>CAJQZJ010030811.1:0-12550 GCA_907164525.1 Lophiomys imhausi
AAATCTACTCTGTCTCTCTGTTACTTACCGAGTTGTATGCAAATCATAATATTATGGAAAGTGTCCAAGTTCCTCTGGTCTCAATCCCAGCAGCAGTCTGCTTTGTGCTACCAAAAGAAAAGAATTCAGGTGGGGCACAATAACAGTTCATGAAGTTGAGTTTAATTATATCAAACAGTAAAGCACCTACCCAATATTGACAGGCATGAGTCTTCTGCTTCTTTCTACCTGTTGTTCAAAATGGTAGACAATTCTATAAAAGATGTATGATTTCTTTGGAAGTTCATTTTTCCCAGAATCTTATACATGTTATATTCAGATGTATAAGAAAAAAATGCCATATTTATCTTTCTGGATTTGTGTTACCTCACTCAAGATGATTTTTCCTCCCCCCCACCCCATCTTTCTTGCTCCCATCCCCACCCATCTCAAGCTTACACACAAAATCTATTCTATTTCCCCTTTCCAAGGAGGTTCATGTATCCTGCCCTAGAGCCTTCCTTGTTACTGAGCCTCTCTGGGTCTGTGGATTGTAGTTTGATTATCATTTACTTAACAACTCATATTCACTTATAAGTGAGTTCATACCATGTTTTTCTTTATGGGTCTGGGTTAACTCATTCACAATGATATTTTTTCTGGTTACTGGTGGGAGTGCAAACTTTTACAACTACTATGGAAATCCATATGGCAATTCCTCAGAAAAATGAAATTTGATCTACGTCAAAACCCAGATATACTATTCTTAGGCATATACACAATTACCACTCAATACTATCGCAAAGACACTTGTTCAACTATGTTCATTGCAATCTTATTCATAATAAGCTGGAAGCATCCTTGATGTTCTTCATCTGAAGAATGGATAAAGAAAATGTGGTGTATTTACACAATTAAGTATTATTTGTTTATGAAAAGTAAGATGGCATCAGGATGATTTTTTATATCTCATATGTTTACCAGTAAATTTTATGATTTCATTTTAAAGAGTTATCAATGTTCTGTTGGTTAAATGTACCATGTTTTCCTTATCCACTCATCCATTGACAGAAATCTATGCTGCTTCCAATTTCTGGCTATTACATATAGAACAGCAATGAACATAGTTTAACAAGTGTCTCTAAGGATGAAGCATACTGTGGGTATATGCATGAGTAGTATAGTTGGATCTTGAGTTAGATCAATTCCCATCTTCCTAGGTAACTGCCACAATGATTTCCATACAGGTTGTACAAATTGGCACTTCCACCAGCAATGGATGAGTATTTTTCTTACTCTACATCCTTGCCAATATGGCCTGTCAGTTATCTTATTGATCTTAGCCATTTTGATGGGTGTGAGATGAAATTTCAAAGTAGTTTTGGTTTGCATTTCCCTGATGACTAAGGATGCTGGACACTTAAGTATTTCTGGGCCATATCAGTTTCCTCTCCTGGGTATTCTCTATTTAGATCTTTATTCCATTTTAATTGGCTTGTTTTATTTATAAAATGACATTTTTTGATTTCTTCATGTATAGTTGGTAAAAATCTTTTCCCATTCTATAACTTAATGCTTTATCCTAATGGTGATGTCCTTTGTCATATAGAAGTTTGTCTGTTTTGTGAGGTCCCATTTATTAATTGATGTTCTTAGTGCTTTTGATAAAGGTGTTCTATTCAGAAAATGTTTTCTTCTGCCAATGACACCAAGGCTATTCCCTACTTATTTTTTCTAACAGCTTCAGTGTACCTGGTTTTATATTGAATTCCTTGATCCATTTGGATTTCTGAAGGGTGATAAGTATCATGTAGCCATCCAGTATGAGCAATGACATTTGTTGAAGATGTTGTCTTTTTTCCAGTGTGTATTTCTGGGTTCTTTATCAAAAATCAGGTGTCCATAGGTGTGTGAACAAGTCTATGCTAGATGGGATACCATCTGTGAGTAGAGAAGTAAATAAGAGCCCCCTCCCTAACCCAAAAACTATCTTCAATTGATAGCCACTCACAAAGGAAGTCCAATGGAGTCTGACTGAGGATAAAAACCACTCTTAATCCCAGACCCTATGCCCAGCAATAGATGGCCAACATAAAATGAACTCAATAGTATCTTTGGAGGTTCTTTATCTCACAGTATTCTTACAAAATCTTTGTAATGACATTTTTTAAACTTACATGTTCTTTCCATATATGTTATGATTTCTAGTTTTCTGAATTTGTGGGATTCCAATATATGAAAACATGTGTGTCTTTCATCTATATGTGTTTGTTATTCTGGAATGATTATGACATAGACCCAAAAAAAATCTATTTAAGAGCTCCTGCAAGATTTGGGTCTATTTTAATTACTGTTATGTTGCTGTGTAGAAACACCATGATCAAGGCAACTTGTAAAGAAAAGCATTTAAATGGGGTCTAACTAAGAGTTTCAGAGGGCTAGTTCATTATCTTCATGGCAAGGAGTATGCTGACAAGCAGGTAGAAATGGTGCTGGAGAAGTAGTTGAGAGTTCACTTCTGATTTGCAAATTGCAGACTGAAGGATAGACACTGGACCTAGCATGGACTTTTGATACCTCAAAGCCCACTCCCAGTGATGCACACCATCTAAAGAGGCTACACATCCTCCAAGAGGGCCACAGCACCTGATCCTTCTCAAATAGTTTCACTAACTTGGAACTAAACATTCAAATAGATGAGCCCATAGGAGACATTCTCATTCAAACCAACACAATGGATAATAGTCATTTTTTAAAATCATGAAAACAGCAAGAAAAAACTATCAAAACAACTATATTTTTCTTCAACATTGAACTCTAAGGCTAAATGCAAGATCTCTTCTATTTTCCTTTTACTTTTTAATAAAATCAATTTCATGTGGAGTCTTCTTAGGCAGTGTCTTCTTAATCAGATTCTCATAAGAGCTAAGTGTCACATTAAATTAGGTTTCAATAGAGAGATATGCAAAATTAGGCAGATTAGTGCAGGAACAAATTAATCTGGTAATAAAGGGCCAACATACAGAATACCTGGAGGAGAGAGTCAAGATACTTTCAGACAGTCTACTCCTTGCATGGATTCATGTTCACCTTGATTAGAAAGGAATGGATACAGTTTAAATTAAAGTGAATTCAATAATGCATTCAGTGTTATAAAAAATGTTTGTAATTCTCTCATGTATAGGTTTTCCCATGATGTCTTAAACACTGTTCCCTTGAAGGATCCCAGAGATTGATAAGGCTAGTATTCAACACAAGAGATGAAAAAGCATAAGCATATGGTGAGTGTAAGAGTCTCCTAGAGAGGTTGCTAAAGAACGTCAGACATTGTGGATGAAGCTTTTGGCATTTTCTAAATATGGGTCACCATCTTTGGAAAGGAATTGAGCTGCCTCATATACCTGGCATAATAAGGAACATTTGCCATCCAAAATGTTACTTCCTGTTCAAGGCTATAAACTCCATGAGGGAATAAATCTACTGTCTTGTTTCCTACTGAAACACAGTAAGTAAAATGGGTGTTGATAATTATATTTTAAAGCACTTTTAAATTTAGAATTACAATGTCTATGTTGTATTATTTAACATTGGCTGCTTATTCAAAAGGGTAAAAGTGGCATTATCCCTAAGTCATAAATAAAGATATATTGCTCTAAACAATTACATAATTTATATAATATATATAATTATTCATTCACTTTTCAAAAAGTTGTGTTATCAATTAAAAACTAAGTCTAGGTGTGTTTCATTCCAAGTACAATATACAGTAGCTCTCCAATCAAACACTTAATGAATATATGCATTTCATAAATGTATAGTGAAAATGTAAAGTCTAGTTGCCTCTGTAATCTCTTCTTTCCCCCAGAACTTCCATATTACAAGCAAAATAGAATTTGCAGATCTAATTAAGACTCAGCTACCTTAAAAGAGGGAGATTATCCTGGATTATCTGGCTAGGACAGACATGATCTCTGGAATTCTTATTTTGATTTCATTTTGTCAACTGAACATTTTCTTTTACTTTGTTTATATTGGTAATATTGACAATATTAAAAAATTATACATTAAGAACACAAAATATTCATTATATATGTGTGTGTATGAGTATGTGTGTATGTGTATGTATGTATATATACACATATACATACACAAATACATACATATATAAATACACAAACATAATACAGGCATATGTAAATAGACACACAATATATATATTACTCATATTTTCATAGAAAAATCTTTTGTTATTTTTACCATGTCATTTACCTTTAATCATAGTTTATTTTTTCTTGTGCTTTTTAAATTTACCTCTGATTTATTTCAGGGCTAATAAGTTGACTGATTGTCATAATTTATTTTTCCTCATATTCTATTAAGTATATTCAGAAATTCAGAAATGTAAACTCCCCTACAAATAGGTTTTAGAAATATTTCATAATTTTTGACAGATACACATTTTACTCTTATTAAAATTCAAATATTTCATTTATATTATAATTCATTATTTAATACACAAACACACACACATACATATATACGATTTGTTCTGTTTTCTCAGGATTTTATGGTCATTTTTTATTCTTTTCTAAGTTTTTGTAGTTATTCCCAAATAAAACAGCAGCATTTGTTATGTTTATGCATACCCTGGTAAATAAATTTATAGAAGATCTAGTGCAGTATTAAGATCAGAAATATTTAATGACTGGGGTTAAATAATCTAAAAGCATCTGAACTTTTAGGACTATCAGTCCGAATGTTTTCACCATACACTATAGTAACCACATAAACCTTCCACTTGGTTTCAGCTTACTATATTCCAACTATTCCAACTATATAACCAACTATGTTGGTTAGCCTAGCCACCTAGTTTGCCCTGGAGGATCCCCTTTCTTTGTTGAGTTACAGGTTGTCACCAGGCTTGCTCACCAGGCTTGCTCAGCTGTTATGCAGCTTCTGATGATGAAAATTCTGTTCCCCAAACTTGTGCAGGATGTGCCTTATCCACTGAGTCATCTCCTCAGTCCCCATTTTCCCTTCTTATTTCAAGTACATGGTTTCAAAACAGAATGTTGTTGACAGTTTTGTTTTTTTTTTTTTTTTTTTTTGCTGTATACCTAATGTTAGAGATTTCTCTCTTTAATTGGTTCATGTGAATATAGCACACATTGTGCATGGTAATTGTGTGTGCATGGTAAGCCTTGAGCATTGTCATAGTTATTTTTTTTAATAGTTGCTTGCTTTGTTCGCATGTATTTTGTTTTGTGAAACCCATGAGTTCTTTGATTATAGTAACTGGACACCAATTAGAAATGAAGGCTTCTAAGCACAGTTCATCCTCCTTTGATGAGATCTCACCCTGGTGTCACTGAGGGTGATATACATGAAAATAAGCGATGTGAATAGAATCATCTATACTACTCAGCCTACCCTTACCAGTTTCAATTAGTCATTTCCTTTTGACAGCAGAATCAAAGAAATATCTAGATGTCTGTGTAAGTTTTTCTTTGAAATATTTACTTCACATATCAAATATGAGTTTGAGTCTTGTCAATATCTTAACTTTTACTGCTTCTTGGATTAAAAAGGAAGGATGTGGAAATTTGATATTTTGTTTCAAGATTTCTGGTTTTTAGAAAAGTAAGTTCATCTGATATTTTAGAAGAAGATACGCGCTTAGTGATGGTGCACAACTTCAATCACAACACTGTGACAGTCGAATCAGATAGATCTCTGTAAGTTCAAACCCAAACTGGTCTACATAGTGAAACTGTCATAAATGATAAAAAGAAAGAAAATGTAAACATAATGATATCTTATGCCTGTCCCTCTTTGTTTAGAAAATATGAGTAAATAATTATTTGTATGCAGTATTTTAAGGAAGTTATAGAATCAGATTGGCTATCAGGACAACCTCAAGATTGTTGTAAATTAGTAAATTTAGAGGATAGATAACTGGTCTACGAAGATCGATAGCAAGAAAGAGAGATGGAAGTTCAAAGACAGGCACTTTGCCCAAATTTTTTTTCTTTGACGATCTGTGTCAACTATAAGAATATTTATATGAGCCTTAAATAAAATTTCACATACATGATAAATGTAGGTAGTTTTCAAATTAAGAATTGCAAAGATTTAATGTAGTTATTGTAATAAAAAAGGGAGGAGGCTTAAAACGAAAAGGTAAGGTGTCATATACCTCTCTCTAGTACTAGCAGTTGACAGGCAGTGTCAAGAGGATCACCATAAACTAAACCCAGTCTGTTTTGCAGAGAGAGAGTTCTATACTAAACAGGACTAAATAGTGGTGGAAACAAAGAAAAAATATACACATGGCATTCGTGTTTATTTTTTTCAACTTACATTTGTGAATATTTCCAATTTTGTATAATCTCAAATTTATTTTGTTTTCTTCATAAAAATCTAGTACTAATAAAAATGTACTGTAAAAACCCTACAGCATATTTAGTTAGTGTGTATGTTCAGTACAATTTTTGATAAATACAATGGAACCTTTTTATCACAGATTAATCTTATAATTCTTGGCCATTTTTTCTTCCATTGCAATTAAAGAGTTTATTTCTGATAAGACAAACAGATCTTTAGCAGTGTGTCTAATATGGAAAGGCTTACCTTTAATGTAGCTCAGTTATTCTAATTTCATTCTTCATTTCCTTAAAAAAAGCATGTGGAAAATTGAAAACATGGTGATATGAACAATTTTTTTTGAAGAAAAACTTGCTTTCTTTCTTTTTCCTTTTCTAAACACATATTTTAGGGTCTAAATAAAATCTTGATAAGTGTAATATAAAGCCTATGTTCATAGAATAACAAATGTAAGAACAATAACCACTAGAAATCAGCATTCTTACAGGAGGAAGAGTGCCTATAACAACGCACTGAAAATAGAAAATCATTTTTGATCAACAAAATATCTACAAAATAAAATACTATTCAAAATCCTCAAAATAAGTTATGAATAGTAATCTTTCATAGACATGAAGATATTCAAAGGTAAAATTATGTGGTGAAAAAATAAAATAGTTTTGTACAATGAATGGTTATATGCATAATAGAAAGAAACAGAACTGATATTAAAAATTAGGATGATTTAAATAATTTATTCTGAGAAGACTCTTTTTCAATTTCAGTTAATATTGATTTTGGATAGAGCAAACACTGAAATGATAATGTTAAAGACAGGAAGGACTGCAAACATATTTCTTAAACTAGAACAAAGGAAATTATAGGAAGAAAAATCTCATAACACAAGTGACTACAGTTTCACTATCTGGACTTCCCTTATATTTTTTGATTAAATATTTTGGAAATGGTCATATAAGCATTGTGTTTCAGGATAACACTGTGCATGTTTTGAGATTAATTTTGGGCAATACAAATGCTTTTGGTTAGTAGAAACACAAATTTTCTGAGGCATAAAATATTTTCATTCTCCTTATATGATGTATAAATATAGTACCTTATAAGGAAAATGATTAAGGAAAGAAATAGAAAAATCATATGTGTGTTAAACTTCATATTCTGTCTGACACAGAAGAATACAAATGCTAGTGGTGTAGAGTTGTTGCAAGTTGATTATCCCATTTTTCCACCCTTTTTGCACAGAAATATTTTGGATACAATTACAACAATCTTTATTTTACGGCTTTGGGAAGCAAATTTTTAAAGAGTATAAATAATTAGAAAAACATTGTTTTATGATTTCTACAAATGGATGCATGAGGTGTTTTAAAGTTCTATATATTATGGAGAGATGATGAAGAGAAAATGGGGGTTTTTAAGCAAATTCATTATTTCATTAATAATATTCAAGTAACGGTTTTTCCAAATCACACTTGAGAAAGATAGTTTACCTATTACAAAAGTATTTTAATTCTCAAAGTATCCATGCCAATAAATACTTATAGATAAACTAAATTTCAAAATCAGATGGTATAAACAAGCTATATAAGTTCACATTATTTCAATCATTTCCTGTGGAAGTAATTTTTAAATTTTAATTGGTGGTTAGAAAAATAGGATCACGAAGCTGATTTCCCATCTTCGCTACACTTCCAACTACTTTGTGTTCTCAAATATTTAATACCTCCATACCCCTGTTTCTTATGGTTTGAGAGGGAGCTACACAAATATATACATATATATGAACTATTTGGAGAAATTGTACATAGTAAGTACTTAATGAACATCAGTGCTATTAAGAAATGAAGAAGAAAACTTAATATATGATAAAGACCATGAGTTAATGTAATTCAGTCAGTAAAGAAAATTAATGAGAACAAATGAACTCAGATGAAATTCATGAGATGCCTTGAGAAAAAATCCATTAAATTTAATGACAAATTATTAGGTTGAGATAATAGATTAAAATTGTTTCAAACATTTGCACATTATGAATTAATTAAAATGGGCAATGTTAGAAATCATGATTGTGAATTAGAGAACACAAGAAGTATTATCAAAAGTTAGGAATTAAAATTATTGATCATGATGGTGACTCATTTTTATTAATTGTACCACTGAGTCCTTTGCCTCTGTAAAAAATATTTTTGCCAAATTTATGCACATAAAACATGGTTTCTTTCTGTTTTTCTAAGAGAAAGACAATTTCAGGATCTAACTGACTCTGTGACATACAGGTTATGATAAATAAGAGAAAAAAGAGTTGGAAGAGTAAATAGTTGTTTAAGTCCATTGGCATGTGACAATATGTGGAATAAAAACTTGAAATTTGCAAGTTCAGCCAAGTATACATTTTCAAACTTACTCTTTTTTATGTCTCCTCTTCCCTAACACTGAATGTTACTTTTGAAAATGCCAATTTTATGGTTCCCCTGGATCAAAACTAAAGCAAAGACTTAATGAATTGGTACCACAATTCTAGGAGTAGAATATTTATTTCCATAGTGTGATAACATACAGCACCCATGAGAGTAATCCTCATATGGACAGTGCTGACACAATTTTGCTGAGTGATTGAGGTGTTTACCATACAGACAGAGTGGGAAAACTTTCCATATTATTCCAATAATAGTCCTACAGTGAAGTTCAATGTATTTTTTAAACCACTACTCAGAGCTCTAAACAACCACTCATATTTTGTTTTGGTGATATTTTCCATGCATGTACATGCAAATGGAATTATTGTTTGAATATATCTCTGTTTACCAAATACATCCTATCAGAAGAGAATCTGGCTGTAGATTGACATTGACAACTATCACCCTGCTAGAATATTCTATTTGTCAATAATGAGAGTCCTGGGCCATCAAGATAACTTGACAGGTCAAAATGCTTTGTGTCAAGCCTGATACCCTGAGTTAAATCCTTGGAAATCAAATGGTGGAAGGAGAGGACTGATTCTCATACAAATAAACACAAAATATTTTTAATGTAAAATCAAGTTTTTTGCTCATTTAAAAAAAGTATTAATTACAGGGCTAAGAGCTCACATTTACTAGTGCATCCACCAGTATCCAAAGTAGTGGTTTCAAACCAAGTGTGACACTATTAGGACTACACAGGTAATACTAGTATTTCCACTAGTAGCTTACAATTCCAAGTGCATTCACCCTGTAATCTGGTTTACTCTCCATAGTACACAATTTCCTGCCAAATATCAATGTATACTTATTGCAATACAAATATAAGGGAACCACCATTTATTATTTATTATAATTTTATATAATAAATTCCAATCATGGTTTTCCTTCCCTCATTTCCTCCTAGATCCTCCCTATCTCTCGTCCCATCAAACTCCATAGCATTATATTCTCTTTTTTTTCTTTTTTTAAAATAATTTATTTTTTATTTCTTCAAGTTACATCTCAATCACAATCCCCTCCATACTCCCCCCTCCAGTCCCACCCTTCCATCTTCCTCCCCCTCAACCTCCTATCATCTTCCCTATTTTTTTTTAGTTCAAGGTATTTCTTTTCCCCCCAACAGCTCTCCCTTTCAGTCCAACAAATGGTTCTTTTTCTTATAACTATAAATACAATACAAAACAACAGAAATAAATAGGCCAAAATTATGAGAGTTATATGGCTTAGCATACATTCCCAATGTCCAGTCCATATGTATTTGGCACCTGACTTTAACATTCTACTATCTAACCATCTCCATGAGTTTAAAGTTCTATATCTAACTCAGCTTTCATACTAACTTGCCTCACAATTTTAAAAATATCTTCTTAGATCCAGAACACCCTCTTGATTCCTAAACAACTCAAAATTTAACTATGAGATTCTAGCTATCTATTCTTCAACCACCTCTCTTTTTAGGAAACAAACAGGCATGTAATAAACATACCAGAAAATAGGAAAAAAAATAAAAAACAAAGAAACAGTATGTGTGTTTATTTATGCTAGATATAATGCTTATACATATATTAAGTATACATATATATGCTTATACATATATAATGTTTGCACTGCAATGTGTTTCTGTATGACCCCACAGATGGCCTTTAGTTTTAGATGTTCCTCCCCTTACTCTTTTGTTTACCTACTGTTCCCTCCCACTCTCCATTTAATTCTCCCATTCCAATCCTCCACTCACTACAAAACTGTATATTTTATTTTTCCTCTATAGATATCCTTTCTTGCTCCCTACTACCTTTCTCTATGCATTGTGGCATGTCTATAGAACACTTAAAAGCTGACATCTACATATAAGGAAGTTCATACCATATTTGTCTTTTGGGGGTCTGGGTAATTCACAAAGGATGATTTTTTTTCTAACTCTATTTACCTGAGAATTTTATGCCTTCATTTGTATAAGCCTGAGTAATATTTGATTGTGTAAATGTACCACATTTTTAAAAAAACACCTGATGGGGGACATCTAGGATGTTTCTAATTTCTAGCTATCATGAACAGAGTAACAATGAATGTGGACGAACAAGCATCTCTGTGGTAGGACAGAGCTTTGGATATATGTCCATATATACTGAATCTAATGAGATGATCATTTTGGTTTTTATCTTTTACTCTCTTTTTATGGGGATTTAATTTGCATATGTTGAACCATCCCTGCATCTCTGGATGACTTTTTGATGTGTTCTTGGATTTGTTTTTCAAACATTTTATTTTTTTAATTGAAAACACCTTTTACATACAACATACTATAGTTATGGTTTCCCCTCACTCCACCCCTCTCAGGTCCTCCTCACCTCACCTTTCATAAGGATCTACCCCTTTTCTCTCTCTCATTAGAAAATAAGCACACATCTGAGAGATAATTATAAAGTAAAATATAATAAAGAAAACAAATCAAACAAATTAGAATAGGATAAAACAATCACATGGAAAGAGCCCAAGAAAATGCACATCAGAGAAATATACATGCAAAGACACACTTGTTAGCACATTCAAAATCACATTAAAAGAGGAACCTAAAAGACATAATGCATACACAAAACATGTAGGATATAAATAAATGCATACGTACATACATACATAAACTTGTTTATTTATTCATTTATTTATTTATTTTAAAAAGAAGCCCTAACATGACACAAGGAACCTCCCAAGATGCTGTTGAGTTCTCTTTCTGACATGCAGTCTATCCTTTAAGAGTAGTTTTTTTTTTGTTGTTGTTGTTTTTTTTTTTTTTTTGTCCTACAGAAAAATCCTTGAAGAAAACTAATTTTTCATTTTTCAAGTGGCTATCAGTTTGTTTCTGGGGTTATGGATGGAGCACATGTCTACTTTTCTCAGTTGTAAGTTCCCATCTGGTCCAGACCCACACAGGCCTTGTGCATGCCTCTGGGTCTGTGAGTTCATATGTGTCTTGGTCATGCTGTGTTGTATTTAGAAAGCTTTTTTTCCCTCAGTGTCTTCTATGCCCTCTAGCTCTTACACTCTCCTGTCCTCCTCTTCTGCAGTGTTCCCTGAGCAATGAGGGAAGGCTTTTGATGGAGACATGTTTTTTTATAGTGAAGTGTTCAGTAGTCTCTCACTCTCTCCATATTGTCTTGTTGTGGGTCTCTGTATTTATTCACATCTGAGGCAGAAGGAAGCGTCTCTGAAGATGACAGAGAAAAGTACTAACCTATGATTACAGCAGAATGACATTAAGAGTCATTTTTTTTTTTTTTTGCTACAATCTGTTTTTAGAACAATAGTATTTGGGTTTACCCTAAGTCTCTGGGCTATATAATTTCAGGTTCTTGGCCTTTATAAGATTTTTCTTTTTCTCTTTTAAACTACTCATTTAAAACATCCTTGAATCTCTGATATGCCTCATTGGGTAAAGGAGTTTGTTGTCAAGCCTGAGGACTTGAGGTTCAGCCCCAGGATCTCCATGGTAGAAGGAGATGAAAAACTTCAAGTTCACCTCTAACCTCTACATACATGTTGTGGCACAGGCACAATATCCTTAAGTATCCCCTCACAAAAAAAATTAAAATGTCTTTTAAAATGAGCAGTATTATTTACACTGATAGTCTACTCATAATAGCAATATGTATAGTATATATATGAATGGATATAGTGTGTAGTGTGTGTGTGTGTGTGTGTGTGTGTGTGTGTGTGTGTGTGTGTGTGTGTGT
>CAJQZJ010030814.1:0-17529 GCA_907164525.1 Lophiomys imhausi
GAAGGTAAACTGTCTTTCTCACCAGGAAACCTAGTAGGTCTAGGAAAGTGAGGCCTGAAGCCTGACTTTTTTTTAACATATGAAAAGAACTTAGAAGGCAAAAAAAAAAAAAAAAAAAGCCTTCCAGGAGGAGCTGGAAAATTTGCTGCTGCTGTTAAAGATACAGTTAGTCAATATCAACAGAGATCTGAGAGGGATTAAATTATAGCAGGAAGTATAATACAAATGCACTATGTATCAAATAAAATGGCAGAGACATACCCACTACATAGATGTTTACCCTGGGCTCCTATATTCCTGATAGTTTCATAGGGCACAAAAGTCCCAGAGCAGCATCAGTCTTCAGTCACCAGGCCCATAAGATCTAAGAGATTTTTCTGTGGAGGAGGAATTTGAGGAATAGTCCCACCTTGTCTAAGCAAATTGGGGCTATCAACTCTTCAATGTCCTGCTTATCCAAGGTTTGGGCAGGGTGCTGGTGGCAGGTGAGGCAAGGAGCAGTTTTTTGCAATTTGTTAGCATTATCAAAATCCAGGTGAAGTCATCTTCTTTGGAGGCCTTAGTGTTACCTCTAGGACCTGGCAATTCTGACTATCATGAGAAGTATCTTCATTAAATGCCATAGTCAGCAGATCTCTGAAGAGTTTGAGAACCATTATCTATTAAGTATACCTTGCTTTAATGAAACTACTTGTTCTTAGTTACTAGCTTTAGCCTTAACCCTGAAAAACATGTATAGGGGGTTTAATAAAGCTTGTCCTGTAAATGAGTTAATTGTATTTGTAGTTTTGAGCACATTAAAGAATTTGATTATGGGGGCTGGAGACATGACTCAGTGGTTAAGAGAATTGGCTGCTCTTCCAGAGGACCAGGGTTCAAATCCTAGCACCCACACTGCAGTTCACAACTATCTGTAACTCCACTTCTGGGAGATCTGACACCCTCATACAGATATGCATGCAGGCAAAATACCAATGCACATAAAATAAAAATAAATAAATCATTTTAAAGGATTTGATTATTTATAAGATGATTGAGCATTAAATTGTATGACTTAATTATCTTTGACAGTTTACAACAGGTTAGTAGTTTTATAATATTAGGCTTTATAGCTTTATCCCTGTTTAATTTGAGCCTTAAAGATCTGAGTTGAAGATTTAACTGAAGATCTTTCAGGATAAAAATAAAACTCTAAATCATAAATACAGTAATCTTTAAACCATAAATACAGTGATCTTTGAACCATAAATACAGTAATCTTTAAACCATAAATATAGTCCATAAGAAGGCTGAGAACTTCTCTGATCCTTTTTATAGTGCACTACTACAGAATATCACCTTTTCTTATATGATTCAGTTTTCCAAAGAGCGAAGGCTTAAATAAGTTACTATTACCCAGTGTAGACCTTGAGAATTTGTGTACCTTATTTATCAAAATAAATCGATGCCTATAGAAAATTTTTAGAAGATTAGTGTTGAGCAGTAAGGACATATGTAGTTTGACATACATCTCTAAGTCAGTTTCTATTAACCTGAGCATATCTTTATTACCTTAAGAATTTATAAACCTTCGAAAAATTTACATTAATCTAAATTTTTTTTAAATAATTGATTTTTTATTTCTTCAAGTTACATCTCAATCACAATCCCCTCCCTACTCCCCCCCCCCCGTCCCCCCCTTCCCCCCCCCCCCCCCCCAACCCCCCACCCTCTTCCCTTTTTTTTTTTTTAGTTTAAGGTATTTCTTTTTCCCCCACAACAGCTCTCCCTTTCAGTCCAAAAAATGGTTCTGTTTCTTATAACTATAAATACAATACAAAACAATAGAAATAAATAGGCCACCATTATAAGATTTATATGGCTTAGCATACATTCCCAATGTCCAGTCCATATGTATTTGGCACCTGAATTTAACATTCTACTATCTAACCATCTCCATGAGTTTAAAGTTCTATATCTAACTCAGCTTTCATACTAACTTGCCTCATAATTTTAAAAATATCTTCTTAGATCCAGAACACCCTCTTGATTCCTAAACAAGTCAAAATTCTGTCCAAAAAGGACAAAACTTGGAAGCAGGTAATTCGACAGCCTAGCTCTGCCAAGACAGGGTAGGTAAGTCCTTCATAATTCCTGCTCTACAATCAATGTCTGTCAGAGAAACGGGGCCAAACGGCTGAAGATTGATGCTGTAATGTATGGAGAGAAAATGGGAACTGTCCAGGCAGCCACTGGTATGTCATTTCTTAGTTTTGGAAGCTGCAGGCCCTGCACTTCCTATATAATCAGATATATGTATCCCTCTCAGGTCTCTGAGGTGGTTGGAGAATAGACAGCTAGAGTCTCATAGTTAATCTAAAATATTTTGGAGACCAAGTGTTATCTCCTTAGTCTGAAACATAGATATAGTGATAAAGAGAGAGTTCATTAGGACTAGGATATTTTTAAATTATTTATTTTTATTTTATGTACAGTGGTGCTTTGACTGTATGTATGTCTGTGTGACGGTTTTGTATCCCCTGGAAGAGAAGTTACAGACAATTGTGAGCTGCTATGTGGTTGTTAAGAATTGAACAGTGTTCCTCTGGAAGAGAAGTCAGTGTTCTTAACAGCTGAGCCATCTCTCCAGTTCAGGACTTAAGACATGCTATAATTGCTCCTTTATATCATGTGGTCATTTTCAGATGGTAAAGTCACAGGACATGTACTCTTTAACTTTACTAAAGATGGCTGCCAGTTGTTCTGCCCGGTTCTCGAGACCCCAAAGACCACCCAGGAACCACCTCTGATGTAAATACATGAGAGTTTATTCAAGCTCAGAGCCTGGACTCTCAATACTCACTGACATCCAGGGAACACCCCTGGAATACAAGGTCAGGTACATTTTGTTGTTCTGCGACTGTAGGTCAGCTCTGAGTTAAATTTAATACAAAATGGAATCTTTTCCTTTATTACTTTTTTGAAGATGGATTCAGTCAGGGTCTACACCAGTAACATGATTGCTTTTATCATGATAAGGTAATCAGCCAAGATGGGGGAGAGTCACATGGTTGCTATTTAAAAACTTCTATTTTCCTAAACAAGAGTTGAAAGCACGTTACATATACAATACATACATCTACTTTTCTAAATAAGACTATACTATAATCTCACATAGCAAATTAAGATTCAACCTTTTGTTACAAGTTTTAAGCTAAATTTTGTTTCAGATTTTACAGATGTTTTTAAGTATACCTAACGAAGATGAGACAAAGACTGTTTATATAATAGCCTTAAAATATTTCTTGAGATTACAAAAAAAGTTCTTTTGATATTTTGGAAGTAAATATACCTTTAAGTGTATATATTTTGAAATCACAAGGAACAATTCCCTTTGAATTTCAGCATGCCTTTTGGGAGCAGCTTTTAAACCTAAATCATTGAAAGATACTATGCGCCTCCCTCTGTCTCCAAAGTGTTGGGATGAAAGGCATGTGCTTCCCAAGTTTTGGGAAATAAAAGTGTGAACTACCACACCTGGATCTAAATTTTTCTCTGTTCTTCCTCTGTGTCAGACTGGCCTTGAACTCAGAGATCTGAATGTTTTTGTCTGTAGTGTGTTGGGATTAAAGGTGTATGCCTCTCAATTATTGGGATTAAAGTTATGCACCATCACCATCTGGTTCATTGTCACTCTAGAATTTAAAGACAACTAACTCTATAGTGATCCACCTGTCTCTTCAGGGACTAAAGGCATGCGCTAATACCTCCCTTCTCAAATATTTCATCTTAGCTCCAAATTACCTCAATAAACTCTTAGAGATTTAGAAAACCAGTTTTGACTGTAGTAACCCTTCATTTACTTAAACATTTTAGTCTCTTTACTCTTTGTTTTAATACCAAGCAAGGAAAATATCCTTTATATAGGAAAAAAATACTTATACACTGATATTCAAGAGTGTGATTCAACCTGCAGTCTAACATACTAACCTGAAATTAAGACAATTTTTCCTTTCATGCCAGTAAGGCAAGTATGTCTTTGGTAAATTGTCATTTGAAATTTTTATACTTTATTTTTATTATATTTTTTATGCTTACTTACCCTTTTTTAAATAATTAGTTTTTTCAAGTTACTTCTCAAACAAAAATTCCTCCCCCCTCCTCTCCTGTTCCATCCTTCTTTCCCACCCTCCCCCTCTCCCTTCCTCTCTCCCTCCCTCCCGTACTAATCCTCTTCTCAGTACTCTCTTTCGCTTCAGATGAGGTGGGTCAAATTAAGATTAACCCTTTTTAAGGTATTGTCCCTATGTAATGCTTAAAAATGAAATGTGAAGTTTTGATCTTTTGATAGTAGCTGTCACAAACTGTTTAGGATAATTAAGAAATGCAAACTAATACAAAATAATAGTCATCCAAACATGTCTTTGATTAGGTACTAGTTTGTTGTATCAGATATTTTCTAAGTTAATCAGAAATCAAGTTGCCAAGAGACAAGCAACATTTGCTTATTCAAATATACAGAGATAGATAGATAGATGGTTTTCAAAAAACTCAAGAGATCTGTAGAGTATGGTATTTAAAGATATTTTCTTAACTTAAGATTTTTTTGATATTGAAACATGTCAGCTCCTGACAGCACCCTCCATTCTACTCCAAGTAGAAGATGAGCATTAAATAATCTCCATTTGGAGATGGCTGCATTAGTGGTAAGCTTGTTGCTGGACAAGACAAATCCTTTGCTTCAGCTGTAGACAGAATGCTGTGAAAAAGAATAAAACTTGGAAGCAGATACGTTGATACCCTAGCTCTGCCAAGACAGGGTAAGTAAGTCCTTCACAATTCCTGCTTCACCATTAATGTCTAACAGAGATACTAGGCCAAAAGGCTGAAGATAGATGGTCCAATGTTTTTGACAGAAATTGGGGACTATCTAGGCAGTCAGTTGTATGTCATTTCTTGGTTTTGGAAGCTGCTGTCTCTGCAGTTCCTGTTTATTCATATATATATATATGGTCTCTGATGTAGTTGAACATTACAAAGTTATAGTCTCACATTTAAATTTTAAGTGGTTTAGGAATTAAAAGGATGTTCAAGGTCTAAGAAGATGTTTTTAAGTTACTAATGCAAGTTAGGTTGGAAATTGAGTTAGGTGTAGAACTTTAAATTCATCAAGATCTATAGATAATAGAATATTAATATCAGTTGCCAAATACGTATGGACGGGACATTGGGAATATATGTTATACCTTATAATTTTAATAATTGTGGCCTAATTGTTCTTATTGTTTTGTATTGTATTTACTGTTATGAGAAAAAGAGCCTTTTGTTGGACTAAAAGGGGGAGCTGTTGGAGAGAGAAAAGGTACCCCTTAAATTAAAAAAAAAGCAGATAGGAGCGTGAGGGGGAAGAGGGTAGGAAGGTGGGTGTAGGATGGGGAGCAAAGAGGGGAATATGATTGTGTTGTAACTGGAATAAATAAATAATATTTTTAAAAAGATAAAAAATATTTCTTGAGAACAGAGTGCAGGGAAATAGTAGTGATTAAAAGATTTTTTCACAATGGAATTTTAAAAACCTTAGAGATAATCTTAGAGACTTTGGAAACTTTTGCTTGTGTGGTAGTAGAACTTATAATTTGAGAGAATTTGCAACTCAATGTCTTTGGATATTGAGCTGTGCTGAGCCAAGCCTTTTGTACTAAGACTGCAAGGCTTTAATAAAATCTCTGAGTCCTAGCAAGGAATTGTGTCCAAGGTGAAAGGGTGGAAGGATCACCAAACAAACCCTGCTATAGCAAGGGTTCCAATAAACTCCAAAAGAGAACTGTAAGCCAGAGAACAGTGTAACCATGTAAAATAAAGAAGAACAAACAGGAATTCCACCCAAGGAAAGATTAATATCTTAGAGTCCATGAAGGAATAGAGAGGCTGCAAGACTTTTATGAAAGAGTTAAGAGAAAGGAGGGACAACATCACAGAGGCCCAGAAAGTCCTAAGGAATCTGTGGAACATAGCAAGCATCTCCTAGGGGATAGTGAGGAAGTTGCAGGAAGGAGCTGAGAGAGACTTTGAGGAAGCACAGGAGGTAAATGTCATAGCGAGGAGACATTCAATCTAGGAAGTCCCCAAACCGACTGAGAGACTTGTCAGACAGAAATGTCCCAAATGACAGAGGAGAGTCACTCTTTTCTATGTGGTAGGGATCCAGTAGGGTGAAAGGAGCATCCTGGCATTCTTGTGTGATGTTTGTAGGAAAAGTAAAGAAAAGCAGGCAGCTTCATAGTGATACCTACCTAGTAAAGGAGCAGAGGTAAGTGGTTAAAGAAAGTAGTAGGGAGATGCCCATATGGTGGATATCCCAGAGGATGTAGTACTTATTGAGTAGGCAGTGTGAGAGGGATGAATAGAGCAGATGGTGGGAAGACTTGCCTGAAGAGTCAGACTTTAGAATTTGGAGCCAAATATGTTGGGTGGTAGAAGCCAGATAAAACAAGAACCACACGCACCTTAGGAGCATCAAATCAGCAGCTTGGTTCAGAGAGGACGAGGTGCTTGAAAAGAAACTCACAATATGCCAATCCTGTGGTTTTGAGCACCAGATCAATGAAAACATGAAATGAAAGGAGGAAGACATAACTACTCGTAAAGTATGGAGATATTGTTATTCTTTATTAAGGCAGAAAGCAGGAAGAGGGAAGAATCCAGGCTGAACATAGCTGGTGGATTGAACTGGACCACGGTGTGGGGGTCAGGGTAAAAGGAGAGCTGCCAACTAAGGAGGGCCAGGCTAAGAGCTCATGGCCAAAATGTTGTGAGGCTAGGAGAAGGGAAGCAAAGCCCAGCCCCTGGGATTGAGAGGTTTAGGTATGGAGCAGGGTATTCCAGCCATATCCTGTAATAGGTAGTGGCTGAAAGATGCTGGGAAAACCTGGTGGCCAGGCATACTTTGATATACTAAATTAGCATCACAGTTAGCCTGGGTTTGAGACCTAACAATTACATTGCCATTGGTCTGAAGGCTTGCAAGCATACTATTCATCTGCATGCTGGGTAATAGATACTCTCAGGAATTGTGGATTAGAGTACAAAATATAAAATTCATATATATGAACTCTTTCAAGTAATTCTGCTTCAAGGAATTCATGTTAAAATAAGTACTAGAATACATAAAAAGTTATTTATTCAGATATTTTAAATATCAGTAAAAGATCCGAAACCAGAAAACAAAGATGGCAGTGGTTACCAGAGTGCCTAGTGCTCTGAGCAGTGACATGGTGGCAGAAAAGTAGTCTGCAGAGCCCACAGTAGCTTTATAATAACTTAGAGAAAAGAGGGAAGTCATACAGGAAGACGCTTTTAAAAAGGGCGCTCACAGTATTTTGAAGAAAGATATCTGAACAGAGCTGTTCATGAATCTATACTGTTGGGTCCTACATCTCAGCCAGGAGTCTGCAAGTAGAAAGGTACTGCCAAAGAGCCATAGGACTGCAGGCACCAAAAACATGGTTTGGTGCAGCCCGAGCTGCTTGCCCCGCTGGGCAACAAAGAGCACAGGCTATAAGCACTAAAAGATCTGGAACAAGGAGGTGTGCAGCAGCCAGGACCTAGCAAAGAACCTGACTAGCAGCAACATCACCCTGATTCCTGACAACAGCAATGTGTCCAAGTCCAGTCAATTGACCTGGATTTGTGAGTGCTTCAGAAACCAGAATCCTTGAACCAGACCAATGTCTTGCTGCAATAAATATTTGCATGTAAAGCGCTTTGGGGAAAAATACACTATGTTACACACTCTGAATATGTGACTACAATGAAAAAAAAAAACAACAGTGGTGATAGGTGTGAGAAAAGGCTGCAGTGGATGGGAGAATATATCCTTGCTGAGCAGGGCTGACAGGATGGTGTACAGCACAAGGAGACGCAGCCCCCATCACACTGTGCAGTTCCAGAAAGGTAAGAAATTTCTAGCTTATTTCCACCTAGATTTCCCTAGTTTTTTCCTAAGGCATGAAAGTCTTCAGGAGCAGATTATACTACCATCAAGAATAAATACATAAATAAGGGGTCCTGATTTCCCATATCCTCATCAGCTCTTTTCTCTTCATTTCTTTTTTAAGTATCTATTTTTTCCACTTATGTATATGTGTCTATGTGTATGTGTGTCACATGCATGTTGGTTTTTACAGAGGCCACAAGATCCTCTAGATTTGGAGCTAAACAAAGTTGAAAGCTCCCCAATGTGGTTGTTAGGAACAGAACTCAGATTTGCTAGAAGAGTGCAAACACTTAATCTTTGGATCATCTCTTCAGCCCAGTCATCTGATTTATTGGCTATAGTCATGTTTAGTATGGTAAGAGAGATGTTCAAGGTTTAATTTGCATTTCCTTGATGGATAATGAGGAAAGTTATTTTAACTGCTTATTATCCATCTTTATTTCTTTTTCATTTGAGAATTCTGTTCAGAACCATGGCTGATTTTTTAAAAAGTAGTTGCTATTATTGATGGTTAGGTTTTTTTTTTTTTTGAGGGGGAAGGTTGTTAGTTTTATTTTGTTTGTTGTATAGTATGTGTATTAGTCTTCTGTTAAATGTATAACTGGCAAATGTCTTCTCCCATTCTGCTAGATGCCTGTTTATTCAAATGATGATCTCCTTTGATGTATTAAGTTTTTTGTTTTGTTTTATGAGATCCTATCTATAAATAGTCTTATTTTCAATGCTACCAAAGTCTTCCTCAAAACCTTGTCTGTGTCCATCTACACTGTGTAGTGAACTTGAAATATTTTCTTCCAGCAGTTTCAAAGCAATTAATTTTACATTGAGGTTCTTCATCCATTTAGAGTTTAATTTTATACAGTATGAGATAAAAGTTTTCTTCTACTACGTGTTTCCCAGAATAATCATTTGAAGAGCCTGTCTTTTTTCTCTTTGTATTTTTTGGCATCTTCATCAAAAGTCAGGTTCCTATATGCAAGTGAACTTCTATCTGGAGCTTCTGTTATATTCAACTTGTCTATGTGACTATATTCTAGTACCACACTACTTTTTATTACTGTGTCTCTGTAATGCAATTTCTGGTCAGATATGGAGGTAACCTTTTGTAATATCATTTTTGTTCAGTATTATTTTGACTATCCTTAGACTTCTGTGTGTCCAAATAAATTTCAATAAACTTTCTACATGTATGAAAATGTTTCTCTGAAATTTCAAGTAGAGTCATACTGAATTTGTAAATTGATTTTGGTGGAATAATAATTTTAACAAGATAAATTATGCTAATCCATGAAAATGAGATTTGCATCTTATATCACTGTATTTAACTCGGCATGTTGTTGCATGCCTATCATCATAGCAACTTCGGGGGCTGAGATAACTCCAAGACCTTGATAGGTAATATGGGGAATTCAAAGAACCTTAGAGTACACAGGGAAAGTGTCTTCAAGTTAAATAATAATGATAAATTGATGGAAATCTATATCAGTGGCACAGAAATGTTTAGCATGTGCAAGGCCCTAAGTTCAATCATCAGTACCACAAACATAAATAAGTTATTGTGAATGTATATATACATGCTGTCATTGCATTTTGTGTAGTTGCTCAAAACATTATAGGGATTAGTCCCTATGGAAGTATTAAGTAATTCTAAAAAACTGAGACTTCCAAAAAGTACTTTGAACTTTGAGAGGAACAAATATTTATCAAATCAACAATAAGAATTTAAATATACTATCTCTGTTGTTCTAAAAATAAACATTCATTTTTTTTAGTTTCTTTTTTGTAGTCAAAAATTTTTATTTTGTGAATTTCACAACATGCCCCTTGTTCTCTCCCACCTCTCACCTCTCCCCAGAGCCACCCTCCACCCTTGCAATCTGTCCCAGGATAAAAAATAACAGCTCATTGTGGAAGCTGCAGTGTATCTCAGTACGTTCCACAATATTCCCCTTTGTCCACACATTCTGTTTGCAAATATTCATTATAATGACTCCTTAGTCTGGCACAAGGCCCCTAGTTTCTGCTACTCTGTCAGTACTGGGACCTCACTGGAACTCCTCTCAGATATGCTGTAACTGTCCTGTGTCATGGAGATCCTGAAATCCTGGGTTGTTGAACTGACCTCTTCTTACACTCCAAAAGTTCATCCATGGGTGGGGTGGGCCTACTCAAAGCCCTGGTTCTGGAACTAAAAACCCCACTTTCATGTCCAGTTCTACTATGGAAATGTGCAGGGCCTGCTCTCCCAATTGCTGCACCATGTGAGGAGGAGGGAAAGCTCTCCTACTCTTGTGACTCCATCTGGGCCAGATCCCCTTTCAGCCAATGGTGGTGAGAGCAAAGGGAGGGGAGGGGATCTCTCCCTATCCAACACCAACACAAAGCAGACCGAAGGCAGGACAGGCTCTCCCACACTCACTCCCTCAGCGCTGCCTCACCCAAAACCCCCACATCCAGGGCCAGGCAGAGTTCTTCTAGTTTCTAGTTTGTTTCCTATCCTGGGGGCCCATCCATTGCTTTCCTGGTAGTCTAGTCTAGTAGTCATCTTAGGCTACCCCATGGCACCAAAGTGGTGTTGGTATCCTGCTTGTTTTTTCCCCATGAATGTTAGGCTACTATTCATTCAGATGTTCATAGGTCAGAACACTGAATGGAGATATAGTCTCTCTCCTCTCTGCTAACTACTGATACACATGTAATATAGTAGCCACATCTGCAACGTCTTTAGGGGCATCTCTATATATTTTATATCCACATTCACAACAGTTTAAATGTCGAAATTCAAAACGTAAATATAAGAATGTTATAGTAAAATATTTAAACAGTCTTGTATAATTTATGAATTTATTAATCAGATTTCTCTTTTTATATTAAACTACTGTCTCACTGTTTTCTCATTTCTATTCCTCTTGTATAATTTCTGTATATATGCATCTGTTCTGTCTTCCTTATTCTTTCTTAATGTTCATGCATTTTATATGTAATTTTGCTCTTTTTTCTATTTTATGTTCCTGATTTATATGTGCCAATACATAGTTTCTTATAAGTTATTTAAATTAACTCTATAAATACAGATCTGGTTGTATTCTTCTTGGTTTTTTAAGTATCCATTAATTAAAGTTAATATTAATGATTTAAGATGAAGAAAAAACTTGAAAGACTTAAAGAGCAGCTTTGTTTAATAGACATGTGAAATCAACGTGTTTACCCAAATTCCTGAGGCCAAACCATCACATTATTAATAAGATCCACATTACAGTATTCAGTTATTATCTTTCATCTTATAATAGTATTGTGGATAAGAATTTCAAATATTGGTACTGGGCATATGACTCTATGTTAAAGTAATTGTATATGCAGTGCCTTAGTGTCCTTCCCACCACTGAAGTTTTAGTTCACATCTCAAAGTATATCTCTCCACATTTCCTACTCTGAACCTAATGTGTAGGTTTAATGAATCATTTATGATTTTCTATATACACTCCAGGCTTGCCTGCACCATGCCCCTGGATTGCTCTCTACTTAGAAATTCCTTTTTGTTCCTTGTAATTAAGTTTGTCCCCTCGTACATATTTAATGTATAACACAACAAAATACTTGGTATGTACATTTACTCAAATTGCCAGGCTCAGAATGAATATAAGAAATCACACACAGAAAGAATGGAATGTTTTTGCCATTTATTTTTGCTCTCTAATAGTATAAGCACTGTCTTCTACATGTACTCTCATCTTGAAGAGCTTCTGATTTTCTGGACAAACCCAGATGGTATCAAAAACACTTTGTTCAAGTGTACTTTACTATGAAATCCTTTTTCATTTTAATTTTTCATGCAGTATATTTTGATTATATTCTTCCAACCACTAAAGTTCCCCCAGGATTTTCCCACTTCCCTGCACACACAACTTCCTGTACATGATGTTCTCAGTCTTCCCATCTGTCTCAAAAAAACACAAACAAACAAACAAGGTAGAACAAAACAAAACAAAAGCCAATAATACAAAAAATTAACAAAACAAAATGCAAACACACCAAAATTGTGGAATCCATTTTGTGTTGGCCAAGTGCTCCTGAGCACTTTCTCTGGAATGTGGTTGATAAACACAGTGGCATTACACTGAAGAAAGATGATTTTTCCTTCCTCAGTAGGTATCAGTTGCAAATAGCTTCTTGGTTAGAAGTGGAATGTTTTGTTCACTTCTCTTCTATGCTGGAAATTTCTGGTTTGAACTTGTACAGGTCTTTTGCATGTTGTCACAGTATCTGTAAGTTCATATGTGAATCAATCTTGTTGTATGTGGAAGATGCTGTTTCCTTAGTCATTCACCATCATTTTTTCTTAAAACCCTTCAACTTTCTCATCTGCATACACCACAGAGTCTTGAGGTGTGAAGTTTGATAGATATCCCATTTAGAGCTAAGTGCTCTAACATTTCTCACTCTTTTTACTTTTTCAAGTTGTGAGTATCAGTACTAATGACAATCCATTGCAAACTGAAGTTCTTCTGATGAGGGTTGAGTGTTATACTGATCTATGGGTATAGCACTATGCTTTTAGGAGTCATTTCATTGCTGTGTTCCTTGTTTCTATATATGTATTTCAGATTTTGCTTGTTTCACCTTCCATTTACAAGTTGAATAGTGATACTAGTCACATATTCCCATCCAAATTAAAACTAAAATATATAACTATTATTAATTATTAATATCATTTTGTTTTTAATATTATTAATATTGTCTCTATATAATTACATGTGATAGAGGGTGAAATTAACGAGAAATACAGAAATAAAACAAAATGAAAGAGAGTCCATACCTTTATTTCTCATACATAGACATTGAATGGATGAGAGAATATAAATTTTGTGAGAAGTTAAGAAATGTTAAGTAGCTTCTTCGCCTCAGAATACTATCAAGTCAAGCATATCATTGTTTTCACACACTTTTATAGCTCCATGTTATAGAAAAGAAATCTGAGCGCCAGAAATTTCCTTAGGGAAGGAATAAATAAAATAAATCTAAGGAGACTACCCATGAGATTTATCTCCTTCTCGTCTCCAGTGTAACATTTGAGACCTGGAATATTACACATACATGGAGGGTGTTAAAAGTCAAAAGTTACCAGATGGCATGTTGCTATTCTAGAAGAATCATGGTATAACATACAGGAGTATAGAGAGTTCTGAGAGTAGGAGTACTTTCTCTGTAGGAAAGAGAAGCGTATAGCATATATAAATCCAAGGTTTGAGATTTTTCAGAGACTTGTTGATGAATGGGATTTTGTTTTGTCTATCATGAGATGTGGTCAAGATCTGGCATATTTTCCCCATTATGAGCTGTTGATAACTAAAAGAACTGGGTAGTTAGTGTGCATTGGTTCCAGTGAACCTGCGATATAGAAGACAGACACCAGAGGTACACAGAGATCACAGGTGTATGAAGAAAAGTAACAAGCAAATGCCTCAGAACATGAATCAATACACATGTTTGTGGAGATGATTCATTCATAGAGGTTTAGAGAGCAAGTTGGTGAAGGGTTTTATTGTATACAGTGAGTATCTAAAGATTGTTAAGGGATATATTTTTAAAACTGAGTCAAAGATCCTGGTTACATCATTATATCTTCATTTATCCATCCATTAATCATTGAAGATAACTATCCCAACCTTTAGTTAAGCTAAATGAGAAGGTAAGATTGCAACAAATTCAAAATAACAAAAAAATTTATATGATAAATTATCATGTCACATGAACAAAATGAAACTATAAACAAAAATAAAATATAAAAAAGAATAACAAAATTCTCAAGATATAGATTACACTAAATGAACTGAAATAAAATCATAAAGAATTTAATTAGAATTTCTAATTAAGCACATAATAAGAGAAGTGATATCTCATACAAGAGACAGAAGAAAAGGAGATTTAACATTTGAAGGAATGAAAGACAAAAATTACCCTTGAATAATAAATATCATCTTCTAGAAGACAGTTTAAAATGAATAAAAGGTAAACATTTCAAAAATCAACAAAAGTCAAAGACGTTATTCATCATTAAAATAAACTAATCTTTCAAGTTATAATGAGAACGTATCAACCAACGTGACAGAGGCATAGAGAATATTAAACAACGTGAGGAAAATTAATAAACTTTTTGATACATTTTAACATATATTTTTCTAACTTCTTATTCTTATGGTGCATTCATAAGCATAGTCTATAATTAATATTCTTGTGCTTTTGGATTTTACATATAACAGATGTTATTGCCATTTATTCTCTGGTTTTCCAGTATTAGTGCACCTTGTACTTGTCTATTCAACCATCTTTAATAGGTATGGTGGCACACACCTTTAATTCCAGCATTCTGGAGGCAGAAGCACGTGGATCTATATGAACTCAAGTCCAGCCTGGTCTACAAAGTGAGCCCAGAACAGCAAGAGCTATAACACAAAGAAATCCTCTCTCAAAAAACCAAACCAAACCAAAACGAAACAAAACAAAACAAAAAAAAAAAAAAAACACAAACAAACAAACAAAGAACAATTATCTTTAAATGGGTATAGTTTCTGACATTGCTGGGAGGCACAATCTCACAGCAAATTTCCTGATCCTCTGGTTCTTTTTAAAAAATATTTATTTATTACTTCAAGTTACCTCTCCATCACAGTCTCCTCTTTCCACCCCCACCAGTCCCACCCTCCCACCCTCTACCCCCTATCCATTCCATCCCACTCCTCTGGAGTGGAGTGTCCCTACACAATAGTCCCCCGCCCCAGTTCAGCAGTCATATGAGGGCCAAGAGCCTCCTCATACACTGGGGGCCTACAAGGTTCTTACAATGTATCTATCCCATCTTCCACAATGTCCCCTAAGCCTCAGGTATAGGAATTGTTTTGAGTGAGTTTCACAATTCTAAAATGTGATTACTGATTTTGCTTTTCTATAGTAGTCTTTATCAGCTGCACATAGAAGGAACATAAACATTATGTTTTTTCAAGAGCATATGAAATTTATTTTCAACACATTATTACTCTCATTCTTAGTCCATAAAAGGATATTACTGCAGAACAATAGTGTTAATATAGGTGCAGAAATCTTTGACAAAAGATAAACAGAGTTCAACATCACATTAAAGTGATTATACCCTATGACTATATGAGATTTAACCTGTAGTGAAATATGAGTCAACATAGACATTTGGCAAATGTGATGTATCATATTATCAGTGTAAATGCTGAAAAATATCACATAATTGTGGAATAAGTATTTGACAAAATTATAAATAAAATGCTTCCATTGAAATAGGAATATGAGGAAACTTGTAACAGAGTTGTAAATGAAAAATTCATGGCTAACATAGAATACAATAGAAAAAAATTAAAATCATAAAAGTTGACAGAAGCAGAACTGCTCATAGTAACCAAGCTCATGACATTTTTTATGTTAGTAATGCTGGGGATGAAATTTAGATTCCTACACATACTAGGCAGGTGCTCTGCCCCTTAGCTACATATTGAAAGGAGGAGGAAATGGGGGTTTTCATATATTGAATGTGGTTTAATTTAAAGAAAATAAAAATATAGACATCTGCTGTATAGCAATGTATTGATAGAATTATCTACTATACATGCAATTTAAAAAATAGATCTCACTTTATGCATTTAGTAGAGTATGTAGGAAAAAAAAGAAACCTGTAATAATAACAGCAATGTGTCCTCCATTCCTTCTTTCCTGACTTGAGATTGCACAAACATATTACACTACTAAAGTATCAGATCCTGCTCTGAAAAAAGAGATTTGAGACATTTCCTTACAAATACCCCCGACAATATTCTTTTTAGTCTGCTGATTCTTGAGTAAAGTTAGTAAATATATAAAGCAGTCCTTAAAATAGCAGGTGGAGTGAAGCACAATTTAAAATGAACCTTGTATAATAAAGAACATCAAGTGTCCCAATTTTACATTAAAGACAAGTGTGTGTTTCTGCAGATGCTAAGAAGGTTTAAACCCAAGGGTGCTTCATGTCACATTAGTGTCATCAGTTACATTATTCTTTTCCTGCTTAAATGTCTGTCAAAATCACACTTTCACTCTGGAACAGAGCTATTATATAAATAAAAATCAACACTACACTACTACAATCTGCTTACAGAGAAGTATGTGACCATAGAGATTCAACATCAAATAAATCTTTTATAGTACAGAAACTACACCTAATTTTCAGGGAACATTGTTGAAGAGAGGACGGAAAGATTGTAATAATCAAGTGAACTGCCTTAACTACTTTAGGAAGTGTCTTCTGGACATGACAAGGATAATGCACTCATGGATTCTTTACAGTATGGTTGCTCTCATAAGGCCACACTGGTAGGGAAAACTTTAACAAATTCTTACACCTAGATGAAGCTCTATAGGCAATCAGTGGCTGCTTAGTGAAGAAGTTTCAGTTTTCTTCTTGACAATTCCTCTGATTAGTTACCCGATCCTAGGTGGTCTGCTCTAAACACATTTTAAATGTACTTACATACAAGCAACAATAACTAGACTCAATAGTTTTATGTATGTGAGTGTGCATATATATGACAGTAATAATTATAGAATAAGAGTTTATGAATTTATTATGTGAAAACAAGTGGCACATTAGAGAAGTTGCAGGTGAGAGGGAGCATGAAGAAGTCAGGTACATACAGTGTACTCATATATGAAATTAGTAAAAATTTGAAATTAAAAAATATTATTGGATTCATCTACAAGCAGTAACCTAATTTGAACCATCTAGTTAAGGATAGTTGAACATGAGGGATACATGGTTTTAAATTGCTAAATTTAGGATAGGTTATTTTGCAATGATGAATAACTGGAAAATCTAACAGGGATTGTTTATATTTCCTGTTTTTCTATTGTTGGTATGCATGCATCAAATCTTTTAAATCCTTATTGAGAAAGATTAAAAATTAATTTACATTTGTCACAAGGGTATGTCCATACATTTTAAAAATGACACACTCTATTCTATAATCAGTAGGTTCACATTAATATATTTTCTAGACTAAAACCAAGACAAAATAAATTCATAACCTTGTTTCAAAAATACATTCTCAACTTCTTCTAGGATCAAACATATGGAATATCAGAATTATTTAGAGAAGTTATCATTCTTCTGTATAAATCTTATCTCATTCATTAAAACAAAGGACAGAGTGAAACTCTTCCTATCTCAGCAAGCAAGCAAGCAAGCAAGCAAGAAAGAATGAAAGAAAGAAAGAAAGAAAGAAAGAAAGAGAAAAAGAAAAAGAAAAAAGGAAGGAAGGGAAGTAGAGGAAAGGGAAGGCAGTGCAAAAAAAGAGATAAATGAGGGTTGAAGAGAATGGAGGAGGGAGAAAGGTTGATATAGGTAAGGTAGGCTAGAAAGGTAAAGATGGAGGGAGAGAGGAAAAAGAAATGGAAAAGGGAGGGAGAAGATGATGTAGGAAGAGAAAATGAGACTGGAGGGAGAAAAGAATAGAAAGCTTTTGAAAACTCCATCCTCCCTTATCATATACTATAGTTTT
>CAJQZJ010030815.1:0-20023 GCA_907164525.1 Lophiomys imhausi
TTTTACAAAACCAAGATACTGTGGTCAAGATACTATGATCATTGCCTGTACTGCCTTCCTTCTTCAAAGAATTTATTATTATGTAAGTCAACCATGTGACTCTTTGGAAAATGTTTAACCTCTTTCAGATTGCCTGTAGGTAAGTTTTTGTGTAATATCTTCTTGATTGATTGATTGATGGATTGATTGACTGATTTGGGGGCAAAGACTACTTGGCTAATGTCACCCATGGACTGGTAACCTCTGTTTATATGACAAAGTAGGCTGAGCAAGTCTTGAGGGCTCGGTAAGAAAGCAGTACTCCTCCATGCTCTCTCTTTCAGTTCCTGCCTTGACTGCCCTTTGTGATTCAGTGTAATCTGTGAAATTAAATGAAAACTAATTTAATTAAAACTAAGAGTTACTTTAGGCCGTGGTGTTTATCTTAGCAGCAGCCAAACAAATAAACAAGATACAACTTAAGCTAATAGAAAATAGCTTAACAAATGGCTGTAGTTATAATTCTGTAACTCCATTACTCAGGGTCCTATGGCAAGAGGGTCAAAACCTAAAGTACACAGTAGTCTCAAAAAACTACCATAAAGAACATTACAAAGGTTTTAATTAGCAAAAGTTGTTGCAAAAGTGCCAAAGTTGATTGGGAAAAGAGATATTACATTAGGAAATCTGCTAGAAGTGATTTGTTAAAAGGACAAAAGAGGATAAAGAATTCTGGATCATAAGAAATAAAAAAGAAAAAAGAGGGGGGTGCCACGTAGGGCCATTAAAAGAAAATGCAGAGACTGGTGAGATGACTCAGTGGGTAAAAAGTTCTTGCCACCACAGAGACTGAGTTTGGTTCCTGAGACTCACACAGGAGAAGAAGAGAACTGACTCCCACAGCCTTCTGCTGATTGCCAGCACAGTAAACAAATGAATAAATAAAACAACAAACAGCGACTACAAAGAGTGCCAGTGCTTCAGATTGTTATAGGAAGAGACGATTCTTATGCTGAGGGCAAGAGAAGTTATCTTTATATTTCTACAAACTCCGATCTCTAAAGTAAATGTCAAACTAGGAAAGGGGGCAGAAATATTTTCTTACACTTTGACTAATGAGGCAAGGAAAAAGTGAAATACATTTTTATCAAGAATGAATACATTAAAGTATCTTTTCTTTAGCCTTCATTAGAAAATCCATCCATGTGGAAAAATAACTTCACCAATATTTTGTATTCCATTAATATGTAACAGCTAAAAATATATTCTTATCTAGTTATTCCCTAATACCCACAAGGAATGTGTTCAAAAGTCCTACGAGACACCCCTAAACAGTCTGTACCACCCCTGCACATCTTATCCTGTTCTATGTGCACATACATTAATGCAAATTTAACTTATAAACTATCACTTGAGCAACTATGTATAATAGCCAACAGAAAAAGTTATCTGAGTACGGCCTCTGTCTCCTTGCATTGATATTTTTAGACCACCCACTGACCACTAGGAAGTTAACTCTGGACAACAGAACTGCAGAGAAGACTTACTACCTCTGCAGCTGACGGACTTCTATGTTCTCAATGAACTCTGTGGCACTGTCTGCACAATAGTGTTCCTGTTTCAAGAAGCCTGGTGTGCCTCCTGAAACATTACTCAAAGCCACAGTTAGACCACTGCCAGACTCATATGCTGGATGAGAAATGCCCCTAGCTTTTTCCATACCATTGGATAGTTACCACTCCAGCAAGATGTAATCTACTTTTGAGCCTTTCTTGGTAACCCCAGCCAGATTAAAGATCTCCCACATTGTGCTCTATATTCACTTCTGTCGTATTAAAAGAGAATTGCTATCTTATAAAATTGGTGCTCAGTAAATTATATTTAACAAAAGACAAACATTTTCTCTTCTTTTTTATTATCTCCAGGGCAAACCCAACAACTTGATATAAACTAGACACTCCATAATTATGCACACTGAATAGAGGTCATGTAGAAAAATATAAAAGCTATTCAACTGTGATAAAAATAATGCAACAAGCTCATACTGTGTACTTCAATAGGCAGAACACAGAAGATACTATTTAAATTTCATCTACAGAGCAATAAAAGGCAATTTGTTTAGAGGTGTGGAATTCAATCATCACCCAGCTACTATGATTTTTACTTTAAAATGCTACTATTAATGAACTTCATTAAGTACACATGAGCATTTTAAATATGTAGTAATTGAGGGATAGAGTACACATTATGTTATTTCTGTCATAATCCAAGAGAATTACCAAGGTGTTCCAACAAAGAAATACTGTTTGTAACCATGAGTTGAGGATAGAAACTGAATAAGAAGAGAAAGACAAGTAAAATTCAGCCTCATGAAATACTAACAAACATATGAATGAAGATACATATACTTTGAAATAGTGACACTAAGGAGTACACCTCCACCAAATCAATAGTTCTCTTCCCAAATGTGTTTGTCTACAATTCTGCTCCCTTACTTCTAAACCAAAGAATTTTTACAACTAGATGGATACCTGACGCCCGAGATTTGTGTAGGTATAATGCTATTCTATTGACTTCCACGAGTAAAAACCACATGCAATAAAGAGAAAACAGAGGGAAGTGAGGGAACAAACACGGGATGGGCCACTCCACCCTGAAAGCTGGCATAGTACGTGAAGGCCGTCCTTGACACTGAACCGCTACATCACACTCATTTCATAACCTGAGGTCTTTAACTGCTCTCTCATGGAGGAAACATTTATTTGTTGGCTTCCCACAGGAAGGTCCAGAACTTTACTCACGCTAATCTTCTGAGCTGCTCCATTGAGTCTGTGTAACTTCCTCTATTTTATACAGAAAGAAATGGAATCTCGGGGCATTTGATAATTTGTCCTGCATCATAAACCTAATAAGGACTAAAGTCAAGCCGAGATCGCTCTAGTCTCATGGGTGCTATTTATAGTGGATGCCACTGTCTCCCATATGGAGCAGCCCACAGTGGAGAGGATTCTTCCCATAATGATCGATGGGTCAAAGCTTCAAAAGAAAGCATGGGAATTCAGCAGCCAATCACATCACACCTTACAACTCCAGGCTTTCTGAGGAAACAGTGCCTTCTGAGAGTCAGGCAGCAGTCACCAAAGCTATTTGCCTGTAAAAGGAAGTAGTCTATTACCTCACCTTAAATAATGCAGCATGCGGTTATTATTTCCTGCCAGAGTGACAGTTTAAGCACAAGGCATTAAAAAAAAACTGTTTTCTCCTGTTCTCACTGTCTGTTATTTATTGCCTCATACACTGCTTGTCTGGAAGTGATGGATAAATATTTGAAGGGACAGATGCATCATTCTGGATGCTCCATGAAATTCAAGATGGATAAAAGTCAATGTTTCATGCTCATCTATTTTTAGCTTTCTCCCTATAATAATATAAAAACAAACTTTACATATTTTTGTAAACCTCCCTAGTATCTTTCAGCATTAACATTTAAAGGATAGTTTACATTCTAGTATTCTAAGGCTTACTTTTGTGCCTTGGGCAACAACAAATGTATTTGAAATAATTATATAATCTTTTTGAGCAGAAGATTTTGAGATTTTATGCTTTGGATTATGTTTTTTTTTTATGACAAAAGATCTACCATGTGCAAAATGTATCAGTTCAGCCACAGTCATCCTTGTGCTCATGGAGAACATCTCTTCAAAAACGTCTGTTCTTAACAATAAATACTCAGTTAGCATACATTACTTAGCACTTTTGCACAAATTATCATATTTAATACTGTAGCTTTTCCTTCCGGAGCCCTGCTCCTCCATTCAGCTCCTTTGAGTGTTGGCTCAAAATCACAGCCTCAGAGAAGCTGCCATTTCAGGGTCAGGACAGTTCCTCTGTGCTTGTCTGTGCATCAGGTCATTCTCCCTCCCTGGTTTATGCTCTGGTAGCATTTATCAACATTAAACATAGTTTGTCCTTATAGATGTACTTCAATGACTATTGCCCCATATTTGCATGTAATCATCATAAAAACTTGTATAATTTGGTTGATGATTAATTACGAGAATGTTATAGTCCCATTGCTTGCTCTATAGTTGGTACCCCTATACATGAAAAAAAAAATCTTTCCTGAAAACATTAATCCATTTTGCTAAAGAAATAATAGGCAATTCAGAATAAATACTCTAACTCTATCGAGATATTCATTGACATGTATACAGTTTGTGTCTAGTTAATTTTGGTGATTATTTTACTTGTAAAATTATCATAATTTAAAATGAGAGAAACAATTGCCTCTTTCAGTGAAAACACCAAATACATAATGGGGATAACAGAGGTGAGGAATGGGTATGTGCAGTAATTCTAAGTTACCCCATAGTCTAGTCACAGAAACTTTCTTGCTGTGGCAGCTTAAAGCACTCTGTATAAGAGAGTGCCAAGCACACACAGAATCCCTCAAAGGAGAAAGGAAATTGAGTGACTTCTCTACCTGGAGAAAGTGGAAATTGTGTAGTCTGTCTGGCCAAAGTTTGTTACAGGAAGCTTCTCACCTAGCTGTGGGAATAAATGGTTTGATCCAAAGGCAGGCACCTGACTTTAGGATATGTTAGAAATATGCTTTCAGCATCTGAAATAATTTATTTTGATTTTATGTAAGAAATTCTTTCATAAGCATAGAACTACTAACATGATAAACATGATCATTCCTGACCCTTTATTTCTAGCCCCTGATTTATTTCGATGACACGAAGTCTGGAATAAGTCAAAACTGCTGGCAACAGAAAACTATGAGAGGAATAGACCCTGATGCTGCATGATGAGCCTCAGTGGGTGCCCCTGACGAGATGTCTCCCACTTGTGTGCTTTTAGACATGACAAATATCAGGAGAGTTAAGAATGAAATTTTGAAACATGATGATATCATGAATTTGTACAGGGATCTTATTAGGTTTTTTAAAGTGCTTCTAAAATTTATTTTTCACACCATCATTTGAGAGATAGCAAAAATGAAGAACCTAGGTGCATAGAAGAATAACTGAACAGCAAACTTTTCCTGTCTCAGAAAAGCAATTACCTCTTAACTATCAAGGCATGTCACTAAATGATAAAGGCATACCTCAGTAGTACTTTAAATGTTATATTTTCACCAACAAAATACAAACACATGATAACATTTTAGAAGTATGAGATTTTTTTAAAGTAAATGTTATAAGTATTATACATTTCATCTTCACTGTAGCAAAAGCTAATTAAAAGTAAGCACTTCACCACAACATGCTTAAAAACCTGTTCCACTTGTTCATTATGATGAAAGGGTTGTGTAACTTCCACTGCATTCCTTATGTAAAGCTGTATGCTAATAACGACCCTTTCAACTTCGGAGTTCCAGAGCTAATCAGTCACTTGTGGTCCTCAGTGAAATTTTTCATTTTCTTCCCCACTTATCATGAAACACAGGCTTGTCTGGGTAGTGGCTTAGCATGCATGGGATTCATATAGCCTCTGTAATATGCATAAATAATAGGTTAAAAAATAATTATCAAAGTGAATGCTAAGCCTTTCAACAAACACTTATAAGAGATTAAGGACAGGCCCTGAAAAAGGGAGATAGCTACCTATGGATTATAGACAGACATGATGTCAGATTCAGGGTCTGAGAAGACATTCCTTCCTAAAAGTTGGCCATTTAAAACAATTATCTGATTGTATAGGAAGTGCAGGGCCTGAAGCTTCCAAAACTAAAAAATGACATACCAGTGGCTGCCTGGACAGTTCCCATTTTCTCTCCATACATTACAGCATCAATCTTCAGCCATTTGGCCCCATTTCTCTGACAGACATTGGTTGTAGAGCAGGAATTATGAAGGACTTACCTACCCTGTCTTGGCAGAGCTAGGCTGTCGACTTACCTGCTTCCAAGTTTTGTCCTTTTTGGACAGAAGTCGGTCTACAGTTGAAGCAAGTGGTTTTTCTTGCCAAGAGAATGGCTTACCACCAATTCAATCATCTCCCACTGGAGATTCTTCGATGCTCATCTTCTACTTGGAGTAATATAGGGGGTGCTGTCAGGAGCTGACATGTCTCGATATCAAAAAATCTTAAGTTAAGAAAACATCTTTGAATGCCATATTCTGCAGATCTCTTGAGGTTTTTGAAGATGCCCTATCTATCTCTTATATTTAGATAAGCAAATATTGCTTGTCTCTTAGCAACTTGATTTCTGAGTAGCTTAGAAAATAACTGTGATAGACTGTCATAGTAACTAACAAAATGACACGTTTTCATGACTATTGGTTTCCGTTTCTTAATTATCCTAAACAGTTTATGTCAGTTGGTAGCGAGAAAGATCAGTACCGATGTAGCCCAATACAATCTTAATTTTACATTAATATACTAGGGTCAATACCATTGTGGCCAAATATAATCTTAATTTTGTATCAATATACAAAGATCAATACCGATGTAGCCCTATACAATCTTAAATTTGCATTAATATACAATGATCAATACCAATTTAGCCAAATATAATATTAATTTTGTATCAGTATACAAAGGTATAAAGCTATATTCAATAATCTGACCTTTTTTCTTGTTCTTTCTTATACTATGTCTATGTCCCATTTTTCTCAAGTCTGTTCACTCCTATATAGGAGAGAAAGGAGGATGCAGAAGAGCAAAAGAGAGAAGTCCCTGGGTCTAACCTCCAAAACCCATTTAACAAGACCATTTAACAGCTTGTAGTCTTTTCCCCTAAATAACAAAATTTTCTATTATCTATCAAATAACCAAAGGGGGAGAACATCCTCCCCCCCTTCTGGGAATGGGACGTGTTCTCTTAAAATGACTTCCTGCTGATTTGGGACGTAGTAAACCTGTTTGGGGCCCAAATAAGAATGGAAAAATGGTTAAAAATGTTAATAGAATCATTTGATGTTCAGTCCCTTTGTGCTCAGCTATTTAGATGTCCTACGAAGTTCATAGACAGAAGCTGATCTTCAGAACTTTACTGAAGATCTGGCTGGAGTAGTCTGTGGAGCTGAACGATCTTAGCGATTTTGAGTTGTTGTGGTTATAGACTTTTGAGGAAACTGCTATTGAAGAAGTCTGCAAGGCTGGATCATCTGGGCCACTCGTCTTCTTTGGTGTCTGATCTGTTTTCTGCTGAGGTTTCCGTTGTCCAGTTGTCTCTGGATTCCTTGAATGGATGCTTTAAATCTCCTGGAAAGATAAGAACAGAGCCCTGCCCTAATCCTAACTCTGGGACAATTACCTTTTTTGGGGGGGGGTCAGGTAATATTTTTCCTGGAGCAAATTTGGTTTTTTTGATAATATATAAAGTATTACCTTTCAATCCGGATTAAAGAAGAAATTATTTTGATATTTTGGAGCTAAACAAACCTTTAGTGTATATATTTTGAGATCTCAAAGGACAATTTGTTTGAATTGCAGCCTGCCTTTTGTAAGTAGCTTTTAAACTTAAATCTTTCCAAATCCTATGTGCCTGTCTCTGCATTCTAAATTTTGGGATCAAAGACATGTGGTTTCCAACTGATGGGATTAAAGATGTACTCCTCCACCCCTGGATCAAAATTTTTCTCTGTTTAGAGCTTGTTTTGTATCAGGTGGCCTTGAGCTCTGAGATCTGCCTGTTTCTGTCTCTAGTGTGTTGGGATTAAGGGTGTATTCTTCCCCAATGATGTGACTAAGGGTGTGCACCATCACCACCCTGTTTCTTGTAACTCTAGAATTTATAAGACAACTAACTCTATAGTGATCCTCCTGTCTCTGCTGGAGGTAAAGGCATGGGCTAACACCATGCATTTTCAAACTATAATTATAAAATTTTCAAACTATAATTTACCTTACTGGCATGAAAAGAAAATGGCCTTAATTTCAGATTAGAATGTTAGACTGCAGGTGGCTACAGAGATTATACAAACTTGATAGCAGCTGTCTCCTATTATTACAAAGTGGCATCAATATAATTTAAGTATCTATATGAGTCTTCTCCTTCAACTGAGGGCAGAGCAACTTATGGAAAAGGCAACTTATGTTATTTAGATTAAGGAACTGTATACTCAAATGCCATCAAAAATATTATTCTTACCATCGGCTGCTTTGTTTCCATATATTCATAAATGCATATATTACACTGAGCATATTGACCACCATCACCTCTCTTATCTTTATTCTTTTTTCATGCCAGCCTCTTGTCCTCCTTGCCAATAGCTGCCTTTCCCCTGTTGTAATGAATGCTATTTGTTAATCGATTTATTAATTTATTTTATGTTTCACATATGGGAAAGCATGATGCTTGATTGCATATCTGAGCTAATTTATTTCGCATGATGATCTCCAGTTTCATCTACTTTCCTTTACATGCTATATGTCTTCACAAATCAAATCGCCCATGTGTCTATATGTATGTGATACTTTCTCTAGATATGTAAGCATGTAGGAATTTATGGAGAGCCAGGCTGATTTCATGATTTGCTTAAAATATTGCTTTAGTAAACATGGGTATGCAGGTATCTCTATTATGAGCTGATTTTGTTTCCTTCAGGCGCATGCCCAGGTGAAGAAAAATGGCTAATACAGCTTTATTTTTCAGGTTCTTTTTTAAGAAACATAAATATTGATTTCCATGATGGCTACAATATTTAACAAGCTAACAACCAGTGTATAAGGGTTTCTTCCACAACCCACTTCCAACCATTTCATCCCTTCCAATTCTGTTAGTTTTCCTTATGTGAACCATCTGAAATCACCAATGTAGAATTACTATTCTCTAATGTCTGAAGATTTCAAGATTTGTTTCCCCCATATTTACTGGCCATATTTCTTCTTCTTTTAAAAAGTATACATGCCACTTATTTCCCCATTTACTAGCTGGATAAGTTGTTCTTAAAATATTTACTATTTTGAGTCTTTTATATATTCTGGACACTATTTCCCTGCCAGATGACCATAAAGATCTTCTTCCATTCCATAGGCAGAGTTGTCATTTGGGTAATTTCTCCCCTTGTGTATAGAAGCTTTGATTTCATACAATCTCTTTTGACATTTCTGTCATTACTTCCTGAGCTCCTGGCATCCTATTCAGAAGTTCAATGCCCTTGCTTATATTTTAAAGCACTTCACCTTTGCTTTTCCCTTGTACTTTCATCTGATGATATTAAAGTTTTTATAAATTTATATTTTGAGTTAATTTTTTGCACAATTAGAGTGATCATTTTTCCACATTGTACATATGGATCTTCAGTTTCTCAGCAGCACTTGGTAAACCTGATGTCTTTTTTTCCAATAAAGGTCAAAGAAACAAATTTACACAGCTACTGCCATTTCACTTTGGAATATTTTTTTAAGTTTCCTGTCATTTTCACTGTGTTTAACAGACCTATTTAATCTCTTTAAAACCCTGGACTTTATTTGTGCTTTACTAGACTGGTTATTAACTTTTAAAACTCTTGATAATACAAGAGGTTGTTATAATTACTTAAGCCATTGTGCATTTCTAACAGTTGTTATAACCAAAATAACACTTATGAAAATTGAACTGTAATGTAGAAGCGAGAAGACATATTTTGTTAAGAATTACACTGAGTTATTCAAAACACTTTGAACTTGCAGTTAGCTATCACCACCAAAAACTACAGAAGCTATGGAGTAGACATTTACAAGCTGGGATCCCCAACAATTTCTTAGCCTCTAACACTACATAGATTTTAAGTCCTTTTCTATACAGCTCAGTTGACGGATCCAGAGACGAGCATTGAACTCACTGGTTCATATAGACCACAAGTCAGGAGGTGTCTAACTTCCCTAGCTAAAACAGTTCTTCTTCTTCTCAGAGCTACTGTGCTATGATAAGTAAAAAATTATTTTTACATGCAATACCTTTTTAAGCACAGTGATTGAAAAGTAAACCCATAAGAACCTAGTAGGTGGGGATTATGAAGATGGGACAGACTTAAAAACTTCAGTACACTATTGATAGTTCTTGCCATAACATAGCATTGCTGAATTATAAAAATCTTTATTCAGTTATATCTGTGAAATACAGCAATTGGCTAACAGTGGAAAATCAATTGATGGAACAAATTTTGAAATAGGTCATGAAAGCACAGTACCGTGGGGCAGTGCTAACCTTTGGAACTCTTTTTGTCCATTTCCTCTGGAAAACGAGTATGTTCATGCCATCATTGTGGAGTTACTGCCTATTACATTCTTAAAAGAAAAAAACTTAAGTTGTGCTGGTCTAGGTTTGATGTGGTTGAGAATGTCTTCTGAATGTCTAAACTATTGTATTCCTTGAACAAATTAAAATGGCTTCCAATTCTTTTTTGAACTTTACCAATTATGCAGAATGGCAGTTACAATCTGTTTTAGACACATATCATATTTCATAGTTTAAATATTGTATATTAAAACTTGATAACAATTCCTATCCAAATTATAAATTATTTTGATACACTTATCTTTAATGTATGCACATAAGTTGTAAGTACTGTTCTGTGCAACAATAACGGACTGCTTATTTTTTTAAACTTTCAGTCAACAATAGGCCTTGTAGAAAGAAAAACACCCAGTGTGTGTCATTATAGTAATGTCAAGATTATGATCATCAAGAAATATAATTAAAATGTCTTTATAAAGCATTTTATAAAGGCTTTATATAAATAAAGCAGGAAATAATCTTAAGAGTGAAGAGGCAGCCTACAGAACGTGGTGGGGGCAGCTGGGAATATGAATGCATCAGACAGGGATTAATAGCTAAAATGGATGAACTTCAAAAAAAAATTAAGCACCCAACTCATGCAAACAGTATAGGCCAATGAAGTCACTAATGGAAATAGTCAATGAATATTTTCCCAAGACTCAACATCCTTACCCATCATGGAAAAACAAATTAAAGTTGCTATGAGATTCTATTTTCTCTCAGTTAGGAAACAAACATTAGAGAAGAAACAAGAAAATAGAAACACTGAGACACAGCTGCACAAGAAGCATGAAAGTCAAGGTAAAGATTATAAAAACAGAAAACACATCCTAAAATATACAACTATCATCATATCACCCAAATAAAATTTGGAACACATATTTGTGATACAAGTTAGGCCTATTTAGTGAATTGGTAGGCAGTTCAGATTAGCATCTGGCAGCACATAAGGAGGAGTTTGACGTTCTTTTAACTTGCTGAAATGGACAAAGCCCAGTTGAGGGCAGACAATATGCCCTGTTGAAGGGGTGTGGCTAAGAAACTGCAGTTGCCATGAGAAGCAATGAGACTGCTGTACATCAAGAGAAATCTTGTGGACCCTCAAGACCACCAAGGATCGCGAGATAATACGATTTATAAGCCAGAAAGCTCCATGCAGCATTCTCTTCCTCCTGCCCTCACCAACTAAAGAAGTTCAGAGAAAGATATGCCATTAACATAATTTAGGCTGCTATAGCCCAAGGCAAAGGAATGGCATAAATGCTGCCAAGACAGAGTTCCTTAAAAGCATCTGGAGCTCCAAAGCACCAAAAATTTAAGCAAGGTAAGTGAAGTTTGGAAGCCACTTGGAGAGGCTTTCAGCCCTGAGGCTTGCCTGGGCCAAGGAGACGGTGGAGGTGAGTCTTAGCTGATGGAAAAAGCTGGCCTCAGCTTGAAGGTTGGGACAGATTGACTTTATAAAATGACCACAGATTGGTGGTTGAAATAAATTGGGCTTGTGAACTGTCAAAGTAAGTCCCAACAGACTTTATGCTTAAAAGATACTACCTGGTGGGACTGCTGTAAACCAAGTCACCCTGCATGGACCTACGCTAAGAATATTAATATCCATTTAAGTAAGTTAAAATAGTGTTAGTAGAGTGTTTTTAGATAGGTATTTGAGTGTTCTTAGGTATTAGGGTGTTCTTAAATTACAGATTTTAGATTATAGGTTTTAGGTTATAAAATTCAGGTATTTTATAGTGTTTCTTAAGTACTAATAAATGCAAGTGATTATAAATAAAATATTCTGTTACACATATTCTCAATCATATTTATTCAATAAGCTACCATAAGTCACCACCTGGCAGCCTCTCCAGCTTAATCTGCTACCTAATGAAGTGGGTTCCTCTTCCTTGTCTTTATCCTGATATTAGCAGGATATTTTAATCTAAAGTGATGTGTTGGGTAGTGTTAAGCATTCTAAATGTTAATTGGTCCTGTTTGCTGTTTGTTACTTATATTGACTCTGATTAGTTAAATAAAATGCCGAGGCCTGAGATTGGGCAAAGACAGAGAAAGGTGGGACTTCATGAGATTAGAACAGGAAGCCTGTGCTTTAGACAGAGGATTAATTCATTCCAGCCAGGAGCATCAGGAGGAAGAAGACACACGCCATGGGTTAGAAAAAAGAACCTCATTCCACATGGCCAGGAACATTGGCATAGCATGGAGAATGGCAGCCCAAGGGGACGTATGTATATATGGGGTCATATTTGGGTAACAGAATTATGAGCTAGCTTAGATGGGCTAGGATTGTACAATTCAGGCCAAGGCTTGTTAAAATCCACGTGGTGTCTGTGTGCTCATTTATATTGGCTATTTCAAGATTAACAGCCACCAAACCAATTAATAATGATATAAATACCCAATGTAATTTAATTAATATTTTTTCTACAGTGATGAGTTGGTGAAGTGGCTGAAAGTTCAAACTTTTCTTATAGTCATTTTCTTTGTCTTGATACCAATATTGGCTATACTTCATGCTGAGTATTAAAACTCTCTCTCTCTCCCTCTCTCTCTCTCTCTTTCTCTCTCACACACACACACACATATATAATATGAATATGAGTAATTAAACTTAAGAAATTGAATGTGTAACACTAAACTTTTAACTTTATACCTAAATATAAATAACTTTAAGATGATCAAATATAGAAGCACCATATACTTCTACTTGGGGGACCATGTTATTCTTTGTATTTCACTTTTTGTTTATTCTTTATGAATTTCACATTATACACCCCAATTCCACTAATCTCCCTGCCCCTTTGTATCCACTCTCCACTCTTATACTCTCCCCCAAAAAAGAATCTCGATGTGGGCACTGTAGTATCTCACAGTATGTCCCCCACCCTAAATGAAAACTAAACAACGACAAAAAAATCTCATTGTAGAAGTTGTAGTGTATCACAGTGTGTCACACAGTGCACCCTTTTGTCCACATATCTTTTGTTGCAAATGTTCATTGCAATGAGTCATCAGTCTGGTTTGAGACCTCATGTTTCTTCCACACTATCAAAATTGGATACTCACCAGGACTCCTCTAGGTTATTCTTTTATTGTCCTGTTCCATGGAGATCTGTCAGCCTTAGATCTGCAGGACTGGACACTTCACATGCTCCAGCAGTTCATAGGTGGGGTAGATGTTGGGGTCAGCCAACATAAAGCCCTGGATCTGGGCCTCATAGATAGCTAAGTTGATCAGTCCATCAGTTCTCCTGCACACATTCCAGTAGAGTGAAATCTCCAGGACTGCCTTATATAGCTCACCCAGTGTTGCAGGCAGCAAGGTGCAGGACCAGCTCTCTTGCTCTTGAGACCTCAGGGACTCATGGGCACACACACCAACAGAGCCAGTTCTATTGTGCTTCCCAGACAAGGTGCAGGGCTTGCTCGAGTGCTGCAGCAAACAAGGGGTAGGGTCAGCACTCCCACTTTCATGTCTTCAGGGCCATCTTACCCATACCCTCAACACCAACTACCAGGTTCAGCTCTATTGTGTTGCTAAAGCAAGGTACAGCACCTGCTCTCCTGAGTGGTGCAACTGGTGAGGTGCTGGGCCAGCTCTCCTGATTTATTCTTAAATATTTAAAAATTTCCCTTCTATCTGAGGAGCATCTGACCCCACCTGTATAGTTTTGTTAGTTGAATTTTTAATAGACTTTGAGAAGTTCCCAAACTGCAGTGGCTAACGAACTTAATATCAGTTTAAATACTGAGCCACTGTGTCCTCTGAAGATGAAGCACAACAGCAGTGACCTTGTTCCATTGTACTCAGAAGAATACACATGTTTCTCCATAACAGAAATTCAATTACCAGCTGAAATTAGAAACTGAGAGAAGAGATCTATACCAGCATTGAAAAAAATTCTAATTTTATATCTAAATAAGGTTCCACATAATGTTTCTTGCTATTCTTAATTAAAACAAAAAGAACACACATAACAATTGTAAAATCCAATGTTTAAAAATTCCTGTCTTGCCTAAATCTTGCTTTAACATACCCTATTTAAAGCCAATATATACCATGTCCACAGCAATCATCATATTATATGAAGAAAACTCAAAAGAATTTCGTCTGATGTTAGGAAAAAGACAAGTGTATACATTTTATCATCCCTGTTTAATATTGTTCTTGAAGTATTAACTGGGAAGAAAATAAAGAGGATACTCATAGGAATGGAAGAAGTCAAAGTATCATTTGAATATTATATGATTCTATACATAAAAGGCCTTAGAGACTCCACCAGAAAATGCTTACAGATGATAAATACATTCAGTTAAGAAAAAGAATACAAGTTAACACTCAATAAATCAGTAGCCTTTCCATATACCAATGACAAATTCATTAAGAAAGAAATCAGGGAAACAGTCCTAAAAATATTGCCTTATATAAATAAAGAAAATATTTAAGAATAAATCTAACCAAGACGTGAAAACTTACACATTACAAATTCGGAACACTAAAACTGGATGCTTGTATGTAGAAGAATGTAAATGTATCAAATAGATACATATTTACCACCCTGCACAAAACTCAAGTCCAATTGGATCAAAGACCTTAACGTAAAATCAGACACACTGAACTTGATACAAGAGAAGGTAGGGAACAGCCTTGAACACATCATCACAGTAGATGATTTTTCTGAACAGAACAATGATAGTGAAGGCACTAATATCAACAATGGGACCACTGAAATGGAAAAGCTTCTGTAAGGCAAAGGATACTGTCAAAAAAATAAAATAGCAGCCCTCAGAATGGAAAAATGTTTTTACCAATTCCACATCTGACAGAGGGTTAATATCTAAAATATATAAAGAACTCAGGAAACTAGATGTAAATAAACTCAATAATCTAATTTTAAAGTGGAGTACAGATCTAAACAGAATTCTCACCAGAGGAATATCAAATAGCCCAGAACCACTTAAAGAAATGTTCATCATCTTAGACATCAGGGTAATGCAATTAAAAATGACTCTGAGATTCCATCTTATACCTCTAAGAATTTCTAAGATCAATAACACAAGTGATAGTTCATGCTGTTGAGGATATAGAGGAAAACGAACACTCTTATATTGTGTTTGGGAGGGAAAATGTGTACAGTCACTATAGAAATCAATATGGCAGTTTCTCAGAAAATTGGGAATTTATCTACTTCAAGACCAAACTATATACCACTCTTGGGCATACACCCAGAAGATGATCCATCCTACTTCAAGGACACTTGATAAACTGTGTTCACTGTTGGCTTTATTCATAATAGATTGAAAATAGAAACACATAGATGTCCCTCAACAAAAGAATGGGTAAACAAAATGTGGTACATTTATACAATGGAGTATTACTCAGCTATTATAAAACAGTGACATCATGAAATCTGCAGGCAAATGAATGGATGGATGGAAAGAAAAAAATCCATCCTGAGTGAGGCAATGCAGACCCAGAAAGACAAATGTGTGTATTCATTAATAAATGAATATTAGCCACTAAGTAAATGATAACCAAGCTATAATCCACAGACCCTGAGAGGTTAGGTAAAAAAGAGGGGTTTGGGGGCACATGGATCACCCTGGGAATTGGAAGTAGTACAGATTTTGTGGGTGGACTGGGGCAGGTAAGGACAGGTGTGGGAGGGATCAGGTGGTGGCTGGGATGGGACAGAAGGAGATTGTACAGGAAGAGATAGCTGGAATTAGGGGGCATTTGAAGGTGGTCTGGAAGCCAGTGCAGTGGAAACTTCTTAGAATCAACAAGGGTGATCCTAGTGAGGACTCTAAATAATGGAGGATACAGTCAGTCAAAACTGGCTATTTCTTGTATCCCGGTAAGTTTCCCAATGGCAGGACTGGGTTGCATTTAGTTGAGTTATTGGCCAAGGTGGTCCCATGGTGTTTCTCAAACAACCCATGATGATGGTAGGACAGAGGATTGTTCTCAACAAACTGACAGACAACATTCATACAGCTCACTGAACATGAAGAAGCAGTGCCTGCCTGGAGCCTTCACTACTACATTCTAGTCATTGTTGCACAGGAAGATATGCTGCAGGATAGAGAAGTGTGAACTCCAACCCAGCTACAAAACAATTGACCAACAATCTGTCCTGGATGTAAGATGTGCTAGGGCAGTAATGCTACAGAACTTGTCTCCATCAGGTCCTTTCCATTGGAACTGGGGAAATCCCACAGTAGATGAGGTAAAAGGATTATAGGAGTCAGAGGGAAAGGAGGACAGCAAGGGGACACAGCCCACTGAATCAACTAAGCAAGACACATAAGGGCTCACAATATCTGCATGGGTCTATACCAGGTTCTCTGCATATATGTTGTGGATATTATCTTGGTCTATTTGTGGGACTCATAACTGGAACCCGTTGAAGCCAGAGAATAAGAAGGAATAAGGATTAGAACAAATAGCTGTGTTAGTTTGAGACGAAGCAGAGCAATTCCATGTGGAGCTGAGAGAAGCCAGATTGAATTAGTCATCTTGGAGATGATTTTCGGCCAGAATAACTGAGCTGAACCAGCTAGAGTTCAGAAAGAACTAGAAAGTTTGAGTTTATTCAGCAGTAAGCCCCAAGACAACAATTACATCTAGTAAATAAAAGTTACTTGTATAATAAAGCAATCGTCAGTGTTGCTCACCTGAGCACTTGTAAGCTACAATAACAACCAGCATAGCAACATATGCCCACCAATACAACAGTGGCAAGATTTCTTATTGGACTTAAGACTTTCTCCACAAGATGGAATCCATACCTGACATCACTGTTAGGGTCAAACCATGTGGTTAGACATGTCATTGGCCCTTGGTGAGAACTTACTATTATTATTTTGGCAAAATATTAAACTAACTCCTAATTATTATGACTATACTCATAAATTAGTACCTCTTTCAACCCTCATCAGATGAGCATTCCTTGCAGTAGATGGTGGCTCATACAGAGACTACAACTAGTCAAGCTGAACAGAATAAGAGGCTGAAGAGTGCTCATCTCTAATGGAGCATTTACATCACAATTCCCCAAGATCATCACACCTCCCCCAGGATCATGATGGAAGAAGGAATAAAAGATTGTAAGAGCCAGGTGTGACAGATGAGTATGATGAGAAGTATACTCCAGACACAACCTGACAGTTGCACTTATGAACGTATAGATAGCTTCTGTGATAGCCAGGTGTACAAGCTCTAGCCAGATAAAATCGTGTCATGGAGAGAGGGACATACAGGGCCAACACCGAGTGCAGGAGGTATAAGTAACTAATTGATAGGGGAAAAGTGAGAGTTCATTTTAATTGTATGGTACCAGGTAGGTTGGTCATAATACCATAACCCATACTACCCATATAGGGGTAGTACAAATTAGATTCAATGAGGTTTTTTTCTCTCTCTCTTTTTTGAAATAATAAGACAGAGAACATAAAGTTGGATGGGTAGAAGAGAAGTGACTGACCTGGGTCTGGGTGGAGTTGGTGAAGGGGTATGTGAATATGTCTAAAGTACATTGTATAGAATTATCAAGTACTCAAAATATTATAAAATATATCATTCCTTATGAATTTTGTTTTTTCTTTGGTGTAAGAGTTTAGATAAATTATTTAGTCAGAAGCTCATTTCGTATTTCCCATTTAACCTATTATGCTTTTAACAAACAATATCCTGTACTATATTCCAAGCCTCAAGGCCTGGGTTATATAAGCTGTGTATATTTTGTAAATACACCAGAAACTAACATTCAAGGACAGTCAAGAAGGTCATGTACTCTTCCTACAGAAAACAATTACTTTGTATTTACATGAACCTTGTATTATTAAACAATGGTTTCATGTGCACCATTATTAGATTATAACTTTACTTTAGGGTTAAAGTTCAACAAACAATTTTCAGTTTACTTGATAAGACTTTTCAAGTATCATTTGCTCTGGATTCATATGTAAAGAGACACACATTAATTTTAAAGACTAAAAGTCATGGATTCTTTTGCTAAATTATTTAGAAATATTTAAGTGCCATTTCAAGTTAGGTTCTAGGTATATCCTGACTTTAAAAATGCACATTTAAACTTCTATACTATCAATTAAAAGAAGATACACAGATGGCCAATGGGTACATGAAAAAACATTCAGCAGTACTAATCACTTGGGAATTGCAAATCAAAGCCAAAATAAGATATTATTTTTTTCTAGTGAGACAGTCTATCATCAAAGAAGACTGAAGGTAGCCAATTCTAGTCAGAATGTAGAGGATAGGGAAGCCTTGCACACTGTTGAGAGGAATGTTAATTAGTACTGCTACTGTGGAAGCATAATAAAGGTTCCTCAATAAATTAAAAACAGAACCACTATATGACCCAGCAATCTCTCCCCAGAGTATATAACTAACAGAAATTCAATTAGCATGTTGAAGAGACCACCACCCTAACTGATTACTACATCACTGTTCTCAATACCCCAAATCTAGAGAAGTACCCTGACCGTTCACCAGTGAATGAATCAATAGAGATAATGTGGAACGTACAGAACATGGGAGGTAATATAGCCATGAAAAATGAAGGTTGTCATTTCCTTGCTACAACCTGGGTGGCCATGGAGATCTCAGAATGAAGTTAAATGAGCCAAACAACTCCATTGTTGTGGGATCTAAGGAAAGTGCTCTCAGGACTTGTGAATGGAGTGGGAGTTTCCAGGAAGGGGGAGGCTGTCCTCGAAGTACCAGCTTAGACATAAGAAGGATATCCACGGTGTGGTGACTATACACAGAACAGTGTGCTGTGCACTACAAAAAGGATACTGAATGATTTCACTCTGAAGAAACAGTAAACACTAGAGGGGAGAGATGTGTCCACTCTGATTTTATCACTACAGAAATTTTTACATGTATGGACATCACACATAGCATTCCCCATTAATATGTACAATTTCATATTTTCATGCATCAGCTAAAATCAATTCAAATCAAGTGTTAAAGGTTACAGAAAACTGCAAGCACCAATCCCTGATGTGTTTGGCGATAAAGGTGAGACAGAAAGAAACAGAGATAAAAGCAAACATATGGAGGAATACGTAAAAGCAGGCAGAAGCAAAGTAGACACAGATGCAGGTAAATGGAGGGAATGAAAGGCCACAAAAATAAGGAGGGAAGTTAAGTTAGGTGATTTTCAGTGTTTTATATACTTACCACATACGGGTGGCTATTTTCTTACTGTAGGCCAGTACTAGGTAATGTTTCTATAGGAGAAGAAAAATTATCTCTCTTATTTCACATGCTTTTTTGTAATTTTATTACTGTGTGTGTATTTTATATGTGTGGGGATACTTATCACAGTGTATGAACAGAGATCAGGAGACATAGTGTGTGGTAGCTGACTGGCTCCACAGACCAAAGGTGTCAACATGCACCTTTATCTGCTGAATCATTTAGATGTATCAGAGAGTGAGCAAATGGTTCAGGAAATAGCTCAGTCGAAAAAGTGTTTCCATTGTGAGGATGAGGACCTGGGTTTGCTTCTCAGAATCTATGGCATAAAAAACCCAAAAAACAAAAAAACAACAGCAACAACAAAAACAGACCCCCTGAAAAAAAACACAACCAAAACCAACCAAACAAACAAAAAAACAAAACAAAATCCAGATGTGGTGCTGTGCTTGTAATACATCACTGTAGATACAGATGGGAGGATCCCTGGGGCTCACTGGCCATCCAGCCTAACACCTACACAGCAAGCTTGAGGACAGTAAGAGACTGTGTGTGTGTGTGTGTGTGTGTGTGTGTGTGTGTGTGTGTGTGTG
>CAJQZJ010030817.1:0-12175 GCA_907164525.1 Lophiomys imhausi
CCATCACTCTTTCTTTCTGGATGGGATTCTATCCTAAAGCTATATACATTTTCCTACTGCTTTCAAAAATTTTATGTTGGTCCTGTGATTTTATCAGTTAAATTACATATGAATAAAGCTATAAGGTATTATGCTTATACCTTGATAAATGATATGGGGATATTTCTAAACCAAACATAGAAAAAATAAAGGGAAGTTAGTTTTCTTTAAACATTTACATTATGTACTTTGTAAATAATTATATATCATCATGGGGCACTTTCTTTAGCATTGAGAATTCAATAAAAATAAAATGATGACAATGAGTATTACTCCTTCTTTTAGCTATATTTTACCAACCATATTTCATTGGTTGATATTTGTACCTTTCCACTCTACCTATCCTTTATTGATGTTAGTATTGGACTGGACTTCTTTATTACCCTTAGTAGCCCAATATGAAAAGGGGAGAAACATCAGCATAAGCTGTCTATATTCTGCAATATGGATATGATAGTGTGTAAATGATAAACAAGCTTAGCTGTCTTTCCTAGCAATCTCACTGCCCCCTTCTATTGATTGTGTTATTAAAACTATTGTATTTATGTGCATGGTGTTGTGTGGAGTCATGGGTGAACTGGAAATGAAACAGAAATAGAAGAGGTGACTTGAAAAGATAGGGTGTATAGAAATAATTGTGGAAGATCCATCTCACTACAAATATTCATCAGAATTGATTGCAGTCCTTGATATAAGGCTGAAATATTGCAAAAAAAAATGCCAAGACTAATCAATGTTTGGAAGACTTGCAGTATAAAATCACAAAAATTAACTGTGAGCAATCACTCCCACATCTCATTAGTAAATTATGAAACAAAATTTGACAAATTTTTCAGTTTAGATGTCAAAAATAGATATTTATTTCCTTATTTCCTTCTATTCTGGTTTTGTTTTTTTCTTACTTAATTTTCAAAGACATTTTCAAAATGTTATTGCAGTATTTTCAGAATCTTTAAAATAAACTGAGTGAAATCTGTTACAGAGATACTGTAAGGAGAAATGTTTATTTATACATATTTTACATGGGAAATAAAATTTCTGATAGAAGAAAAGTACAGTAATAGTCGAACTGCTAAGTTCAGAGATATCAAACCATACCTGTTTTCCACCATTCATGCTTATGTATATGTTTTGAGTATTTAAACTGTTAATTGGTAATCTGTATAAATCAACTGCATATGTAGCATATACTCATTACTATAAATCTTACCACTCATCATTAATTTCTACAGAGTTTTGTGTTTCCTAGGCCCTGGATGTTTTCTATTAGATAATACTAGGATAAAATAATAATTAGGATAAAATCAATGTTCTGCAATGAAGCATAACTTTTTTAATAGTCAAAAGAATTCAATAATATCAGGTAAAATGGATAATGCAAACTCACCAGTGAAGTCTCAGTAGGGAGCCATTTACCAACCCTACCTTCCTGAAGGTCTCGAATCTAAGAGTTCAACCATTCTGAACACATAAGGTCCAAATTAAAATTCATCTAGTAAGCGTTTACTGAAAGATCCAAGGATATATGCTAATTTGAAAACAAAATGTGAATGTTAAGGTTAGACTTCTTTGGCCAAGAAAGTAGGTAGACTAAGTGCAGATTTTCGCTTTTGCCTCCACTCTTCCAAATCTAGTTTCCCAGTCTCATTCCAGCTATGTAGCACATTGGTTCCTGCTGCCTCCTCTTCTTCTCTGCTCCCATGGCCAAAGGATCATTTGGACCTTTTCCTGTGTCCTTCCTTCCCTGGGCCTGTTGCTTTTTCCCAGTCCCCACCTCCAGCAGTCATTCTGTGAGAACACTGAGGCCTCTCTATCCAGGGAAGCAGGGAGACTAACAGAAAATCTTCCCCTCTCACTCCTCTCTTTCAAATCTAATGTGCCAGTCTCATCCCAAGCAGAACACCAGCTGTGGTCCCCTTCTTCTGACCACTATCTCTAACAGATAGCATGGACTTTCACTTCCAACTTCATTCCTCCTACTCATCCCAATATTCTTCCCTTCCAACACCAGCAGACATTCCTGAGGAACCCACAAGCCAGCTGGCCAGGCAAGCACGGAGGCTACATATGGATACTCACCTTCACATCCTAACTCTAACTCTTCTCCTCCAAATCCAATCCTCCAATTTCACTCATAGCTGCCTGGCAGACCACCTACTGAGGGCTCTCCTTCCTCTATGTCCCTTCATGATCTTCAGAGAATCATCCAGATCTTCTCCTCCAACATTTTCCCCTACACACCCCTTTGTCTCAGCACAGCAGGCATTCCCTGGGAACCCACCAGTCAGGCTTACTGGAGAAGCAAGTAGGCAAGCCAGGAAGACAGGCTAGCTTCAGATCTTCACTCCCCTTCCTCTCCTCTAAATCTAACCCCCCAGTCTTATCCTCAGATCTGTAGCAGACTACCTGTTGGGACCTCTCCCTTACTCTGTGCCCCCATTTCCGGAGATACTGGTGGAATGCATTGCTTTCCGCCCTGCTGTAGTTTGCTTCAACCATCTCACACCAATCCCCAGGAAGCCCGCATCCCAAAGTATCAGTTTCTAAAACATTTTTACCAGAACCCATAATGGCCTCACCTAGCAGGAAATCAGAAGAATTCTACCAGACAGTGTACAGTCACCACATCTTCCTAAGACCCAGAGAAGGCAACATAATCCAAGGAACAAAACACCCACCCAACAGAGACAAGACCATATATCAGCACCTATAATTACAATCTTTCCATATCCAGAACCCAGACACCAGCATAAAAACACAGTAACAGCCAGGAAAATGTCTCCACTAAAATCCATCAATCCTACCTACTTCAGTAGGCCCCGAGAATAACAACATAGATGAATCACAACCCAAATTTGTAAAATACCCTTTATAAATATGATAGAGGTCCTTAAAGGGGAAATGAATACATTTCTTTTTAAAAAAAAATCAATGAAAACACAAACATATAATGGGAGAAAGGAAATATAAGAATTCAAGACCTAAAAGTATAAATAGAATCTACATATGTTTCTTGTGCTTTTTCTCGGGTTCTTTGTGTTGTTTAACTGTTTGTTTTGTTTTTCTATTTAATGGTTTTTGTTTTCACTTTTTTGTTATTATCCTTAGAAGACTGTTTTCTAAGGAGAGACAAAAAGAGGGTAGATTCAGATAGGAGGTGATGTGGGGACGAAACTGGAGTAGAGTACTGGGAAACCATAATCAGGATATATTAACTGAAAAAGAAAATTCTATTTTCAATAAAAGAAAGATGTGTTTGTAAAATTTAGCATAAGAAATAATGGATAAAATTTAACATCTGTTGGTCCATATTTTAGCTTATCCCATCAACACACAATATTGTTAAATACACTGTCAATTAGCATCTACAACTCAGTTTTATATATTGTGTGTCTTATGACATTAAGTGCATAGTGTAGATGTTTACTCACCTAGAAAGCTACATAGTATAGTAGTAATATGGTATTTACTCTTGAGAATCAGCAAAATCTTCTACCCTAATTTCTGAATGGTTTTCTTTAAAACCATTAACATGTCTTTCATGTACAATAAATGCGTGATATAGGTACATTTACATTTCTTAAATATGAATATATATACATACATATACTTAACTTTAATTTTCAGTTACAATGTCTAAATTACCTTTATTGTTTCTGTTTTTAATATTTCATGACTCAGCTTCATCTTTTCACAGCAATTTATAGAAGTACTTGATTTTCTTTACATATATTACTAATTTAAATCCTACACTATTCAATATGAAATCAATTTAAATTTGTTAGTAGAGATTCTGCTACTTAAGTAATTGTCCAAGGTAACTGTAAAGCTTTTGGAGAATATTTTCCAGAAAAATATTTTGATGAGAAGGAAAAATCAGTTACTTCTGGCATACTTGATTCAATATTTAGTAATAGAATTGAGGTTTCTACAGGAACAATACTAGCAGTTACTTTAGGAAATAGCTATATAGTTCCTTTATATCGCAGGTTAATGTCATTCAATAGGTAATTTTAGTGCAGTATAAGGAAATAGCTCTCCATTTTTACCTCTGGGAGGACCAAATATCACTATTCTATTTCCAGATATTTTGTAATTACTTCCATGTTAAAATTTCTTGACATTTTCATTTCTTTTATTATATGCTTCAAAAACTAAAAAAAAAAAAAAAGGAGTGATAGTGGTAGTGGCATACCTTTAATCCCAGCATTTGGGAAGCAGTGGCAGGCAGATCTCTATAAATTCAAGGCCAGCCTGGTTTCTGGGTAGCCTTGCCTGTCCAGGATCTTGCTCTGGACAGCCAAGGCTGCACAGAAAATTTGTCCTGAAATCAAAATAAAACAAACAAACAAAAAGTCAAAACCCAAAAGCCTTAAAAAATACTTCAGTGATCTCAAAATTACATTTATGTGAAGAAATAGACATTCTATTTGAAGTGATTTTGATATCATTTATTAAACAAATGTTAGTCCATGTTCAAATATAGCAGATCAACAAATAAGAATAAATAATAAATGTATGTAAAATATAAAATAAAAATAAATAAATAAATAAATAAAAACATTTAGCGACATATTAAATATAAGTTTCCTACCTTCTTACATTGTTTACTCAACCAGGTCTCTTTTCTGTGTACTGTTCAATTCCGTGCATGTTTGATGGGAGACCAAATGAATGAACACAGTCAATCTGATTAACAACATGTTTCATATGTTAAAGATTGCATCACATTATTGAAACCCAAAAAATTCATAACATGTGGAACTACACAATCACAGTATCTCCATACTGGCTACTTAGGAGTCATTAATTTATGGATAACATACAAAACTTTAGAATAGAAAATAGTTTGGAGCCTGTATTTCTATTTATCTTGCATATATTTTGCCACAAATTAGACTTTGGCAGAAAACCAGATTGCAAATTAAGCTTCACAATGTTGACAATCATTTATGATAGCTTAAACACTAAAAATATCTGGTCTTAAGGGAATGAGATTGAGAAAAGGAAAAGAAAGGCCAAGTGGTTTGGAGAAGTTACTTTGTGTTGAGAATTACATTCAAATAAACATACTCATATTTTATAGCCATATCCTTCATATTTGGGTAACTGACCTTATGTGCTCCCTTCAAATGTATGTTACCTCACCTAAGAATATTCATAGATTTTTCCAGGTTCCAATATTGCAGGAGGTAAATATCTCCCTTGTGAGAGATATGAGGTCACAAGGTACATTCTGGATTTATGAAAAAGGACATTCTGTTACATCAAAACCAACCTGTCTCTCTAATTGGACTGAAGACTCAGTCAATGAAAGAGAAGTCACTCCCAGCTCTAGGAACCAAGGCAACTAGTCAGGGCTAATGAATTCATGGTTATTGGAAGAGAATTTACATCCCTCACTTTCTAAGCCAGTACAACCCCTAACCACATTCTTTCTACATATGTGTCCTTATACCTTCCCCAAGGAAATATCTCTTTGCTATAGAATGGAAAGTTGGTTACAGAAAACCAAAACCAATTAAAATGCAGCATTGCTGTTCCAATGAATATATATATATGTATGTATGTATATATATGTATGTATGTATATATATATACAAAACAACTCCCCCATCTTAGTCTAAGAAAACATTACAAACATGGACAAGGGTATGGGGGAGATCGTAAAGTCAGAGGATAGAGGATTTTGCTATGAGATTGTGTCTCCTAATTATGTCAGAAGCTACACCATTAAAATCTTACAAACATGACTGCCTAACCATGAGCTGAACAAGGAATACAAAAATAGACAACTAAAGTGGATATAAAAGAGATGAGGTCTCAACCTTACACAAAGAACTCCAGGCAACTATGGAATGCTGGGAGCGAGAAATAATCTTTCCCAGTGAAGCACAAATGAGTACCAAAAGATCAGTCCTTCAAACATTCATCCAACTAACATTATACAGACTGAACAGGTTATATTTAATATTATATAATTATATATGCATATTTATATTTAATTAAGATGTATTTGTTACATATATTACATATATATGAAAAAAACATTAATTAATGAAAGTAGAGGCCATGAATTTGAAAGAGAGCAAAAACAGATATACAACACAACTTTTAGGGGGGAAATGGAAAAGAAAAATGAATGTAATTATATTAAATCTCAAAAATAAAATTAAGATGAATGAGCTGTCAGTGCCGGAGCAAAAGTTTTCACTGTAAATTTTCAGGGACTTTCATTCTTATTGGTCATATTCAAATATTGTGACAAGAAAAATGAAAATTTGGAAGATGGAACAATTGTTAAGCTTAACTGGACAAGGCTCATAATTATATATTTCCACTCTGTCTTCTTCCCCACTCTCTCTCTTTCTCTCTTTCCCTCCCTCTTTCTCACTCTCTCCCTGTCTCTATGTATATCTATTTATCTACCTATTAATCTATCTATCTATCTATCTGTCTATCATCTATCTGTCTCTGCATGTGTACACTGTTTCTCTCTCCCTCTCATATCCAATAAACTTGCCTTTATATCACCTAAAAATTATATATTTGCTCATAGAGTCTAAATTTTAAAGGATTAGTTGACAGCATTTTTCCTTAAAATTTTCCATATATTCCCATTTGTTTCCCATCTAATATGAATTATTGAGTGCTGCTTTCTCTTTATTCTGTCCAAATACAAGGCATATTTTCCATAGTTTTTTTTTTTGCAGTGCCTTAGTATTCAAGGATTTCCTTTATGACTTTAGTGATAATCTTTCACAAAACAGGTTCAAGTCCTTCCTTTATGTATATTACACAATTATAAGTGTTCAGTAAAGAATAATAGACATTTAGTTCTAACTTTGGGTAAGATAAACCATCTCATTTCAGTTCAATAAGTATTCAGTAACTCTGTGGTTTGTTCTATAGATGATTCTTGAAGCATTATTCAATACACAGTCAAAAAAAATTGAATGTATTAGAGATGATTTCTCCTGTGTTCATTGTTTCATAGAATGTTGTGAATTCTACAGCTTTAAATTTTAAAATGTTTAAGCTTTCATTTGCTCCAATGATAGTCTTTCTTCCTAGTACCACTAGACAATATTCAGTGGTCACTTTTGTTCTTGCCCAACAAAACTAAATGGAAAATGTTAATACATTATGCTGTGCTCAGTATACAGGCCCCATTCTAAGCATGTTTAGAAATACTAACTTTTAAAAAAACTTTTATTTGTTTATTCAAGTTACATCTAAATCACAAATCCCTTCCTCCTCCCTTCCTGGTCCCACTCTCCCACTCCTTTTTGCCTCTCCTTCCTTTACTTCACCTCAGGTAAGGGGAGCCCCCACAAATCAGGCCCCTAGAGGCTTACAGAAACTGAAACATTTTTTTGTCTGGTTTTCTAGACAGAATTTGTCAGTGTAACATTGCCCTGGATGTCCTGGGACTCTTTCAGTAGACCAAGCTGGCCAGAGATCTTCCTGCCTCCTCCTCCTGAGTAGTGGGGTGGGGTTCTAGGCATATGCCAACACACTTGGCATGTTAACTCAATTTAAGCCATATGACAACCCTATGAGATGGGTACCTTTTATAACATTCTAATCCCAACATGCTAGAAGATGAAGCACAGAAATAACTATAAAATACACATCCGAACTTGCCCTGATCAATGCCTGAGAATGTGTGCTATTTCCTGTTGTCTGTCTAGAAGTGTTTTTCTAAGAATTAGAAGCAGCGCCTTTAACAAAACTACCTAATTGTGAGTTCAATAGCTGTCTAAACTCAACTCAGAATTTTGAGTCTAATTCAAACTATGTCATATACTTAGAAATCAATTAAAGTTCATCAAATCCAATTATGTAATTCACAGAGACAGGAATTTATCATTTCCTTCAATAATTTAGTTTAATCTCTTTGTCTTTGACTTAAAATATCGCCCTTAATACTGGACTAGTAATTCTTCATGTTAAGTGGGGGGGGGGTCATATCAGTTTAAAATGATTAGGTATTACCTTCCAGTGAAAAACATAAAGTATTAACAAAATACAGTACATATTCTATTATGCTATAATTCCATAACACTTAGGTTGTGATAAATCACAGGCTGTGTATTCAAATACTTCAATAGGAAAAGTGATTTTTCATGACAATACAATTATTCCTTTAGGAAGCAACAAACTTCTATTAAGTACAGAATTGTCTGCATATCATTGTATACCTAGAAAACTATACCAGAGAATCAAAGAATGACCTTTGCTCCATGAGAACATATAAATCAAGTTAATACATAATGGCAGAGGTAATGATTCATATTTTGCAACTATCGTGCTAGACTATGAATGAATTCCTCCCACAGGACACAGAGGCCCCTGTGATTTCTCCTTCCCATTTAGAAACAATTTAAGAAAACATGTTTATTAAGGGATATAGAAGTTCCTGATCGATTATATCTTATTTTATCATAATTTCATAATCATATTAGTCTCTATTTTACAACTAGCTTTTTCCTATGACAGTGAAGTATGTTCTAATTAAATTCCTTTTGGGAGTGAAAGAGGAAAGTGAAATCTGACATATTCTTGGATATTTTGTCTTTCAGTGGATCACATTTGGCTTACCAGGGGCTACATGCTTAGAGAAAACTTTCCCTCCCCAAGCAGCTAGCAATTGGTAATAGTTCCTTGGAAAGGTAGATTTGTGTGCCCAACTCCTCTTTCCATAATGAGATTTGGTCTGGCTTGGCCTCACCCAGGTTTTGTGCATGCTGTCACAGTCATGGTGAGTTCATAAGTGTACATGTCTTGCTATGTCCAGAAGACATTCAGCTATTACCTCATATTACCTCTTACTTTCTTTCAGCCTTCTCTTTGGATCTCTGATTCTTGGGAAGAGGAGTGGAGTGTATAAAATCCCTTTGCATTTGAACATTCTGAAATATTTTATTTGCTGTGCATTGTTTTAATAATATTTTTTATTAATTCATTGAGAATTTCATTTAACGTGTTTTGATCCTATTCATTCCCTTCCCCCAAATCCCTCACATATACTCTTTATACCTTTCCTTCCCTATATGCTCAGCTTTGAGGTTTCTTTTCTCATCTCTTTCATCAAGTCCAATTTGTGTTGTCCAACTACACATGGAAGTGGGGACTGACCTGGAGTGTGGTCCACCTGCCAGTGGTCATATTGTTAAAACTGATTCTGCCTCCCTCAAAAGTTATCAAATGCTAATAAATTTCAGACCCACAACTTCCCACTCCATTTGCAGAGCATGGAGGTCATGAAATTGAGAGGATTTTAGAGGTACACTGGAGTACTTGAAACAGGGAGGGGGTGAAGTAGAATATTATAAATACAATACTTCCATTATAAAAACTTAGAAAACCTGTAAAAACCGATTCATAATATGTATATATATGTATATGTATGTCTGTATATGTATATACATATGTATGTGAATAAGAGTACATGTGGAGGTCAGAAGAAGGTGTTATTTTGATCTGTCCAACATAGGGGCTAATGATCATTTTGGCCTCCAAGAGCAGAAAGGGAGACATCTCTCCAGTGCCAGTTGGAATATATAACAAGTGAACTTTTGCTTATTATATGTGTCAATCTTTTCTATGAACTACTATATTATTAACTGGATATGCTTAAAACCCAGTTTCAAGAAGGGCAGTGAGTATGAGTCTACCAGTAATGGTGTTATGGATAGAGGTGAAAAAGCACTTGACATGAATTATAATACTACTTTCTCAGAATATGCTATATAAGTCTGACAAGAAAATGCATATTTCTACTCTAACCTATTAGCATAAGAATATGTAAAGGTCATTGTTGTACAAGATAGGCCTTTTTAGTGAAATAGTATGCAGTTCAGCTTAGCATCTGGCACCATATAAGGAGGAACTGGACATTCCTTGAATGTGAGAAATATGATATGCATTCTTGAAGGGGCATGGCTAAGAAACTGTACAAGTTCCAGATGATATCTATTGCCAAGAGGAGCCACAGTACTGCTGGATATCAAGAGAAATCATGTGGGCCCTGCAGACTGCCAAGGATGGTGAGATAATGCAATATATGAATGAGAAAGCTCCACGCAGCCTCACTTTTCCTGTTACTATCAAGAGCTGAGAATACACACTGGAGAAGTGCACAGCAAGACATGGCATACTCAAGCCATTAGGCCTCAATGGTCATAAACTTAAAGGCAGAGTCCAAGATAGATAGGCTTTTCATTATCAATTAGCCCAAGAAAGAGCCTTTGCAGTAATCCAGCCTATTAAGGCTGGCAGCAAAGGAGGGAACAGTCGGAAGCCACTTGGAAATGCTTTAGACCATGAAGCCCACATGAGCAGAGGAGACTATAGCAACAAGGCTCAGTTGATGGAAAAAGCAGACCTCAGCAAGCGGTTCCAACAGACTAATTTCATAAGCTGGTCATGATCTAGTGGTTGTAGTAAACTGGCCATACAAACTGGCAAAGTTAGACACATTGCACCCTAAGTTTGAAAGGGACTGCCTAATGGGACTGCCTCAAATCAGATTATCCTGCATAGACCTTCACGAAGAATATTAATATCCTTTTAAGTAATTTACAATAGGGCTAGTTGGGTGTTCTTAGATAGGTAGTAAGGTGTTCTTAGGTTGTAGGCTTCAGATTATAGGATATAGGTGTTTTATAGTTGTTTGACAACTATTAATAAATTTAATGTTTAAAATAAAAATTTTCTGTTACAGGCCATTGGCAAGATTAATAGAGTAAAAGTACTTTATTGATCACCTGAGTTGATCTTTGAGAACTGCACAATGGTAGCAGAGAGCAAACTCCTGACAGTAGTCCTTAAAGCTCCACATCGTCCCCTTGTATGCCATTATATCCCTACAGACTCACACACACACACACACACACACACACACACACACACACAAATAAATAAAATAATTAAAAACTTTTTTAAAATGAAAAATAGAAGGCATTGTGCAGTGACAAAAAAATAAACAACAGATTATTTTAAACATAAAACTATTTTATTTCTGTTTTTCTAGCATATAGTAAGATTTTGAATTGCAAAATGAAGGATTTAAGATGATGTTCTATTTCATAAAACATAATTTAAGAAATTGAAAGTTGGTCTTCAAAATATTATATATAAGTGCTCAATGTAAAATTAAATACTGCGATTTACTTGAGGAAAGGCAAGAAAAAGGTGAGTTGATTGTAATGTAAAAAGTTCATCAATAAAATGGAAAATTTTAATCTTAATTTGGAAGGACACATTTTTCAAACAAACATTACTATAGAGTGTATCTAACATTACAGTTTTACAGTAACTATTATTACTGCTGATAAATAGCTTTTACTCATTTGATATCATAATGTGTTATCGCATTAATGCTCCTTTAAATTAAGACAATCTAGCTTAATGATGAACATGTAATACATTCTGAGTCACCCAGCCTCATAGAAAGATTTTGAGCCAAAGAACAGCCTCAGGTGAGCAGACAATACTCAAATCCTCCTTTCTCCTTCAAATTTCCATCTCATATTTGAGGGGCAGTGGTGCTTCTTTGCCCGTAGAAACTGCCTAGTGGCCTAGATTAGTTAAATGACTTTTTCCTGTTGGCTTTAGCAGACTGATTAACAGCATAAAATTTTAAGCATAAGCAGAAAGCTAGGGAAAACAATAATAATAGCTTTTCTATGCATATCATGTCCCCAGGTTTAGAGATTATTTATGATTATAAACTACAAGGTAACTTCTTATAGAGCAACTTTTAAAAGATCCAATACCCTTTTGGTTTGGTGAGAAATCATTTGGATGTATACCGAGAATACATCCAAAATGTATGTATGGGTATGCCTGGGTCTTTAGGTAGAGCTATTCCAAGTTTCTAAGATATCACCAGAATGATTTACATAGTGGTTGTACAAGTTTGCACTCCGACCAGCAATGGAGGAGGGTTCCCCTTTCTACACAACCTCGCCAGCATGTGCTGTCATTTGAGTTTTTGATCTTAGCCATTCTGACAGGTGTGAGATGGAATCTCAGAGTCATCTTGAGTTGAATTTCTCTGATGATTAAGGATGCTGAGCATTTCTTCAAGTGTCTCTCAGCCATTAGGGATTCCTCCTTTGTGAATTCA
>CAJQZJ010030820.1:0-11748 GCA_907164525.1 Lophiomys imhausi
AAACAGCCAGTCAAGTAAAGCCAAGTGGTGCTATCTTAGAGGTCTACGTATGCGGAAGCAAGCCAGATCAGCAGTCTTTGCCAAATATGAACTTATTATCATAAAGAGCGCTCACCGTCGGGCTGGTGGAAGGCAGAGAGCAGCGCCATCTTTAGGGCGCGGCACTTCGCAGCTCTCTACAGGTGTAGAACCTTCTACTGGGGCATAAGCAGCCTCCTAAGGGCTGCAATAATAAAAGAATCTGATCCTCCTTTCCCTAGCAGCCATCAAATTCCAAGAGTTCTTCCTGTTGGATGGAACAGGGGGAGGGACTTCCATGAGCTCCTTTCTCATCCACACTGGCAGTCTCACTGGCTCATTTGTGTGCAGGTTCCAGCCACTGTGAGTTCATGTATGTAATGGCGCTTCCTTGTACCTAAATACCCAGTCAGATCTTCTTGAACACTCCTGGGTAACTCACATCCATTTGTTTCATCTCTCTGCCCTTCCTTCAGGTGCTTCGTGAGCTTTAATCGATTCTCGACCTTGCTTCTAATGATATATGGGGCCAAAAAATTGTGTGCTATGATAAGTTGCCCTGTCTAAAACTGGGATCACAAGACTTCAATGCTCTTATGTATTCTCCTATAGATCATTAAGCAAAAGGATGAAAGATGAAAATTTTCATGAAATTCCTTCTCAAATCCCATCAAGTTCTTTATGACAAGCTGAGTTTTCATTAATCATTAGCCATGTGTTACCATGCTTTGTCAAGAGTTCTCTTATAATTTCCGTCAGTGCATAGCAATGTCTTAAGACAACAGAGAGGTATCTCAGTTCACATAAAAGGGCCTCTCCTTACCTCATAGAAGTTTGGAGTCAGATTTTTTTGCCATTATAGTAACTATGTCCATCCTTGACTCATCTTCAGCCAGCCCATGTGTTTACATGATGACTATGGAGATTACACCATTTCTTTGTTTCGGTTCTCTTTTGCTTAGATGTGTTTATCAATGTCAATGAAGTTCCAGCAATGAGCCCATGAATTCAGAAACACTTTCAACTTAAAAAAAAAATCAATGCATTTGTGCTTTGTATACAGAGCTGTATATTCCATTTAGAATAATTTTCCAAAGCATGGTTCTTATGAAATTTTATATATTAAAGATTTTACTATTGCAATCTGTATTGATTTTAGGAAGCTTACATTTTATTGAAAATGACAATGACCTGTGATAATTTAAACTTGAATATAACTGATTCAAGTGCAAATAAAATTTCTCTTTAATTTTCTTTCAGAATAAATATTCTTAAATTCCAGTTGACATGTTGCTAGTTAAGGAGACTACCAAACTAGATCATATTTGCATAGTTAAATAAATTCAACACAAATTATGATGAAACCATATTTTAAGATTATTTCTAGTTGGCTGAGCTCATTCAGCAAGAAGCTTGTTAGACCAACATGGTGTGTTGGTTTTTCTTAGGTACTTAGGTGAAAAACATTTACAAAAACATGTTGCTACATAAATTCCTTGTTAGTGTGGGATCGGGCAGTAGTCACCAGCTGATGGGCAGTTCTACATCTGGCATCTAGCCAACATACTACATAGCCAAGTAGGTGTAGAACATATGCTTCAATACTCAGGAGTCAATCATTACACAAACCTTAGGGCATCCCAGTCACATCGTGTGCTAACTGAATACACTAGAAGAATAGGAGTGGCCAGAACAATTTCAAGCAGTCTGCGTGTCAGGCTGCCTGTCCCCTCAGTCCTTCCCTGCTGTGTCTGTACTTCTGGGACAATGCCACACAGTGAAGTGATGCCTGGCTGTCTCACTTCTCTCCCAAACAAAGTAGAGCACCCATTGTTGTGAGATTATTTTAGAAGGTACAAAGTATTCCTCCCGATTTACATTATACTCTCAATTTCATTTGTTTACCTTCAGGTTTCCTTCAATTTAAAAAAGTTAGAAGTCATTCCAAGTTTACAAATTGTAGGAGAGCAAGTTTTGATACAGAAGAGACTTTGAGGGCCTAGGAAAGATATGGTTATCCTACTAAGGACTGAGAACTAAGAGCAACTAAGAAAACCAGAGAACTCAGGATGAAACTGCCCACTTCTCAGTGCTGTTGGCAGTCATCCAAGAGTGTCCAATTTAAGTATTGAGGACAAGACTCTCGTTTATTACCAGACTTTTTTATGGGTTCATCAACTCCAAATAATTTTATGTAGCAGTTAAATTAACAAACATCTTTCAAACCACTTTTATTTGCTGGTGTTTACATTAATGGCAAGGGCATTGTTGAACATAATGTCTGCAGGTTTAATGTTGAAAACCTGACAGAAATGTCTTCCAAGTAAATATATACCAAAATTCAAACTTACTAAACCTGTATTGAAATCACTAACAAAATACTTTGTGTTTATCTATCTTAGCTTAATAATTTCAGTGTTGTATAAGAACTGGAGATTTGGCAAATGGAAAATATCTGTCAGATTTTTATGATATACTTAAAATTTATCATGAGGTATACAAATTCAATAAATCTATTATATCACAAGGTGACTGAAATTAACAATGTATTGTATCCTTGCAATTTGCAACTGAATGTTAAGTGTTCTCATGGTGGGGGACAGTGGAGGAGATGTGAATGATACATGTGGTAATGGACTTGTTAATTGAAAGATTTAGCCAGTCAGTCCACAGATGTATATTTCAGCGTGTTGCACAAAAGAAATTCACACAATTTTATCTGTTGATTCAAAAATAAAGAAGTCATGTTTTTTTTTTATTTCGTGTATTTAATTACAACTTTTATATCAGCATACTTCAAAATGAATTACAGGCTTTTTTAAAGTTAACTATAGACTGTGTGCTTTTAGTATGGACTTGGGCTTAGAACAACCTTTCCGATAATAAAGAGGCCAAGTCTATGCTCCCTCAAGGACAACAATATAATTCTTTTCACTCCTCCTGATCTTAAAATCTGGAAAAAAAGCCACAGTACATTTCAATTACTTTGACGGTTCCTTAACACAGGGCAGGTTCATTCTGATTATGTCAACATAACTGCTTCTCCATCTCAAGTGATTTGATTTTACAAATTAGAAAGGAGTTATGTACTTTTTTTTCCTCATGATCAGCTATGACTCCTAAGTGAATTCGTTGTGGAAAATATCTGCAAGAGTCAAACATTCTAAGATTCTAACTTTCAATTTCAGCAATCTAAAAATCTGCAGACTGAAGAAAATGATTTAGCCAGGCCCAGTTAATAATCAACCAATCTGCCAGGGAAATATTATAATCTACTTACCTGATCCTGACGTTGTAGTGACACTCCGTATCCCTACAGCAGTTACATTTCCATTCCAATCTAAACTCCAGGCTATAAGAAATCATAGAAATGATTAGAAACAAACCTTGTCATCAAATCACAGTGAAAAGTAAAAACTCTGTGGCTTGTTCAAAGAGTGAAAAACATTCAAGCAGAGAGTGAGTATCACCAAGTACTACAAATCAGAATCTTAAATGTGCTCTCAAAATCACTCAGGAACTTATTAAAAACAGAGCATGAGCCAGCAAACAAATCCTTGATAATTTTATGTAAGTTTATATTGTCTTTTTTTATTCAAATTACTCATTATTTCATAGTATGGTACCTTTTAGCTCAATAATGTGTTGTTTGCTTGCTTGTTTGTTTGTTTGTTTTTTTGAGACAGGGTTTCTCTGTGTAACAGCTCTGGATGTCCTGGACTGACTCTGTAGACCAGGCTTGGCTGGCCTCAAACTCACAGAGATCCGCCTGCCTCTGACTCTCAAGTTCTGGGATTAAAAGGTGTGTGCCATGACGCCTAGTTTAGCCCAATAATATTTAAAGGGGAGCTATGTTAGCCTTTTGAAAAAAAATACAAATTTCTCTGAGTTAAATAATGAGTTCAAAATCACCTACAAGCAACTTTCTATTTCTTATCCTAGACTATTCTCAGACTAAAATAATAAAGCTCTCTAAAATCTGTTCTTCATTTAAGTTAGAGTATTGGTGAGTTATATGTATACTTTAAGAAGTAGAAGATGGAAATTGACTTAGTGGGTTAAACCCTAGCCATGAAAGCTTGAGGACCTAAGTTTAGATTCCCAGAACCCATGTAAAGCCAGATAAGGTAGTTCACATCTAAATCTCTGCATTCCTACAGCAAGATGGAGGCAAAGACTGCAGAATCCCTGGAAGCTTTGTACACAGCAGGGAACAAGAGAGCCTGTGGAGAAGGCAGAAGATGACTCCCAACACCCAAGGCTGTTCTCTGACTTCCTGTGCTCACCATGACATATACATGCTCACATGCACACAAAGAAACAAACATGCACACAGACACACAGATACACACACACACACACACACATCTGTGCACACACACACACATCTGTGCACACACACATATACACACAGAGAGAGATAGAGAGAGGAAAGGAGAGAGATTAAAATACATAAAAAAATTAGACCAGCCTTGGAATGAAAAATGGTGATACTTAATCCACCATTTTTCTTAAAGACACTTTATTCTACTCGAAACTGGTTGCAAATAATTTATTAAATATAAGTTTGTTTGGAAAATGTAAAACCTCAAAACTGAAAGGATCAGACATTGCGGATTTACTATGATGGATTATGTCATCCTGTTTGTACATAAAGATTATGAACAAATCTGATGTCTCTCTTAAAAAACCATCAGTGGAAAACTGGGAAAATAAATAGAAGAGCAATGTCAAGCAGACATCACTGTGAGGAAATATTAAAGAACAGGTTATTTAAAGAATGGTCATTAGCATATAAAATGTCCTCTCAAATAGATATCTAGCTACTTGTTTTCATTTCCTGCACATGAAGAAATAAGTGATTTTCAACTGAAGGGGAACCTCTATCTCAGGAAAATAATAACATTTTGCCTGTTCTAATGTTATTTGGTAACAAATTTGCTGACACCGAGGAAGAAACTACACACAGGGGAAGAAATTTCAAAGATAAATATTTCATTACAATGCTTCTCAATTTTTTTCACCTGCCATTCTTTGTTTAGTGACCTTATGCCACACTTTCCTATAGACTTTAAATATGCAGAGAGACTTTCTCACTTACTACTGAAACTTGCAATATCCGACAGAGCACTTGGAACATATTCGATGCTTAATAAGTAGTTGTGTGAATTCACTGCAGGAGAAATTGACTGGACCACTTGGGTTTGGAGCTCTGAGATTCAGAAGTAAAAGCAAGAAGTTCAAACTTCTTTTTTTTTTTTAATTTATTTTTTGCTTAAAGTTACATCTCCATCGTATTGTCCTCTTTCCCCCCTTCCCAGCCCCGTCCTCCAACCCTCTACCCCCTAACCCTTCCATCCCACTCCTCTGGAGTGGAGTGTCCATACATAACAGTTCCCCGCCCCAGTTCAGAAATCATATGAGGGCCAAGAGCCTCCTCATACACTGGGGGCCTACAAGGCAGCACCACCAGGGAAAAGTGTCTCATTGATAGGGAGAGAAAACAAACAAACAAAAAAGTCTATGTCCATGTTCCCTTTGGCGCATTGGTTGTAGTATAGATACCCTGTACTATATAGCTAAAATCCTACTATAAGTGAATAGATACCATATGCGTCCTTCTGAGTCTGGGTTAACTCACTCAGGATGAGCTTCTCTAGTTTCATCCATTTGGCTGCAAATTGCATAATTTCATTGTTTCTGATGGCTGAGTAGTATTCCATTGTGTAGATGTACCACAGTTTTTTAATCCATTCTTCGGTTGAGGGACATCTGGGTTGTTTCCAGTTTCTAGCTATTAAAAATAAGGCTGCTATGAACATAGATGAGGAAACTTCCTTGGTGAGGAGTCATTTGGAAGATCCTGGGTAGTTCAGTTGGTAAGCAATCAAGCTTTCAGTCTGAAGCTCCAGGATTCAAACCCCCTTCAAACTTCTATTTATACAGCCTCTAAAATAGTAAAGAAAAATAAATCTTTCCTCAAATTCCCTGTGTCAGATCATTTGGTTACAATGATGTAAACCTAACAAACCCCCTTATTAAGGCTGATAATATTTAATTACAACCCTGCATACCACATGTGTTTTACCCCACCATTTGTCTACTGTGAAGAATGTCAAAATGACCATAGTGTGCAAATGTTTATTCAAGGCCCTGGTTAAACTTCATGTAGACATATTCCAGATGTAGAATGTGTCATTGTGGTAATTCTATTTTTACTTTTTTGAGGAAGCCTCATTTCCTGCAGTGACTGCATTATTGCCATTCTACAGTTAAATTTATAGTGACTTAGGTTTCTATTTCCCTGTGTCTTCACCAATATTTGCTATTTTCTGTAGACCCTGTAATGGATGTAATATAAGATTGTCTTTTAAATATGTAGAGGTAAGAAGGAGAATACTTGCCTTTCTGACACTTCAAGTAACACTTGTTGACTGAAAACGTAATACACAGCAGCAGCGGAATGAATCCTAAAATGCTGGTTCAGCTTTAGATAGATGCATGGCAGAATAGTAGTTTTCAAATTATAGAAGATAATGCTCTTATCATATTAAAACATTTCCCAGTTCTAATAGCCACTTATAAGACACAAAGTAGAATGCATGTTAAAATCAGGCTGTGCCCTGCTTTAAGTTACCCCGTTTTATAAACACGGTGATGCTTTCAGGTTCTGTCCTCCCCTGAGAAACTCCATTCCACAAGCAGCTTTGACTCCACTGTAAAAACTGAGGATGATTGTGCATGTGGGTGGCCACATTTCCATCAGCATCCATGCAGCACGAACTAACTAAGATTTTCTTCCTGCAAGTGGAAATAGCATTACCTTACAAATTTATTAAGGTTAATCAAGATGTCAGGGACTGATGAACACATTAAAACAGGATCAGGAAAAGCAGGTCCAAGAATCTACAGAACAACATCATGCTGAGGAAAGGGTGAAACTCCCTCACCTGGACCCCATAAAGAGGTGAACCCTCCCAGTGCATTGGCAATCACCTCTACCAACATTTCATCTGATCAGTCAGTGCATTCATAAAGGATGAACAGGCAAAGGACTCTCAACTGTCTCAGAGGCTTCAACTTTCCAACTTGACTCATTCCCTACTGCTGATGCACGTCTTGGTTGCCTTTTCATTGCTGTGAAAAAATACACTGACAAAAACAATATAAAGGAAAAGGCTATATTTTGGAACATAGTTCTGGAAGACAAGGCAGAAGGCAGAAAATGAATGGTGGCAGGAGCAGGAGGCCAGGCTGAGTTTCATCCACACTAAGAAGCCAGAGTGTAGACCTACAGTGGGCTAAGCTATAAATTCCCCAAGATCCATCTCCACTGACCCACTTTGTCCAGTAAGGCTCCACCTCCTAAAGATTAAAAACCTCCCCAAATATATAAAAAATCTGGGACAAACTGGAGACCAAGTGTTCAAACCATGAGCCTGGGGGAGATATTTCACACTCAAAGCACATTTCATCCCCAGCCCCCATTAGTTCATGGCCACCTCATATGCAAAACTACATTCAATACAAGTGCAAGACTTCCAATGATCTGTGATGGTGCCAACACTGTTCAAGTGTCCAAAGTCCCCTCAGTGTTTCAAGGGAGTCTGATAACTGAGCCCACTCTTAGTATACAGGCTGTATTAGTCAGGGTTCCTTAAAGGAACTTAACTGATAAAATGAATATATATTAAAATGTGGTTCTTTAATTGGCTTACACAATACAATCTAGGCAGTCTAACAATGACTCCAGTTCACACTGGACATGCTGACAGCTTGGTAGTCCATAAGACTGAATATCTGAACAGTCCCAACCTGGTGCCCAAGGCCTGGGGGATTTCTAGAGAGCCTGTAGTCTTTGGTCCATGTCAAAAATCCAAAGAAGCTGGCTTCTAGTATCAGTGAAGGAAGGTGGTATCAGAGAAAGAACAACAGGATAGATGAACTCACCAGCAATACATGACGGTAATGAGGCAAACACCAAAAAGCTTTTCTCTCAGCCCTCCTTTTATCTGTCTGCCATCTGAAGGTACCATGAGCAGTTAGGGTAGTTCTCAATTCAAATAACCTTTTCAAGAAAATATCTCATGGGTGTGCCCAGTGGCTCATCTCTTAAGGGATACCAGATCCAGTTATGTTGACAACCAAGATCACCTATCACAATGTTCATACTATCTGCTCTGCTCATCTCCTGTTCACCCATCTAGACCTGTTATTCATGTGTCCATATGCTCTTTTTTCTGGACCTTGGTCCTGCAGATCAGCCTCAGAAGCAGAGCTCAAGTCTGGAGTTTCACTTTCAAACTTGCGACCTGACCTAGTGTGGCCTAGCATCAGCTTTCTCCTCCAGTTTAGGTTTATTATCAACACAGAAATTTGGCTCCCAGTAATTTCCATGCTTTCATTTTTCAGGCCTCTTTGAAATTCCTTGCACCTTTAACACTTTGTAGTCATTGTGTAATGAACATATTTATATACAGATATTTAAATATAGACATATGTGCAGTGTAGATATATGATCTGAGACTTAATATCAGCAATTATGAGGAATAAAAGAACCTCTCTTCATCCCAACCACATGTTCAAATAAACAGACTTTCTTGCGAGATGCTACCCCAAAAACTCCCAAACCTTGCTAATTTGTTCTTATTCAGTGAGTTCTGACATTGTTGAAAAATACAAAAGGGTCCACAATAAAGTTGGAGGAGATCTTTGTGAATGAAGGGGTTCTGGGAATCTTTGTTACAAGGGAGCAACTGTATGAACTCGAAGTTCTCCTGAGCCAAAGGGAAGCTCATGAGAAAATTCAATAGTAATTTCAAATCTCTAAAGGGTTGTCAAGTGAGAGACCCTCTTGTTCCTGCTACTCCAAAAATCTAGCATACACCTGAAAATGGAAAAACTCAGTCCTTCAGCTGTCCAAAGGGATGGACTCATTTGCCATGCAGACTTACCCCTTTAAGCTGATGGTCCAATGAGTCAGGAAGAGTTTCAATGAATATCATAAAAAGGAAATGAGCCAAGTATAGGCTCTACACTCCTTCCCACTCAGTGTGCCAGGATTTCATTTTTAAATGATTGAACAAAATCAGTTCTGAATTTTATGAAACCTATTTTCCAGTTCTACCAGGAGCTGTGTGGTTCAACATCCACACAGAGAGTTTATTCTTTAAATGTCCTAGGAACTCATGTCAATTCCCTCCTCTGAAAGTCCTTTTCCCATTCATGTAATAATTACCTAGAATAACAGAGGCATTATGAGAGAAGCACATAACCAGTCAGCACTCATACCTACTAATACTTCTCACATTCCCAGCTTTTGAAATTTGATTGATTGCTCTGGTCATTTTCTAGATACCTGTGCATGCATTATCTGACACAGTGTATTTTCCACATGCTGCTGGCGTGAGGCCAGATTCAATCAAAATCAGCTGCAGGAAAAGGTTGTTTGTTTATCAGATATCCAAGGTGCACAGGCTTGGACTTTGACTAAACAAAAGCACTGTTGTCAACTTTTCTCTCTAGGAAGAAGCCAGCCACAGGTAGTATTTATAGTACTGAGAATGCTTACCACCAATCTCTCCACTATGGTTAGCAATGTTGAATCAGCAGAAACTAATTACTTAGGGGAAATTTTTAAATGTGACATATTTTAAGTGCTTTTAAAAAATATAAATACAAAACTAAATAGGCATGCGAACCCGTGACTCAAAGGGAAAGTAAAATGTGTATTTTATTCTTAGAGGATGAAACTGGATACAAACTTTTCAGCTCCCTTCTTACTAATCATTTTCACCCCATCAATAACCAAAAAGCTCTTGATATCTTCCATGTGTTATAAGAAAGAGGATACCATTTTCTTATCCACATAGGTGCATATGATCTATTTCTCTGGTGTGTGGTAGAAGAATCCAATGCCATAGACAATAAAATTAATGAGTGACTTTTCTTAGATTACTATTTAATCAAAGAGTTATTGAGATTTTATTCTGGTCTCCTTTTGAGTCCCTGGGTAATTGGGATGTTCATCAAATGACTACAGATATGATACAGAGCAAAATAAAGAATACAGAGAGTTTACTGCAGAACAATATCAGTGTTCTCATGTGTAAGATAACCATTTTGAGACCATTGTAAGGGGAAAAAACACATGGGGAGAGAGTAGACAATGACCAGAGAAAGTACTGTGCTGGCATCTGTATGTAAGGAGGCTTCATGGAATTTCCCAATTTCTGGAATAGCTTTTCTGAGGGGTGTTTTACTGTTTGGATGATTTGATTGACCAGGTTAGTAACACAGCAAAAGGGTTAATTCTTAAGGAAGGAGACAATAGTTCTATCTATTTGTTTGTTTTAATTCTTTACCAGAAAACCTCCTGGTAGGCACTACTCGTGTAGTCTTCTTGGCAGTTCGGAAAATAGTCCAGCCTCAGCTATAGGCAGCCAGCTCAGGACTAGCCTGGGATGCATGAGACTGTCTCAAAACTAAACAAACTAAGCCCCAAACATTTGCACAGAGATGCTGTTTGAACTATTAAGTGGTTTTCTTTGCTCTTGCCCCACTCCTTCACCTTTGGATGTACTATGTCTTCATAAGCAGTCTCTGCTATGCTATCTTTTCCCAATCCCTTATTTCGAGACATATAAATGTGGGACACCCCTGAAGACACACCCTGAATCTCAATATCAGAACCATATGAACAGCGAAAGGATGAGTGGAACCAAAAAAAAGGGACTGAATATTGATACATACTATAACATAGATGAATGTTATATGTTAAATGAGAGAAGTGTACTAAGAAAATGCAATATGTTAAGTGAGAGAAGGCACAATAGGCCTCAAACTGTATGATTCTATTTGTATAAAACCTTAAGAACATATAAATTCATAGAGATAAAGCAGATTAGTAGTTATCAATGACTGAAGGACAGGAGCAAGCAAGACTGAAATCCTAATAGGCTCTCAGCTTTAATGTTTTGCAAAATGTTTTGAAACTAGATAAAACTACAAAACACCATGAATGTACTATGCTATTGAATCTAAAACAATTTTATACTGGGTGATTGTCATGCATTTCACTCTTTCACAAATTCTATTTTTGTATTTTCACAATGTTACTAAACTTTATATGTTACCCTAAAATCAATTCTCATGATATTTCTTAAGATGTTCATAGACATGCATGGAGTGACAAAACTCTTGAATTGCCTGATGCACACATCCCTAGCTGTGGAAAAGCAAGATGACACTCTGTGCCTCCATCCAGGCTCCCACTTGAAGCAAGTGTCCTTGTCCTTGTGCTATGCAATGCCATGCCTTTTGCATTTCTGTGATTTATAGTGATCTCATTTAAAATTTCTCCAACTGGTCATATGATGAGGCAGGCAAAGTTGCTTTCATCCGAGTATAGCAACCTTAGTTCAGTCTTCCAAGCCCACACCAAGACAGAACTGACTCAGGAAAGTTGTTGTCTAGCTTCATATAAGCATTATGGCGCATGGATGCACAAACACATACACACAGAGAGACATACATACAGACACACATACTCATATCCACATGCACACATGTGTTCACACACATATATACACACAAACATATACACACACACCCAGACACACATACACTCATGTGCACATACACACATGTGCACACACACAAATACACACACACACATGCAGAGATAGATAGATAGATAGATAGATAGATAGATAGATAGATAGATAGATA
>CAJQZJ010030820.1:25515-44207 GCA_907164525.1 Lophiomys imhausi
TTTTTTTTTTAAGTGCTTAAAGAACCCATTCTTTGCAATTCAAAAAAGAAGAAGAAAGAAAAAAAAAGAAAGAAATACCTGGATTCAGTGTAAGAGGATGCAGTTAGCTCTGATGATACCTGAAGTACTGGGGCGGGTTGGTGAGGGGGGTCTTCATCAGCTCCTGACTCCGGGTTCCAGCCCTGTTTTGGGCTCCTGTCCTGGCTTCCTTTGATGGTGAACTGTGATGCAGAAGTGTTAGCTGAATAAACCCTTTCCCCCTCAAGTTGTTTTTGGTTAGGATGCTTCATCACAGCAATAGTAATCATAAGACATGGCCACTTCACAATTTCTACACGTTGATCACAAATGACATAAGCAGCATATTTTTTGCCTTTTTTAAAATTTGTTTATTTTATATTTCAATTGCCATCCCCCTCCCTCCTCCCAGTCCCATCCTCCCACCCACTTCCCCCATACTCCCAGCCCACCCAGTACCAACCCACTCTGGCACAGCAAATCGCATCAGGACTAAGTGTCTCTTCTTTTATTGAGGCTAGACAAGGCAGCTCAAGCAGCATCTTTTAGCTCTTCTTCTTGTCCACATCTTCCATATTTCTCGGTGTTGCAGACATATTAAATAGTACTTTCATACAGTCTTACTATTTACCTTACTTTGAACCAAAGGTTTGGGCCATGTTTCTGTGGTTTTCATGCAATAAATGATGATATTATATTTAAATAACCAGAGTGGAGAAATGAGAGGGTTTTATGCCTATCACCCTTTCAACCAGCAATTCTTGATATTTTCATGGTGACCCAAAAGATATGATAGATTGGTATCATGTTTTCTTTAAACTGTTGCATTGGACAGGTGAGATGGTTCAGTGTATAAAGGCTCTTGCTGTCCAACCTGACAACCAGAATTAAATCCCGACCCTGACGTTCAGATGGTAGAAGAAGAGAACCAAATCCCACAAGTTGTCTTCTGATTTTCTTAAGTGCATCATGGTACCTGCATCACACACACTAGGAAGTAACATCACTCCTATATAGGAATATTTTTTATCCTCTCAGTTGAACTTTATATTCATAAAAATAATGCAAAATAATGTTCAGTTGTTGTTTTGAAAGAAGGAAGTTCATGCTAATGTACCAACATGGTTAAAAGTGGGGCACAAACTACTTACTAAGATTCTGGTAGAAAAAGTATTATCAGATTCTTTTAAATGTTTTTGAATTGATATATACTGTACAAGTGAAGGATAATTCCATAGCATTGTAATCCAGTTTTTATTTTAAACTTATGTTAGTTAGTATCATCCCCAAGTAAAGTAGGAAAAAAATCCCCTGTTGTTCTGTGTTTTCCTCTTTACTGTACACCGTAAAAGCTTGCAGACACAGGTTCTTAACACAATGTAATCAAAATCTCTGTTTGGACCCATATGATGGTATTTATTTGTAAATGCTCTAAATGATTAGACAAAATAATATGATCTAAAAGATGGAGCTGAGATTCAGCTTTTGAACATATATTATTCAATATAGGGGTATTGCCTTGGGTATTGTTTATCTGAGGTTAAATTAAGCTTTGGGCTTGACTCTATCGGCTTATGTTTGCTTCATTTCTCTTCCCAAATTCAGTTTAAAGCAGTCCTCTCCTTGAACAGGTAATTAACTTTTCTTAAATGAGATCTCTTATCTGTAAAATGGGTGATAATGTCATGAATCTTGACACTGTTGTGAGATTAAATAAACAATTTACTTATGTAAGTTTGCAAATCTTACAGCTCTCACTAAATGATGAGATTAAAGTGTTTTGTGAGTACACAAGCTAGCCTAGACACCATCTCATCTAATTCCCAGAACCTTTAGAAAAGCATGCTAAGTTGACCATTGGGAAACTATGGGTGTATCTATTCATTGTGAACCAAGCTAGTCCTTCATCAGTGATAAACAGGAAAAAAAAACCTGAGAGAGAGGCAGTCATATATTATAATTCACATGTTTGTCTAGACACAATTTTTTTTGTCAAGCAATTCCCAAAGGACCAATAAGATAGAGGAAAATCTCCTGTAGCTTGTGACTAGTGGGACAGAGATATGGAATCGATTGATAACGTCACCATGACTACCAGTGAAACTACATTATTCTCATCTACGTTTTTCAAACTATATGTTTGTTAAAACACTGTCCTAAAATGTTCATGAAATATTTGAGATATGAATTCTACATGATGTATATGTGTTCATGGTAAAGCAGACAATGGGGCATGCATACCATGTGATGGGTTGGAGGTGAGAGGACAACTTTGTGGGGAAGATTCTACCCTTCTACCTGTATGTGGTTTTCAGAGATTAAACTTAAGTTGTCAGGCTTGTGCCACAAGTGTCTTGACCCACAAGACCTTCTTGAAGGCCTGACTTGTACTCTTGAACCACATTTCATTCCATTGTCTGTCAGTTTTCTTTTTCCCAACTTAAAATTGCATCAGAAATTACAAGATTTCCATAATTTAAAGTAACAAAATTTGAAACTATATAACCGAATAAGATAAAAACATTTTTAATATAATTAAGCAGCATGAAATGCTGTCTTCTGGCCCAAACCAGGCCAATACTTTTTCACTAATCATTAGTTTCATGTGGGTTCTTGCAGAATTTGATTTTCAGTAAGGTAATGCTATACTCATTTACATTTTATAATATCTGTTCTATCTGTATATGTGTATATAAATTCTTTGATTATTCCTATCTTTATTTCTATCAGAAACCTTGGAAAAAGCAAGATTTCTAAGGATAAATAATATCTACATATGCTTAAATAGCAAAATTGCAGATAATTTTTCCAAAATATGACACAATGATCCTAGTAAATGTTTATGATAGGGAAAAAGTAGAAGAAGGAGGAAAGGATGTGGAGGAAAGTGGGTTAGACAGAACTGGTAATGTGGATGTAGAACTCTTCTGAGAGGTCCCTGGAGACCAGGCTCACTTAATCATTTTTCATTCTAGTTTGCTCACAATGATTCTGCTTTTCCTTGAGCTAATCTAAACATAGGTGTGGCACTTGCAACTGACATTATTATAACCAAGAATAGCCAACTAGGAAATGAAGCCAAGACTGTGGTCCCAGGCAACTGCAAAAGATCCACTATTTTCCTTCATTTTCTATGTCTTTAAATGTAAAGCTATATAAAAACTAGCTTCACCTTGTACCACTTCCCATGGAGAAAACTGCTTTGGTGTGTTGGCACTACAACTCATCCCGTGACATGCATGCCCTGCTGCCCTCTTTACCACACACACAGACACACACACACACACACACACACACACACACACAATGTGGAATTCATATCTCAAAAATTTCATGAACATTTTAGGACAGTGTTTTAATAAACACTTACTTTGAAATAGGTAGATGAGAATGATGCAGTTTCATTGCATTGCATATCCTGGCACTGAAATCACTACTGGTTTTAGAATGCTTCTAAGAACTTCTAGTAACAGCATGTTAGTTTTCCCTGTTGTCCACAAAATAACCCTTGTTGTTTTCACAAGGATTATATACAACAACAACCCCTCCAGTGCCCACTCATAGTCCCTTCATCCGTGGGGCTTAGACCCAAGATAGATCTTCCTGGAGGATTCAACATTGACTGACACAGAATTCTGACCTCCAAAACTCCCTTCATTGCTGTCTGAGAATGTCCTTCTTTTTCATATCCTCTTTTTTCCTATTTTTCAATGATTCTTCTATGCTCAAACCAAAGTGATATTTATTGTCACAATAAATATCACTAAATATATATTTCTTCAAAAGTGACCTTCAAAGGAATAAATCACACAAATCCATTATGTGTCAGTCTCTAAAGTGAGATGGTGACATTTACCTAACAACATAAACTTTGGAGACAGATATTGTGTCATCACAATACAAATATACCTTAAGTATATGTACTGACTTCAATTGGCAATGACATAGCCATGAGTAAGCAACATAAGGTCACAAAACAGTCACTGCAGTAAATATGTATAAAGGTCACTTCTATTTAAAAAAGGAACTCTGATGGTTATTTTTAAATAAGATAAATGATCACTCACTTTGTATACTTGGCATGTTTTCAAAATAATGAGTCTCCAGCATATGATACATACTGTTCAAAGCTTACCTCACCATTAAGTTCATTTCTCCAATTTAATTTTATCCCATGTAAACAGAAAAATGTAAGATTTTTTCTGAAGTTATACCAACCCTAATTATAAAAATTATTTCACTCTAAAATGTAGGTAATACTATTGCTGACCATACTCTTTGCCTCAAAATTTATGTGATTAACTTCAGGGGTGGTGAGGAATGTGGCATTTTCCTTACCACAGTCTGTGTCTATTTTTCTCTTGTATATGTTTCTGTTTTGTCAAATTATCAATAATCACAAATAAAATAGAATGTCAAATATTTGGGAAATCTAATATAAGGTATTATACTAAAGTATAAGAAGATAAATCTGAGAAGGTACAGAATAATTTGCCTACCACAGATTTTTAAATCTACCCTACTTTGGATAAGAAATGTAGAATATTACAGCTAAGCCACTGCTCACTGCAGGCCAGCTACCAGAAAGTGGTAGACAGATTGTCTAACCTTTAAAAAATTAGAAAGTATTAAAAAAATTTTTTGGGGCTGGAGAGATGGCTCAGCGGTTAAGAGCACTGGCTGCTCTTCCAGAGGTCATGAGTTCAATTCCCAGCAACCACATGGTGGCTCATAACCATCCATAATGTAATCTGGTGCCCTCTTCTGGCCTGCAGATATACCTGCAGACAGAACACTGTATACATAATAAATAAATCTTTTAAAAAAAAAAAATTTTTGTAGTTAGCATTAAGATTTTATTAAACTCATGGTTAACTTTAAGATTTCTTCACAGCATTTCTTTGTTATCATTTTTTTATAATTTACTTTTTGTTTCTTCAAGTTACATCTCAATCACAATCCCCTCCCTACTCCCCCCTCCAGTCCCACCCTTCCACCCTGTTCCCCCTCAACCCCCCCCATCCTCTACCTTTTTTTTTTAGTTTAAGGTATATCTTTTTCCCCCCAACAGCTCCCCCTTTCAGTCCAACAAATGGTTCTTTCTCTTATAACAATAAATACAATACAAAACAACAAAAATAAAAAGGCCACAATTATGAGAGTTATATGGCTTAGCATACATTCCCAATGTCCAGTCCATATGTATTTGGCACCTGACTTTAACATTCTACTATATAACCATCTCCATGAGTTTAAAGTTCTATATCTAACTCAGCTTTGATACTAACTTGCATCACAATTTTAAAAACATCTTCTTAGATCCAGAACACCCTCTTGATTCCTAAACAACTCAAAATTTAACTATGAGACTCTAGCTATCTATTCTTCAACCACCTCAGATTCCTGAGAGGGATAAATATATCTGATTATATAGGAAGTGCAGGGCCCGCAGCTTCCAAAACTAAGAAATGGCATACCAGTGGCTTCCAGGACAGTTCCCATTTTCTCTCCATGCATTACAGCATCAATCTTCAGCCGTTTGGCCCCGTTTCTCTGACAGACATTGATTGTAGAGCAGGAATTATGAAGGACTTGCCTACCATGTCTTGGCAGAGCTAGGCTGTCAACTTACCTGCTTCCAAGTTTTGTCCTTTTTGGACAGCAGCATTCTGTCTACAATTGGAGCAAGGGGTTTTTCTTGCCAAGAGATAGGCTTTCCACTAATTCAACCATCTCACACTGGAGATTCTTTGATGCTCATCTTCTACTTGAAGTAGAATTGGGGGTGCTGTCAGGAGCTAACACGTCTCGATATCAAAAAATCTTAAGTTAAGAAAACATCTTTGAATGCCATATTCTGCAGATCTCTTGAGGTTTTTGAAGAGGCCCTATTTATCTCTTATATTTAGATAAGCAACTGTTGCTTGTCTCTTAGCAACTTGATTTCTGAGTAGCTTAGATAATAACTGTAAATACTTGAAACAGTAACTAGAGCAAATCAAAGAAATGTATTTAATGGGAAATGTGAGACCATTAATTGTTTCTTGTCTTTGAAGCTTTTGCTAAACTCATGTAGAAATAGTGTTTTTAAAATTTGTAAGAAACAAGTGCTAACGTTACAATCTTTCAGCTCTGAATGGTCTTCCAAATGCTCCTAGAATGAGGTTTATGTAAAAATTTAAAGGAAAGTGACTCATTTTAACATTAGGATAGAAAGTATACACTCAAGTGATACGTGTACTCATATATTCATAGACATATACACCTAACATAACAAAATTTCTCACACTAATGTTCACAGAGCAAAACCTAAGAATGAGCACATAATAATGGAATTCTATCTAGGCTATACTAAAGCAGAAACAGGCCAATTTACAGAAAACAAATCCTTAGAACAAGAAAAGAGGGAGAGAGATGATAAAACACCATAATCATCTGTGCAAAGGCAGTGCAAACTATGATGATGGAAGCCAGCATGTAAATGACTCAGATAGAAACAAAAAGTCACTGAGTGAAAACAATATGCCATATTATTTTTCTTCACACCTCAAGGGAAGCAGTCAAGAGATGAATAGCCAGTGGAACTATAGAAAGTGTCACAAGTGGAGGAAGACAATATTGGCAACCAGGGTCTAACAAAATAGAATAAACTAAGTTAATACTCTATCCATGATTTGAAACTCATGGAGAAAAGTGCCTTGTAAAGTTCATAACCCATAAAGATCTCACAGATACCAGCCATGATCCAATCATTTCACTCCAGGACAGATCACAATAATCCAGTGATTTTTTATCTATCAATGTATAAAGGAAATCATCTGCAGGAACAGCATCACGTAAATCCTGTTTAAGTTACATAATAATTAGCCAGTGTCCTGAGAGCAGAGTTTCAGATGGGTACCTCCTACTTCCTTCTGTGATGAGCTCACCTCCTTGCACCTCAGATGCAAAGTGGCATTGCAAAGGAATTTGAGAAAGATTCTATCATAAACCAGTGTAAAAGCCCCAGAAGAAATCCTCAGGGCCAGACAGATTCTGGGATACCATAGTAAAAAGATGGAGAGCGGCATCCATGCTGAACCTACTACCTACAGGAGATATGCTATGAAATAATGCATTAGTTTTCCTAGTAAGACACAATACATGCACATCCAACCCCTCCCCATCTCTTCTCTCTCACTTTCTCCCTCCTTCCCTTCCTTTCTCTCGCCCTCCTTCCAATACTACTCAAAATGATCTACAGATACAATACAATACATTGCCTCTGAAACATTCAATGACAAGCTTCATCAAAATAGAAAATAATACTGAAGCTCATATGGAAATACAGAGATGTGAATAGCTGAAACAATCTTGAACAAACAAAGCTGGAGGTATCATATTTCCTGTTTTCAAATTCAAAACACCATGGACTTGGCATAAAAAATGGTCCATATATTGAAAAAAAAAAAAAAAACAGAAAATGAAGCCTAGATATAAAACCACATGTACACAACTTATTTTCAGCCAGGATGATGCATCAGTTACTTTCTGTTGCTGTGACAAAATGCCATAACCAAGGTAACTTATAGAAGAAGTTTGTTTTGCTTATAGTACCATAGGGATGAGTCCATCATTATAAGAAGGCATGGCAGCCAGTGGCAGGGATTATGACAGAATCAGGAAGGTGAGAGGTTATATCTCAACTGCAAGCACAAAACAATGGAGCCAAACTGGAAGTGGGGCAAGGTTTTTAAGTCTCAAAGTTTGCCCCAAGTGACATACCTCTTCCAGCAAGGCTATACCTCCCCACAGCTTCTCCAAAGAGCACCACTGACTGGGACCAAGTATTCAACTGCCTGAGCAAATAAAGGACATTTGCCATTCAAATGACCTCAGATGCCAAGAATATATAATAGACAAAAAAACAACAACAACAAAAAACAGACAGTATATTCAATGACTAGTATTGGGAAAAAGTAGACATCCTCATCTTTACGTAAAAGATTATATCTTGCTATGCTATGCTGGGAGGCCTGTTCTTTTATGGAGGGAAACAGGAAAGGCATGGATCTGAGGGAATGGGGGATTGTTAAGGAGGGACTCGGAGGAGAGGAGGGAGGGGAAACTGCTCAGGATGCAATATATGAGAGAAGAAATAATACAAAAAGAAAGAAAATGAAATCAGATTTTTATATTACACAATGACCAAAAGCAAACTCAAAATGGGTTAAAAAAAAAAAAGCTTTAATGAACTATCTGAAACTATATATAAAAACAAAAAGTTTCTCATAGATGAAAAAAAATGAACATGCTTTTGTGGCATTGAATTTGAACGTAGTTTTTCTCAAGAGTGAAAATAAAAGGGCTTTGTGTCATTTAAATGTTTTTATTTTCATAGCGAGGAAACAGAAAGCTTAAAAGGCATCCTATCGAATGGGAAAGGTGTTTCAAAGCATTTGTCTAATGGGGATTGTTACTTAGGCTTCCCACTGCTGTGATAAAACACAATGACTCAAACCAACTTAGGAGAGAAATGCTTTATTTCAGTTTACAATTTCATGTCTCAGTCCGTCACTAAGGGAATTTCAGACAGGAACTCAAGGAAGGAACTTGGAGCCAGGAATGGCTTGTCGTCTATGTCTTGCTCAGTTTGCTCTCTCATACAACCCAGGAACACCTGTCCAGGACTGACACTGTCCCCGTGAGCTGACCCCACCCACAAGTAACATCAATAAATAAAATGCACTGCCTAATGGCCAAGATGGAAATCCCATGGAGGCATTTTTGGAGGCAGTTTACTCAACTGAGAATTTCTCTTCCCAAATGGCTTTTCCAAGTGTGTCAACTTGGAAAAGAAAAAAAAAAACTAGCCAGGGCAGAGAATAAAATTCACAAAAATTTCATACAATTAAATATTAAAATGTCAAAGGACTCAAATAAGAAATAAACAAAGGACTCTAAAACATCCTTGCATACAAATGCCACCCTTTCATTTTCTGAGGAAGTGGTGGTTTGAGTAAGAATAGCCCCATAGGCTCACATATTTGAATACTTGGTCCCCAGTTGCTGAAACTATTTTTGAAGGATTAGGAGATTTGGCCTTGTGGCAGGAGGTGTGTCTCTTTAGGGGAGGGCTTTGAGGTCTCAGAAATCCCAGTGAACATGCTCTTCCTAGAGCCTGTAAAACAGATGTCAGTTCTCAGCTACTGCTCCAGCCTGCATACCTGTTTCCATTCTCCATGCCATGGTTGCCATGGACCTAATCCTCTGTAAACTCAAAAATAAATGCTTTCCTTTATAAGTTGCTTTGATCTTGGTTCTTTACCATGACAATACAAAAGTAAGATGAAGACTTTTAAATGTACTGTTAATTTCTCCATAAGACAATTATAGTAAATAATTTAAAACAACCATAAATATAAAAGCAATATATAGGCATTTGTTTATGTTATCTTTCAAGAAAGGTGCCTTACTGACTACCACATAAGACAGTGTTTTACCTCTTTAAAGCCCATCGAGGTTATCTGGAAGCTTTACTAAAATGTAGGTCATAATTCGGTGGTTCTGTGGTATGGCCTGAATCTCCTTTATTCACAAATGCCATATACTGGTCCTTGAATGTTAATATAGTAACTATATATTTTTTATTTTTATTTATTTATTTTATCTGTATGAGTGTTCTGTCAGCCTGTATGCCTGTGTATCAAATGAATGCCTAGTGCTTGCAGAAGCAAGAAGGTAGCACTGGATCTCCTGGGACTGGAGTTATAAACAGTTGTGAGCTCCCATGTGAGTGCTAGGAATCAAACCCACATCCTCTACAAGAGAAGCCAGTGCTCTAAGCCACTAATCCATGTCTCCAGCCACTACTAATTATAGTTTTTCTAAATTTTGAGTTTGAAAATGGAAGTAGAAAATATTGGTGGGCATATGATTGTATGACCCAAGAACTTTTCTCAAATGACCCAAGAACTTTTCCTTAGAGAATTTGTATGGGGACTGGAGAGGTGACTCAGTGGTTAAAAGTTCACACTGTTCTAACAGAAGATCCAAGTTCAACTCCCATCACACATCTCAGATGGATCATAACCTCCAGTAACTCCAGCTTCTACAGACCTGACACCTCTGATCTCAGAGGGCACTTGCACTCACATGTACATACCCACAAACATGCATGCATGCATATATACATACATACATATATACATACACATAATTTAAAAATTAATATTTTAATATTTGTAACATTTTATAATCCAACAATTAGTGCTACATATTGACACTGACAGATCTGACTGAAGAATTATGGCAGAGAATCGAATATCCATAATCTCTTAGAATAAGAAGTCATATGTGACTCCTGTCCAAGATGATTTTTGGCTCCCTTAATACATTAAATGGTCAAATTGATCATTACATTTCTAATATATGTACATATACATATAATATCATATACATATCAATGTGCCACACTTTGATTATTTTTTATTAAAACATAAGATTCTGAATTAAAAATGAATTATGAATCCTGTACCCATGAATGCTATAACATGTCTAAGATGATTTTTGCTTCTCTTAATACATTAAATGGTCAAATTTATCATTACATTCCTAATAATATATACATATAATATCATATATATATATATATATCAATGTACCACAACTTTAAATGTTTTTATTAAAATATAAGTCTGAATTTAAAATGAATTATGAATGCTATAATTGTGATTTTACAAGCCACTTTTCTTTATATGTTAAAGTACAATTTTATGGATTTTTATAGCAAATGGCAAAATTTCAAGTAAAAAAGGGCTCAAAATACCTCATAATTAAGGCTTGTTTAGTGTCTTAAAACTTAAAAGCCACTAACAGAATTTAATGTGGAAATATTAGATTATACTAATACATCTATAAATATCTCATAAGGAAAAAAAGAGTTTCAGAAAACTGAAAGGGAATCATGAATGTTTCAACAAAGTGAAAAGTTTACAGCTCTGCTACCACAGAGATAAAAAGGATCATGAGTTAACTACCCATTAAAATTCAAGCAATGCTACATCCCCAAAAGCCAGTGAGTTCTAAGGAGTCACTGCGCACCATATGCCCAGTGCTGTGTTCTGTTTCATACTGCAGACAAATGAAGAGGACGGATCTCCAGCAGTAAGTTCAAAAGTTAAACTCCTTTTTCACACAGTACAGAGGATTTGTGCATGATGTGTTCTCTGAGGTCATTTAGCCACGACTAAATGGTAAAATTCAAAATGAACCATCACAGAGGAAGGCTAAGTGTTAAAGTACACAAAAAGACCTTTAATAGTAAGTATTTCAAATTCTAGAATTTTCAACAGCAATTCAAAACCACCAAAAACATATTTGAAAAGCAATTTTGATTTCCAAATATTTTACATAGCAATTAATTATACATTTCCATGTAGAGAGTTTATAGAGTAATAATTTTATGGGCTACTTATAAGCATGATACTTGTAGCAGGATATAAAAGAAGCTGAGCTACTAAAATTTTCATCAAATTACTCTCACTGGTAGAAAGCATGTATATAAAAGTTGTGTTTATAGAGCAACAAAATTATAATTGGTGAGTAATAATTATTCTAATTATCTTAGTATGCTGATATCACCTCATGTTTCTACACACATGTGCAGTATATTATTTAATTTATCCACACTTCTCTGAGGATTTGCTTATGTGTATATTTCTGCCACTAGCTAGTGAATACACTATAGCCTTGGGCTATGATTTTCTTCTTTACATCTTCTCCAACATCTGGACTTTGACTGAAATTAAAAGAACATGATCAGAGTCTTGTTTTCTTTCCTTCTTAATATTCTGCTATCTGATAAAATGAATTTAAAATTTAAGAAAAATGTCAGTGATAATGTGAGCATAACTGAATAGGTCACTGGCTTTTAAACTTATAGAATTTATAGAGCTCTCTTTCTTTCTTATCCACAAATGTAAATAAATAATTTCTCATGATGTCAGGCCCACTAAATCTATTGTCAGGGAAATAGCAGAGTTGCCTCTTCAAGTGGATACACACACACACACACACACACACACACACACACACACACACACACAGGTCCCATCTGGTGCTAGCTCACAATGAAAACACCTCGGTCTTTCAGCAAAAGTTCATATTCAGTGTCTACTCTGTGGCTGATGCTGAACAATGTGAGTGAGAAGAGACTTCAACTTGGAAGTTTCCAGCTGAGAAAGGTATTAGTTAAATCTCAAACATTCTGCCTACAAATGTGCTAGGGAAGTATTGGTGATATTGCTTGCCTTCACCATCAGTCTTCCTCCCAAACTAATTGTATATCACGTATTATTGCTCATCTTTGAGAATTACACCAACTCTGCCATGTTTAAATACAGCTTGAACCCACCCCTTGCCATTCCCATTGTTGAAGTTTTCAAACTTTACACAATAATAGCCTTGTAATGTTTATAACCCAAACTTGATTTGTGTGGCTATCCAGAAGTCATGTTGTCTTGTCCATGGAAATTAAATTAATTTGAAATGAATGTAGATATTTAATGTTCATAATTATTTTAATAGCTTTATTACCCCCTCATTCCCAATTCCAAGTATCTGTTTCTACTGAATTCTTAATCTTAGTCTTACCGCCCCCTGTTCCTATGATTGTTATTTATTTAGGCACCTAAACCCACAGCAGGCCAATTTCCTTCTTTCCCATAATAAGAAAAAAGTACTGGGGAAGAGAGAAAGCCAAGAGCACTTGATGCTGTGGTGTAGGATCAAGAGTTGATTCACAAAACCCACTTGGCAGCCTAGAGCCATACCACAACTCCTACTCCAAAGGATCCAAATGTTTGTCTGATCCTTGAAGGCATTGAGCATTCGTTCAGTGTACCACCATGGAGGTAAAACACTTTTAAATATAAAATAAATATTTTTTAAAAATAAAGAAAACCAATTCCTCCAGAAATAGCATGCAATTGGTTTTCATGAACATTAAAGAAGAAAGGACATGAAAGGGAATTTCAAAACAAACAATGGAGAAGCAAATGTTAGACATCTGGTTTTTAGAGGTTCTCATTCATTTCATTCTCACTATAATAAAGGCAAGAGGTCAAGTTTTTGTTTGAAAACCTGTCTTTAATTTTGCAGAGCTCATACCTATTAGTGTAATTTAGGGGCCTCATGGTAATTTTATATTTGACCTATTGTGAGACCGTATCCCTCACTTGTGAATTGTCTTCCTGAAATCCCAGCACAGATTTCTTCCCACTTCAAGTTAACATTTTTATATGTAGAAGTAATACTTATTATTTACCAGTATTTAAAGTATAGTTAATTGGACAGTGGTGTTAATCCTTAACCCACCATTATAAACACATAGACACCTGATGGATTTTAAAAAGCCTTAGCCTGGATTGTGCAATCTTAGCCCATCTAAGCTAACATATAATTCTATTCCCCAAATAAAATCCTCTTGGGCTATTATCCACACTCTTCTCTCCATACATTACAGCATAGATCTTCAGCCATTTGGCCCCATTTCTCAGACAGACATTGATTGTAGAGCAGGGGTTATGAAGGACTTGCCTACCCTGACTTGGCAGAGCTAGGCTGTCGACTTACCTGCTTCCAGGTTGTGTCCTTTTTGGGCAGCATTCTGTCCACAGTTGGAGCAAGGGGCTTTTCCTACCAAGAGATAGGCTTGCGACTAATTCATTCATCTCCCACTGGACATTCTTCGATGCTCATCTTCTACTTGGGGTAGAATAGGGGGTGCTGTCAGGACTTGATATGTCTCGATATAAAAAAATCTAAAGTTATGAAAACATCTTTGAATGCCATATTCTGTAGATCTCTTGAGGTTTTTGAAGAGGCCTTACCTATCTCTTATATTAGGGTAAGCAGATGTTGCTTGTCTCTTAGCAGCTTTATTTCTGATTAGCTTAGAAAATTACTATAATAGGCTGTCATAGTACCTAACAAAATGACCAGCTTGCATAACTATTAGTTTGAATTTTTTTTTGTTTTTTTTGTTTTTTTTGTTTTTTTTATTTTTAAATACTTTATTTTTTTTTTCTTCAAGTTACATCTCAGTCACAAACCCCTCCCTATTCCCACTTCCTATCCCGCCCTTCCACCCTCTTCCCCCCAGAAGTTTCCCCTTTCAGTCCAACAGATGGTTCCTTCTCTTATAACAGTAAGTATTACACAAAAAAAACAGATATAAATATGCCACATTTATGAGAGTAAATTGGCCCAGTATACCTTCCCAATGTCCAGTTTATACATATTTGGCCCCTGACTTTAACATTCTACTATCTAACCAACTCCATGAATTTAAAGGTCTATATGTGACTCAACATTCATACTATCTTGCAACACACTTTTAAGAGTATTTTCTTAGATCTATAACACCCTCTTGATTCCTAAACAGTTCAAAACTTAACTATGAGACTCTAGCTGTCTACTCTTCAACCACCTCAGAGACCTGAGAGGGATAAATATATTTGCTTATATAGGAAGTGCAGGGCCTGCAGCTTCCAAAACTAAGAAAGAACATACCAATGACTGCCTGGACAGTTCCCATTTTCTCTCCATACATTCCAGCATCAATCTTCAGCCTTTGGGTCCTGTTTCTCAGACAGACATTTGTTGTAGAGCAGGGATTATGAAGGACTTACCTACCCTGTCTTGGCAGAGTTAGGCTGTCGACTTCCCTGCTACCAAGTTTTGTCCTTTTTGGACAGCAGTCTGTCTGCAGTTGGTGCAAGGGGTTTTTTCATGCCAAGAGAAAGGCTTGCCACTAATTCAACCATCTTACAGTGTAGGTTCTTCGATGCTTATCTTCTACTTGGAGTAGAATAGGGGGTGCTGTCAGGCGCTGATATGTCTCGATATAAAAAAAAAATCTTGATTTAATATAACATCTTTGAATGCCATATTCTGCAGATCTCTAGGGGTTTTTGAAGATGCCCTATCCATCTCTTGTATTTAGATAAGCAAATGTTGCTTGTCTCTTAGCAACTTGATTACTGGGTAGTTTAGAGAATATCTGTGATAGACTGTCATAGTAGCTAACAAAGTGATATGTTTGCATGACTAGGACTTTGTTTTAACTATCCTAGACCGTTTTAGACGGTTGGTATCAAGAGGTCAGAGCTTCACATTTTATTTTTAAGTATCTCTAGGTATGATATCATTAGGAAGCATTACCTTTAAATTTGTATCAATATACAAAGATCTATTCAATTGTGGTTAAATATACTCTTAATTATGTATCAATATACCAAGATCAATGCCTATGTAGCCCAATATAATCTTAATATTACGTCCATATGCTAGGGTCAATACCATTGTGGCCAACTATAATCTTAATTTTGTATCAATATACAAAGATCAATACCGATGTAATCCAATACAATCTTATTTTTGCACAATAAACAATGGTCAATACCACTTTAGCCAAATAAACTACTAATTTTGTATCAATATACAAAGGTATAAGGGCATATTCAATAATCTGTCCCTTCTTCTTGGACCTTCCTGTGCTATGTCTATATCTCATTTTTCTCAAGCCCATGCACTCCTACATAGGAGAGGAAGAAGGATACAGAAAAGGAAAAGTAGGGAGTCCCTGGGGCTAAACTCCAAAACCCATTAAGACAGGACCATGTATCAGCTTGTAGTTTCTTCCCCTACATAACAGAGTTTTCAGTTATCCTTCAAATAACCAAAAAGAAGTGCAGAGAAACACCCTCCCTACCCTCTGGGCATGGGACGACGCTCTCATAAAGTGACTTCCTGCTGATTTGGGTCGTAGTAGACCTGTTTGGGGCCTGAACCCAAATGGGAAAAATGATTAAAAATGTTAGTACACTCCTTTTATGTTCAGTCCTTCTATTCTCAGCTGTTTAGATGACCTAAAGGGTTTGTAGGCAGAAGCTGATCTTGCAGGTTTCACTGAAGTTCCTGCCAGGCATTGTGTAGAGCTGAGCGGTCCCAGTGACATTGGATTGCTGTGGTGGTTGCAGGCCCCCGATGGAGACAGCTATTGAGGAAGTCTGCCAGGCAGAATCAACTGGGTCACTCGTCCTCCTTGGTGCCTGATTCTGCTCTCTGCTGAGGATTCCCCTGTCCAGCTGTCCCCGGGCTCCCCTAATGGACGCTTCGATTCTCCTGGAATGATAAGAACAGAGCCCTGCCCCAATCCCAACCCTAGGACAATTGCCCTCTTTTTTTTGGGGAGGAGGGGATGGGGGGGCTAGGTAGTACTTCTCCTGAAGCAAATTTGGCCTTCTGACAACATACAAAGCATTATCTTTCAATCCAGGTTAAAGAAGAAATCATTCTGTCACCTTGGAGCTAAACCAGCTCTAGTGTATATATTTTGAGATCCCAAAGGACAATCTGCCTGCATCGAGACGGCCTTTTGTAAGTAGACTCCAAACCTAGGTCCCTCCAAATCCCATGTGTGTGTCTCTGAACTCTAATTATTGGGATCAGGGACCTGTGTTTCCCATCTGAAGGGATCAAAGATGTGTTCCACCACTCCTGGATCGAAGTTTTTCTCTATTTAGAGTTTGCCCTGCATCAGGCTGACCCTGAGCTCCGAGATCTGCCCGTTTCTGTCTCCAGTGTGCTGGGACCAAGGGTGTACTCTTCTTGAATGGTGGGACCAAGAGTATGTACCCTCACCACCCCGCTCCGTATGACTCCAGAATACATAAGACCACCAACTCTACAGTGCTTCCCCCCCCCCCACCGCGTCTCCGCTGAAGTCAAAGGCATGGGCCAATACCACAATTCTCTTGTATTTTACCTTAGCTCCACATCTTCTCTACACCTGGAGGTCTGCAAAACCAGGCCGAATGGCTGTATCCTCTGTTCCATTCACAGTGATTCAGCCCTGCCCCCGGCCTTTTTTTTTTTTTTAGTTAATAAATTTATTTGTTTGTTGCTTCAGGTTACATCCTTATCATATTGTCCTCTTTTCCCGCTTCCCAGCCCCACCTTCCCATGCTCTACCCCCTGACCCTTCCGTCTTGTTCCTCTGGGGTGGAGTGTCCCTGCCTAATATTCTCACCACAGATCAGGAGTCATATGAGGGCCAAGAGCCTCTTCATTCACCGGGGGCCTACGAGGCAGTATTGCCAGTGAATGGTGTCTCTTTGCTACTGGGGGAATACTAAAAAAAAGACCAACAAACACACAAACCCACAAAAACAAAGAATATCAACAAAAAAAAAAGAGAGGAAAAAGAGAAGGGAAAAGGAAAAATAAAAAAGAAAAAAAGAAGGAAAAAGAAAAAGATTAAAAAAAAATTATGTCCTTGTTCCTTTTGATGTGTTGGTTGTCGTACAGATATCCTGTACAATATAGTTAAAATCCTACTATAAGTGTATAGATGCCATGTGCATCCTTCTGAGACTGGGTTAGCTCACTCAGGATGAGCTTCTCTAGATCCATCCATTTGGTTGCAAATTGCATGATTTCATTGTTTCTGATGGCTGAGTAATATTCCATTGTATAGATGTACCACAATTTTTTAATCCATTCTTCAGTTGAGGGACATCTGGGTTGTTTCCAATTTCTAGCTATTACAAATAAGGCTGCTATGAACATAGATGAGGAGACTTCCCTATGTCTCCATGAGAGGTCCTTTGGGTGTATACCCAGAAGTGGTATGGCTGGGTCCTGAGGCAAGGTTATTCCTAGATTTCTAAGATATCGCCAGACAGACCTCCCTAGTGGTTGCACAAGCCTGCACTCCCACAAGCAATGGAGTAGGGTTCTCCTTTCTCCACACCCTCTCCAGCATGCGCTATCATTTGAGCTCTTTATCTTAGCCATTCTAACAGGTGTTAGGTGGAATCTCAGGGTCGTCTTGAGTTGCATTTCTCTGATGATTAAGGATGTTGAACATTTCTTCAGGTGTCTCTCAGCCCTTAGGGATTCCTCCTTTGTGAATTCTCTATTTAGCTCCATCTCCCATTTTTTGATTGGATTATTTGGTTTCTTGGCATTTAGTTTCTTAAGTTCTTTGTAGATTTTAGATAATAGCCCTCTATCAGATGTGGGGTTGGTGAAGATTTTCTCCCAGTCTGTTGGTTGCCGTTTTGTTCGAATGACAGTGTCCTTTGCTTTACAGAAGCTTTTCAGTTTCATAAGGTCCCATTTATTGATTGTTGATCTCAGGTCCTGAGCTGTTGGTGTTCTGTTCAGGAAGTTGTCACCTGTGCCAATGAGTTCGAGGGTTTCTCCTACTTTTTCTTCTAGTATCTTTAGTGTGGCTGGCCTTATGTTAAGGTCTTTGATCCACTTGGAATTAAGTTTTGTACAAGGTGATAGGTATGGGTCTAATTTCATTCTTTTGCAATTGGACATCCAGTTGGACCAGCACCATTTTTAGAAGATGCTGTCCTTCTTCCATTGTGCGTTTTTGGCTTCTTTGTCAAAGATTAGTTGGCCATAGGTGTGTGGATCCATGTTTGGGTCTTCAATTAGATTCCATTGATCCACTGGTCTGTTTCTATACCAGTATCATGCTATTTTTATTACTGTTGCTCTGTAGTACAGCTTGAAATCTGGGATGGTGATACCTCCAGATGTTTTTTCATTGGACAGGGATGATTTAGGTATTCTGGGCTTTTTGTTGTTCCATATGAAGTTGAGAATAGCTTTTT
>CAJQZJ010030824.1:4330-14510 GCA_907164525.1 Lophiomys imhausi
AGACCTCAAAATATATACACTAAAGCTGGTTTAGCTCCAAAATAACAAAATAATTTCTTCTTTAAACCAGATTGAAAGATAACACTTTATATATTGTCAAAACCATATTTGCTTCAGGAGAAATATTACCTACCCCCCCCAAAAAAAAAGAGGGCGATTGTCCCTGAGTGAGGATTAGGGCAGGGCTCTGTTCTTATCTTTCCAGGAGAATCAAAGCATCCATTCAAGGAACCCAGGGACAACTGGACAACGGAAACCTCAGCAGAAATCAGAATCAGACACCAAAAGAAGACGAGTGACCCAGATGATTCAGCCTGAAAGACTCCCTCAATAGATGTCTCCATCAAAAGCCTACAACCACAACAACTCAATATCGCTAAGACCGTTCAGCTCCACACAGTGCCCCAGCCAGAACCTCAGTAAAGCCTGGAAGTTCAGCTTCTGCCTACAAACTCCTTAGGACATCTAAACAGTGGAGAACAGAAAGACTGAATATAAAAGGATTGTATTAATATTTTTAACCAATTTTCCATTTTGGTTTGGGCCCCAAACAGGTTTACTACGACCCAAATCAGCAGGAGGTCATTTTAAGAGAGCGATGTCCCATACCCAGAGGGTGGGGAGGGTGTTTCTCCACCCCCCCCCCTTTTTCGGTTATTTGAAGGACAACTGAAAACTCTGTTGTTTGGGGGAAGAGATTGCAAGTTGTTAAATGGTCCTGTTTGATGGGTTTTGAAGGTTGGATCCAGGGTATTCCTTCTTTCCCTTTTCTGTATCTTTCTTTATCTCCTATGTAGGAATGCATGGACTTGAGAAAAATTGAGACATAGACAGCACAGTAAGGATCAAGAAGAAGGGTCACATTATTGAATATGCCCTTATACCCTTGTATATTGATACAAAATTAATAGTATATTTGGCCAAAATGTTATTGACCATTGTTTATTGTGCAAAAATAAGATTGTATTGGTCTACGTCGGTATTGACATTTGTATATTGATACAAAATTAAGATTATAGTTGGCCACAATGGTATTGACCCTTGTATATGGATGCAATATTAGATTGTATTGGGCCGCATAGGCATTGATCTTTGTATATTGATACAAAATTAAGAGTATATTTAGCCACATTTGAATAGATCTTTGTATATTGATACAAAATTAAAGGTAACGCTTCCTAATGGTATCGTACCTAGAGATACTTAAAAATGAAATGTGAAGCTCTGGCCTCTTGATACCAACCGTCTTAAACTGTTTAGGATAGTTAAGAAAAACAAACTCCTAGTCATGCATGCATGTCACCTTGTTAGCTACTAGACAGTCTATCACAGATATTCTCTAAGCTACTCAGTAATCAAGTTCTATGTTCAAGTAATCAAGTTGTTAAGAGACAAGCAACATTTGCTTATCTAAATACAAGAGATAGATAGGGCATCTTCAAAAACCCCAAGAGATCTGCAGAATATGGCATTCAAACATGTGGTCTTAAATTAAGATTTTTTTTTTGATATTGTGACATATCAGCTCCTGACAGCACCCCCTATTCTACTCCAAGTAGAAGAAAAGCATCGAAGAATCTCCAGTGTGAGATGGTTGAATTAGTGGCAAGACTATCTCTTGGCATGTAAAAACTCCTTGCTTCAACTGCAGACAAACTGCTGTCCAAAAAGGACAAAACTTGGTAGCAGGGAAGTCGACAGCCTAGCTCTGCCAAGACAGGGTAGGTTAGTCCTTCACAATCCCTGCTCTACAATAAATGTCTGTCAGAGAAACAGGACCAAAAGGCTGAAGACTGATGCTGGAATGTATGTAGAGAAAATGGGAATGGTCCAGGTAGTCACTTTCAAATGGTTGGTTAAATGGTGACTCCCAAAGTGTAGGTCACCCCTCAGTTGTTGAGAGTTGACTTCAATTGCTAAAGCTACTACACAGTTCAGATACAAGACTCATGATCTGACATAGCTCTCACTTGAGAGCCTGGTTTCTGTGATCTAGCTTCCGTGTTACCAGAAAATAATATGCAACCTGCCAAGGGAGAGATGCAATTAGTCCTACCAAGCTGCAACGTTTATGGATCAAAACAATTAGCATTATGAGAAGATATCCATGAGGGTCAAATAAGTGGCCCTCACATTTCTGTGATAACCAAGAGCTCTCTAATTGCAGTTAAAGACCATTCATAGGTTAGGTATCATAAATGGTACTGAAAACTTAGGCAGCTTCCTGCAGCTAGAGAATTAGTTGACATTAAAATTAAATCTACTATTATCACTTAGCTAGACTAGCAGATTTTTTTTTATATTAGTGAAATAAGCATTTTGTGTTTGATATAAACCGTTATAATCCTCCCTGCTTGTCATTTATCTTCTTACTTTGGTCCTGTCAGTTTTTTCTCATATGTAAACTATTATTTATAACTAAAAGAAGCTTAATATAAAAGACACTGTTATTGATCAAAACATGTTCCTCTCAAATAAAGTAAATCCAAAAACCTAAAAATTTGAGTACGTGGGGTCATAGCCTTTAAAAAGGAAATTAAATTTGTATTGATACCATTAAGGTGGACTTTAATCCAATGATTGGCCTGTTCAGCAGACACACATACAGAGAGGGTACTATATGAAGACATTCAGGAAACCATGATCTAAAAGCCAATAAGAGAGACACTAATAGAAGTTAATCCTGACATCATCTCTATCTCTGATTTCGAACTTCAAGAACAATGAATAATTACACTTCTGTTATATGAGTAACACAATTGATGGTACATTCCTCCAGATGCCCAAGGAAACAAAGTCATATTATAAGAAAAACATGTATCATGTAATATTTTTGGATTATATAGAAAGATGAAATCTTTCTAAAACCAAAAACCAAGCATTTATAGGGCATAGGTGGTTTTGACTCTTAAATAGAGCTTAATAAATGTACTATAATAAACCAACTATTTGTAAAATTGATAAACTCAGAATTATCTGAGAGAATGTCAAATGTCATTGACAGACCTGAATGTGATGGTAGAAGTGTGTAATCACAGAACTGGGAATCCTGAGGTGGGAGGATTGTGAGTTTGAGGCTACTTCAATACAAAGGGAGATTCAGTGTAGCTCTGACAGATACAAGTAACAAATGATCAAAAATGTATAAAAAATATTTTTCATTACATGTAAAATATGTGACCTTTATAAAATAGTTCCAGAGAGCAAGTTTACCATTTCCAAATACCATATTCAACTCTACCTCCACGTGGCTAGGTGTGATATTTAACCTCTATATTAATGGAATTTTTCACTCTCTATGACAAATAACATTTACTCTTTTGGAATCATCTCATGGTCCATCTTTGCTTTGACTATTTTATTTCTTTGTGATTTCTAACATTTAAAATATTAAAAGTCAATGAAAACAGTTTTTAATATAATATTTATATTAGTCCTTTGAGATTTCATGTATGCATTCATATCCACTTTATTCTTCTAACTCCTCTGAGATCTACCTCCTACCCTGCCTTGCCAACCACGTGTTCCTTTTCTGTAATGACCAAATGAGTGCAGGTTATGCTGTGTATATAATCATTGATGTAGAATCATTCACCGGAACATGGACAACCTATTTGGGACTATAACACTAAAGAAAACTGACCTGCCACCATCACTAGCCATCAATTAGGCATATGTCTCCAGTTATGGTGGGTACCTGTGAGCTCTGTCACTCTACATACTGAAATACTGACTGATGTCATCTTTTCCAGGTCCTTGGTAGGCAACCACAGATATTGTGAATTTGTGAATGCAGTAGCCCAGTCATGTTGGGGACATAGTGTTTGCTGCAGTCCTCCCAGACCTCTAGCTCTTATGAACTTCATGCTTCTGCTTCAATGATGGTCCCTAAGGTTTGGGTGGGGAATGTGTGAGTTATGGAAATGAGTTATTTTAAGACACTTTTTTTAGTTACAACCTTTTCAGTTTTTTAATTGAAAATAGATTCTTCTTTCATACAATACATCCTGATCACAATTGCCCCTCCCTCCACTCCAACCAGCTCCCTCCACCTTCCCTCTCCACCAAAATCACTCCCCCATCTCTCTATTCGGAAAATGGTAAGCCTCAATGAAATAACCAAACACAGCAAAATAAGATTCAGGAAGATGAGAAAACAAAAACAAACAAACAAATAAACAAGCAAAAACAAACCCTCATATGGAGAATGTACAAGACAACCAAATAGAAAGAAAAGAGACCCAAGTACAGGCAAATGCGTCAGAGACACACCCACTTCCACTGTTAGGAGTTCTACAAAAACACTAAGCTAACATATATGCAAAGGACCTAATGCAGACCCATGCAAGCCTGGTGTTTACATATTTAGTCTCTTGTGAGCATGTAAGAGTTCAGAATAGTTGATTCAGTGGGACATGTTCTCCTGGTGTCCTCCATTCCCTCTTACTCCTAGAATTTTTCCTCCCCCTTATCTGTGGGGTTGTCAGAACTTTGAGGGGAGAGACATTATGAAGACCTCTAATTTGGACTTTGTTTTATTGCAGTAACCCCAACTCAGGATGCTTTGGGATGAGGGCATGTTAGTACAGAGTCAATGACAGAGACTCCAAGAATCAGGTAAGAGGTGGAAGCATACTTATTTCTTGCAGAAGTAGGGCAAACTTTTATAACCCCCTCCCAGCATCCTATAGGCTGTAGAAGCTCTTGCTGCCACCATTGTGGCTGTCCTCTGTTGGTAGTCATTCATTGTCTAGTCTGACATTATCTGTTGCCAGGAATTTGGTCAGCATTCAAGTTTCCCCAGGCTGACCTTTGCTATGCACATGCATCAAACACTCAATGACAGGCCTGAAGCACGTTGCTTTCCTGTACTATTTCCCTACAATGTATGGCTGTGTGTCTCTGCACCACTCTTATCTGCTGCCTAAAGAAGCCTCTCCAATGACCACTAGACAAGGCAAGAATCCTAGGTTTCTGGGATATCCAATCTCTGATTCTTGGCCATCCAGGAAGTGTAAGGCATGGGCTCCCTCTCAGGGTGTGGGTCTGAAATTAAACCAGATATTGGCCAGCCACTCCCACATGTTCTGAGTCACCATTGATCCAACACATCTTGCAAGCCGGACAGATTTTAGGTGGTACGTTTTGTGACTGGGCTGGTGTCTAGATTTCTCTTTCTTTAGACTGCAGAGTACCATCTGACACCATAGAGGTGAAGGATCCATGCAAGTACCAGCTTGATCTCTCTATGTTCAATGAGCTGAGTGGATGATGTCCTTAGCAAAGTGGTCCTAGTTTGGAGAGCAACAGTCTGTCTCAGCATCGGCCTGGGTTGTTTAACAATCTCATCAGTTCCCTGGAGGCTTAGGTTGGGGGTTTAGTTGAAAGCTGATGTATTTTTAAAATTAATTGGTACTGGAAGGATTTTACCCAATTAATAGATTAAACCCTTAATGAAATAACAATTCTATGCTGTTATCTGAAGGTGCTGGAAAAAAGGAGGTAGTACCTACTAAGTGGAAGAATGTAAACGTTGATATGTCCTGTTAGATATACCTTGCCCAGATTCCTTCTCAGCTATGTTTACTTCCTGCATACATGCAGTGAACAGCTTTCCTTTACTTCTCCATGTCCCACATGATGCTCTTCCAAACCGGAAGTCCAGAAACAGGAAAACCATACTACCATGGATTGCTAGTTCTGAAAATGAAAAAAATAAACCTTCCCTTCCTTAAATTGTTAATAACTGGCACTTGGTTGCAACTAGAAAATGCTATCAATCAAAATTACTGGTGTTATTAAAAGTCTAGTACTGGGATTTTTCAACGTTGGTTAAAAAAAACCTTGGAATAAATCAGTCTGTAAACAATTGTATTATTTTAAATAGTAAACAAATTTAAATGAAAGCTACTCTTTTATAAAAAGAGTGGATTTTATTCATTCATTTGCTTTAAAAGAAAATAGATTAGATTTGTTTTACTCAATACCCTTCCTTGTTTAAATGAAATGAGACTAATTTTAGATATTCAAATTAAGAATCATTTATCATAGTAAGACAATACATACTTTTGTCCTAGAATATGGTGAAATCTAGTTGGTACTCGACTGGATGGTTCACCCCTATTGGTTAGTGTTCATAATTCTATAAGATTCTATACATGACACTGTAGAATAAATTTTCAATTGAACTATTAATGCTTTAAAATACAATAATGCTGTGCTTGTAAGATATACCTGGCTTAATTGTGGCATTAATGTTAGGGAGTAGCCAATCACATCATTGGATTTAAAAGTAGCTTTACGATACAGAACCCATACACTGTTAATGAGGCCAAGAAATAAACAAAATAGTTCATGTACCCTAAGAGAAATACCTACTACCAATTTTATGGTAAATGAATATTGTAATGGAAATGTTCTGAATGATCTATTGTCATATTCATAGACTAAGGCATCTCACAACCCTCATTAAAAAAGATTCTTTTTGATAATAACCCACAATCATACAACTAGACAACATTCACAGAATGAGAGAGACTTTGGAATACTTCGTTCTAAATGGGATGCCTATATCACATCCTTCTCCTGAAGACTCAGATTTGTATGCAGAAGAGACAGATGGATTTTTAGAATCAGAGGTGGTATATAACTGCAAGGAAACAATGTTTTGCACGAACAAAACGATAGGTGCACATTTGAACTCATAGAAATAGGGATGACATACACAAGACCTATATAAGCTCATCAGACAAAAATCACAGCATAGAAGAGGGAAAGTTGGCACAACTTCTTAATGCTATCCAAGAAACAATTAGAGAAAATCAGTTATACTCAATGAAGTGAAACTAGGTTTACCTAGAACACTGGATTGCAGGCCTCAAACTTCAGGGTAGTTAGAAAACAAAAATTTAACTCCATGTTTTTGTTTTTTGTTGGTTTGTTTTTCTGTTGTTCATTTTAAAAAGAAAGAGAAAGAGTATCTTACATATTACTCAATGCCTTTTTTCCATTTTTAAAGATTTATACTGTAAAATGTTAGAATAAAAATAATCAGGATGACATAGAGGAAAACAATTTCCTGGGACACTGAGTGAAAACTTAGTTTCATATTTTTTCACTGACATTTTCAATGATATAAATTGTCCATGTCAATTTTTTAGATATGTTATTATTAGTTTTACCATTGTTGAGGAAGTTGTATTTCAAATTTAAACAATATCAATAATTTTCCTTTACCATTTTTCCTATGGCACTTTATTAAAATATTTATAGAAATATCCTTAACATACAACAATGAAGACCTGAATTGTCAATCAAGCCTATTGTAGGAATTAAGTATGAACTTTAGGTGGTGAGGAAGTAGGGAGGATCTTGGAGTATTTAGGACTTGGGAAAGAATATGACACAAATATATTATATGAAAATCTGTGAAATAATTAAAATATTTAAAGAATAAAAAATTTTAAGAGCACATATTTATTAACTCATATTAATTTTATTATTGAAATTGAGATGATTTAAGTCCTTGATGAAAAAAATTAATTTTAGATATTTTCATAAAGGTGTCAAAATACAATTAAAGGTAAATATCAATGGAAGAGCTTTATTTTCTGTTATTATTTTCTGAACATTTTCCTAGCATCATCCAATACTTTATCACAGTCTCTTTGATTTTTTACCATCTTTTCTAGTCACATGAATTATTTTAGTATTTTTAGTTCTATTTTAAGAACTTCCAAGCATTACTCCCTGCAAAATATACATTATGCATACTCACTTAATACAGATTCAACTTCTGTTAAATATTATTTTGCATAACATAAAGAGGAAAATCTAAGCATTTTTCTTTTTGTTTTCCTTTTTAAAAATATTTATTTATTTATTCATGTTATATCTCAATCACAGCCCCTCCTGGTCCCTTCCTCCTACCCTCTACCCCCTCACCCACCTATTTAACTCCTCTGGTGTGTGGTATCCCCACACATCAGTCCCCCTCAGTTCATCAATCACATGAGGACTAAAAGCTTTCTCTTGCTCTGAGACCTGACATGGCAGCTGTATTAAGGTAACAAGGCTTTGTATTATTGTTTATAACTACAAATAGGCTTGATTAGCAGTTCATGTCTTTGTGTTGTATTTTAGAGGTGTTTCTATAAATATTTTGATAAAGTTCCATAGGAAAATGATAAAGGAAAAATATTGATATTGTTTCAAAGTCAAATACAACTTCCTTAAGAATGATAAAGCTAAAATATCCAAAAACTTTACATGGGTAGTTTAAAATCATGGGAAATATTAGGGAAATTTTTGGAAGTAAGTTTTGACTCAGTAGCCTAGGAAACTGTTTTGGCGCATGCCATTCTGATTATTTTTATCCCAACATTTTACAGTATGAATATTTAAAAATAGAAAAAAAGGCAAGTATTACATAAGATGATATAAAAAATCATACTGTATTCTAAGTATTATTTTGTTCTATTAAATGCATTATTCATTGATACCTTGAATGAGAAATTTCCATCATGATCTCAGACATTTGAACAACTGGTTCCTAGGTAGTGATGATGTTTAGACTGGTTATATACCCTTCCAAAGGTCCAACCTTTCTGGACTCTAACCCTCTGGAACCATAGCTTAAATAAACTCTTCTATAAGTTGCTTTTTGTCATAGTAAGTTTTAACAGCAACAAAAAGTAATGAATACAAAAGTTATTAACAATGAGTTGGATACTGCTGTGAAGAATCAGATTATGTTGATTTTGTTTTATTTGATTTTTGGGGTTTTATTAGGTTTTTGTTTGTTTTTGTTTTTGCTTTTAGAATGTGGGAAAGTTTGTAATTTCAGACTAGAGAAACAGTTAATACTCTAAGTAGAGCTTAAAATTAATAGGGAATTCTACTGGAAGTATTGAAGATAAATGTGCTGAAAACAATGCACATGATAGAGATATAGAACAAGAGGAGAGCAATGTTAGCAACTAGGCTGGAGTCCATGTGCATAATATTTTGATAAAAAAATCTGTTTTCTGTCCATGGCCTAAAATTTACATGAGAATAATTAAATAGTGTGGTTTCTTTGGTTTTGTTTGTTTGTTTTCTTTTTTACTTTATTTTCTTTTTTGTTTTTTTTATGGAAATAATTTCAGGAAGCATAAACTTAGAGAAGGAGCATAGGTTGCTAGCTTCTAAATAAAGCAATTGTGTCAACATACAGATGTTACTGCTGATGTCAAAGGGAGTGAGGGTCTATTTCAAACTTGCTGCTAAACTTGCGAGTGTCATCCACTTGGTACTGGCTGGGAGATTTGAACGATGCAACAGTGACAGGATCATGGCTTTTTTTATTGTTTTCCGAGAACTGAGGACAGGTAATTAACCAGTGGCAGTGTTGGAGACAATATGAGAAAGTCATGAGGGTCCAGGAGACTCTCAGGAATAGTTGCCCAAAGCTTTTAAAATGAAGCACACAGTTTGCTGTCAAATTAATGGAACTAGAAAACCTCATGCTGAGTGAGCTAACCAAGACCCTGAAAGATGTGTATTGCATCTATTTACTTATAACTGGATTTTAGCCATATAGTACATGGCAACTATCCTAAAACCAGCAGACTGAAAAGAACAGGAACAGAGACTTAGTTACATGTTAGTGGGATACTTTGCCCTAGTTGAGCTGCCATGTAGGCTCCCAGTGTAAGAGGAAGCTCTTAGCCCTTATATGACTGCTGAACTGAAGGGGGATGATATGTAGGGCACCCCACCCTAGAGGAGTTAGATATGTGGGAGAAGGGGGAGAGGTTGGGAGGGTGGGACTTGGAGGGGTGGAAGGAAGGGACTATGATGGAGAAGTAACTTGAATAAACATTAAAAAATTAAGCTGGGTTTCAGTGGAGACTCCAAGATCTTAGAGATGCCAGACCATGAGATATTTTTCAAGGAGAGTAGAGCCAGCAAGGAAAAATATGCATAGGTGAAGCCATCTGATTCCTTTAAAACTAATGGTCTAGATACCTGAATTTGAGGTATAAGACTTGATGTTTAGTATTGCTGGGTTTCTGTCTTGCACTGGTACAGTATTTCTTCACCATTGCCTCTTCCATCTCCTTGGGATGGAAACATATATTCTGTGATATTTTAAGTTGGAAATATATAATTGGATTTATTTAATAGGAGTTCACAGTTA
>CAJQZJ010030825.1:0-13955 GCA_907164525.1 Lophiomys imhausi
CTATTGCCTTAGGGGATATAGGTCTATTTAACTTGTCTGATCTTGATTTAACTTTGGTAAGTGATATCATCTACTGAGAAAACTATCCATTTCTTTTAGATTTTCTGATTTTGTGGAGTACATGTTTTTAAAGTATGACCTAATGACTCTTTGAATTTCCTTTGTGTCTATTGTTATGTCCCCATTTTTGTTTCTGATTTAGTTAATTTGGATATTATTTCTCTGTCTTTTACGTAGTTTGGATAAAGGTTTGCCAATTTTGTTTCATTTTTTCTTTGTCTTATTTTTCTTTCATTGATTTCAGTCCTGAATTTGATTGGTTTTTGCTGTCTATTCCTCTTAGGTGTGCTTACTTCTTTTTGTTCTAGAACTTTCAAGTGTTCTGACTTTTGCTTCTATGAGATCCATCCAATGTTTTACGAAGCCCTTTAGTTCTATGACCTTTTCACTTAGAATCACTTTCATATTGTCCCTTAAGTTTGGGTATGTTGTTTATTGAATTTCATTGGATTCTAGAAATTCTTTAATTTCTTCTTTATTTCTGTCTTAGACTAGTTATTATTCAGTATAGCCTTGTTCAGTTTCCATAAGTTTTTAGGCTTTCAGCTTAAATCCATGCAGATATGATAGGATGAAGGAGGTTATTTCAATTTTCTTGTATCTGCTGACAGCTGCTGTGTGACGATTTGGTCAGTTTTACAGAGAGTTCTGTGAGGTACTGAGAAGAAGGTGTAATCTTTTTGAGTTTGGGTGAAATGTTCTGTAGACATTTGTTAGGTCTATTTGGTTTATAAGTGATTGGTTATTGTTATCTCCACGGATGAAATAAGCCAAATCTAGTCAAATTAAAGTTAAAAAGGCAGGTTTATTTGGAAAACATGACTCTGGGGTGAGTTAATCAGTCCCACGGCATGAGACCAGAGGAAGTCACACTGTAAGTCTGCAGGCATTTCCACTGGCCCGACTTCAGGGTCCCACAGGGTCCTTAATTGCTTACACCTCCAGCTTCTGCCAGGTGCACTACACCTGGTGGGATATAAGTTTCCTGCTAGTCTCTTTTGATCTCTTTTGGTCTTTCCCCATCTCTCTTTCCCAACACTATTTGGCTCTCTCTCTCTCTCTCTCTCTCTCTCTCTCTCTCTCTCTCTCTCTCTCCATGGTTCTGTCCTTAACTTCCTACCTGAATAAAACAATAAACCTTATACCAGAACTGTTGTGTGGTACAGCATGACTTATCTGCCACAATATCTTAATATTTGGTTGTGTGACCCGAATCAATATCATAACACACACCAGACTGCAGGAGGAGGGCTTCTATTGATTGTAGGCCCAGGAAAATGGCATATCATTCACAAGCTGGACTGATGCACAGATATGAGGATCTTGGTGGGGGAGGTTTGGGTGGCATCAGGAATGTAGAACTGGGATTCTTGGCTCTGCATTTCCCATTCAAAGGCTTTCTGCCTAGGTTGGATTGGAGGGAGAGGGGAATGGGATTTTATCGGACCTTGTGGGAGTGGGGGACAGCCAGGAATTCCAACTAACATCAATGTCTGTTAGCTCCAGTATTTCTCTAGTGACTGAAGTACTGATCACTACCAGAGATAGTTGTTCCTTTAGCAGATTAGAAAAAGGTGTCTGTGTGTGTGTGGGGGGGTGTTATAAAATATAATGCACAAAGGGGGTACCTTTGGCAGGCCCATGCCAAGTTGTACCCCTGAATAATTGCACCATGCAACAGACATGGTGTAAAAAAAGGTCTATTGGGAAAGAGGAAAGTGAGACCTTGAGAAGGAATAGAAACAGGCAAGTGAGCATGCAGATGGTAGCAGAGCCATTAGGATAGGGAAAAAGGGGGGCACAAAGGGAGAGAAGGGGTGCTGAAGACAGAGAGAAATGTGGAGACAGAGAGAGATCTGAGATGGCTGGGGCCCTTTTATCACTGCATACACCTGGCACACTTAGCAGTGTCAGTCTTAGGTGATGGCATAAGCATAGCTAGGTCATCAAGGACAGGCCAGTGGAAGCACCTGCATGCCAGCGTTCCTCCCTTTTTAATTAAAAATGAACTATGAAGGAGTGATGTGGCAGGAATGAGAGCATTGTGTTCGTTAGACTGTTTCCTGCTGTCTGGGGGTATCTACATCTTTGGCAACCCTAAGGAAACTGGGATGCTGGCCAAGTCCTGGGAGAGATGAGTGTTTCACTTGTTGTTCAGTCTGTGGGACCATCTGGGGCTGTGAGAATGCAGGCCGAGTTGAAGGAGTCTGTGAAGGTGGACTGAACTACCTGAAGCTAGCCATTTTGGAGCTCTCATGGATGCAGATTTTTTGAGTAAACACCTAGACTTGGCAGGATACTGGAATATATATATCAGAAGATAAAGTTAAAGAGTTTAAGGAGAATATTTTTTCCTTAGGTACGCATTTGAAAACTTTCAGTCCATGTTCTTTGTAGTTGGGGGGAGGAGAGTCCCAATTTAAGATTAGTGGTTTAGAATAACATTACTCAGGAAGGGATTGTGCATAAGAATGGGAAACGGAATGGTTTTCTTCTATAGTACATCACAATTAACATATATTTTTGCTTCATTTTGTTTCATAGATTCATGTTTGAGCTTTTTGTCCCCATTCATAGTCATATGTTTTTACATATATTGGTATCTATTAGAAATGTTTTATTTTCCTAAACAACTCAAAATTTAACTATGAGACTCTAGCTGTCTATTCTTCAACCACCTCAGAGAACTGAGAGGGATAAATATATCTGCTTATATAGGAAGTGCAGGGCCTGCAGCTTCCAAAACTAAGAAAGGACACACCAGTGACTGCCTGGACAGTTCCCATTTTCTCTCCATACATTCCTGAATCAGTCTTCAGCCTTTGGATCCTGTTTCTCTGACAGACATTTGATGTAGAGCAGGGATTATGAAGGACTTACCTACCCTGTCTTGGCAGAGCTAGGCTGTCGATTTCCCTGCTACCAAGTTTTGTCCTTTTTGGACAGCAGTCTGTCTGCAGTTGGAGCAAGGAGTTTTTTCATGCCAAGAGATAGGCTTGCCACTAATTCAACCATCTCACACTGGAGATTCTTCGATGCTTATCTTCTACTTGGAGTAGAATAGGGGGTGCTGTCAGGAGCTGATATGTCTCAATATAATAAAAAAGAAAATTTTAATTTAAGAATCAAGAGGGTGTTATAGATCTAAGAAGATACTTTTGAAATTGTGTTGCAAGTTAGTGTGAATGTTGAGTCAGATATAGACCTTTAAACTCATGGAGATGGTTAGATAGTAGAATGTTAAAGTCAGGGGCCCAATATGTATAAACTAGACATTGGGAAGATATACTGGGCCATTTAACTCCCATAAATGTGGCATATTTATATCTGTTGTTTTGTATAGTATTTACTGTTATAAGAGAAGGAATCATCTGTTGGTCTGAAAGGGGAAGCTGCTGGGGGGAAGAGGGTGGAAGGGCGGGATACGAGGGGGGAATAGGGAAGGGTTTGTGACTGAGATGTAACTTGAAGAAAAAAAATAAAGTATCAAAAAAAAAAAGAAATGTTTTATTTTACTGAATCTCTTAGACTGGGAATGTTATCTAAACTGGAGAATTGTGTGAATGAGTGAAACAGTTGACTAAAAATTGTTACCCTAAAGTCTCTTTAAGTCTACAGGCGTTTCCACTAGCCTGACTTCAGGGGTCCTTTGGGGTTCTAGTTGCTTACATCAACCTCTGCCCACAGGTGCACCACACCAGGCAGGATAAAAGCTCCTCCCCACCTCTTTCCCACTTCTCCCTCTTTGCCTGTCTCAGCCTCTCCCTCTGTTCCCCACACCCTTCCTCCATCTCTCTCTCTCTCTCTCTCCTCTCTCCTGTCTCTGTCTATCTCTCCTCTCTCTCCTCTCCCTCTGTCGCTCTCCTCTCTCCTCTCTCTGTCTCTCACTCCTCTCTCCTCTCTTTTCTCTCTCTGGTCTGTCTCTGTCTATATCTCTCCTCTCTCTTCTCTCTCTCTCTGTCTCTCTCCTCTCTCTCTCTCCTCTCTCTGTCTCTATCTCTCCTCTCTCCTCTCTCTGTCTCTCTCCTCACTTCTCTCTCTCCTGTCTCTCCTCTCTCTCCTGTCTCTCCTCTCTCTTCTGTCTCTCTCTCATCTCTCTCCTCTCTCTCCCTCTGTCTCTGTCTCCTCTCTCTGTCTGTCTCTATTTCTCCTCTTTCTTCTCTCTCTCTTCTCTCTCTCTTCTGGCCTCTCTCTCCTCTCTCTCTGTCTCTCTCTTCTCTGTTTCACTCTGCCTCCATTCCCTGCCCTAAACTCCCTTACCCCCTACCTTAATAACCCTTATACAAGACCTGTTGTGTGGCATGGTGTCATTTCCTCAGGGAATATACCTTGGCTTGGGCCCACCATGTGGTATACCACCCTACCAGTCACACTCTCATTGTTATGATAATGTGGCAATCATATCACTAAATGTTATGATATTGCAGCAGGTAAATCTTGCCATGCCACTCAACAGGTCTAGTTTAAGTGTTATTAGGGTAAGGTAGTCTGGAAGGGCAGGGAAGGAGGCAGAGCCGTGGGGGAAAGAGGAACAGAGAGAAACTAGGAAAGAGAAATGCAAAAGAGACAGGAACAAGTGGTGGAGGCTTTTTATCCCACCACACCTGGCACATCTGTTTGCAGGTGATGATGTAAGCAATTAAGGACTCTGAAGGATCCTAAGGTCAGGCTAGTGCAAATGCCTGTAGACTTACATTCCTGCCTTTTTATTTAATTAGAAAAATGAACTAGAAAAGTGGTAGGGCAGAAGTGGGGTTGTGTGTTCTTTTTAGGCTGCTTCTTACTGACTTGGGGCATAGACACCTTTGGGGGCCCTACAAAGAAAATGTGGGTGCTTGCAAAGTCCTAGGAGAGCTGGTTGTTTCACTGCTGTCCAGGATCTGTGGCTAGGAAAGCACAGGCCTTGCTGAAACAGTCTGTAAGCTGAGGTAGAGCATTGTGGGTGGCTGCTTTGGAGCTGTACTGGATGCAGGTAATGCCTGGACTTGGCAGGATACTGCAACAGATATATTAGGATGTAGAAGATAATGTTAAGTGGGCTAGGGAGAAAATATTTTCTTAGGCCCATAGTCTTGGTAGCTGGGCTGGGAATCCCAGAACTTGGGAATGGAAAGATGAAAGGAGGAATCCCACTCTCTGAAATATCCATAGGTGGGAAATTTAGGCTGTTGGTTGACAATACTTATCTGGACTTCATTTGAGGTAAATTTGAGTAGATTTCCTGAGACTTATAAGGAATCTAGTAAAGTTTACAAGAAACAAGTTTTAAACATGTTGGCATCAACATTGTAACATCTGTAGTGAATTCTACATTGTAGAAAAGGACAATAAATGCATAAATATCTTTGTGCCATAGCATAGCAGAGGCTTGGGAAACAATCTTGAGTTACCATAGCATGAGCAGACTTTTAAGTCTTTTAAGATGAGCTCAGAGAAGACAGGAACCTTTCCTGGGCAGAAGGGGCAAAACTCATTAAATCCCGAGTTTTAGTATGATTACATACACATCCAGAAGACTGGATATATATAAATTTAGCACAATGTGAAACAACTGGAAGTCTATACTTAGAAGAAAAACCAAAGGAAATTTAATATTTTGAACCCTTGACTATAATAGTGGATCTTATAGTGGTATGTTTTACCAGAGATATACTAACAACTTATTGGAATTTCAAAAGTGGCATAGCAAGGGGAAGAAATCTGATACATCTCTGTTTACAAAGAGACTTCTGTTTGAATCTACCAACATTAAGAGACTTTTGTTTGTATCTACCAACATTAAGTCAATTTCTTAGACCCTAAAATACTCTTTTAGTTCCTCACAACTTAAGGTTTTGTATCCTCTGGCCTTTTATAAAATCTATTTTTTTCTATCTGATTATGTAGCATGAGACACAGGTGAGATTGCTGGGAGCCATCACTAGTGAAAAATTATATTCTCTTTTAACATGAAGCCTGTGAGCTAAGGCAAGCCGGTTTGCCCTTTTTCATTTTTTAAACATTTATTACTTCATTATGTCCCATTGCCACTGCCTCCTTCCACCTCCCCTGTGCCCCTCCCTCCCACCCTTTCCCACCTCACCCACCCATCACATCTCTCCCTTGTGGGGTGTCTCCATGTATCAGCCCCACTCAGTTCGTTAGTCCCATGAGGTCTAAGAGGTTTCTCTTGCACAGGAGGCATACATGGAATTTCTAAGAGGGTGGAATATTCCACTGACAGATAACCAAGTCCCTGTTCCTGCTCTTTTGGATCTATTAATTGTAGGATGGTTTCCTATAATATAATGGCTAAAATCCAGTCATAACAATATATGCCATGTATATCTTTCTGAGTCTGAGTTAGTTCACTCATGAAGAGCTTTTCTAGTTCCATTCATTTGGTTCAAATTGAATGATTTCCTTGTTTCTGATGGCTGAGTAGTATTCCATTGTGTAAATGTACCATAGTTTGTTTGTTTGTTTTTTTTTTTTTTATCCATTTTTTGGTTGAAGGACCTCTGAGTTAGTTCCAGTTTCTAGCTATTACAAATAAGGCTGCTATGAACACAGATGAGAAAACATCCTCGTGATTCGGTGAGGAATCACTTGGATGTATACTCAGAAGTGGTATGGCTGGGTCTTGAGGTAGAGCTATTCCAAGTTTTCTAAGATATCGCCAGATTGATTTCCATAGTGGTTGTACAAGTTTGCACTCCACCAGCAATGTGGGAGTGTTCCCCTCTCTCTGCAGCCTCCCCAGCCTATGCTGTCTTTTGAGTTTTTGATCTTAGCCATTCTGACAGGAGTGAGATGGAATCTCAGAATCATCTTGAGTTGCATTTATCTGAGGATTAAGGATATTGAGCATTTCTTCAAGTGTTTCTTGGCCATTTTAGATTCCTCTTTTGTGAATTCTCTGTTTAGATCTATTCCCCATTTTTGATTAGGTTACTTGGTGTTATGCTGATTAATTTCTTGAGTTCTTTATAGATTTTTGAATATTAGCCTTTGTCAGATCTTTACCCAATCTGTACACAAATGTTTTGTTCTAATGACAGTTTCCTTTGCCTTACAGAAGCTTGTCAGTTTCATGAGGTCCCATTTATTGATTCTTGGTCTTAGGGGCTGAGCTATTGGTGTTCTGTTTAGGAGGTTGTCACCTATGCCAATAAGTTCCAGGCTATTCCCCACTTTCTCTTCTATTAGATTTAGTGTGTCCGGTATTATGTTAAGATCCTTGATCCACCTGGACTTAGGTTTTGTGCAAGGTGATAAGTATGGTTCTATTTGCATTCTTTTACATGTTGACCTACAGTATGGCCAGCAACATTTGTTGAAGATGCTGTCCTTTTTCCATTGTACAGTTTTGGCTTCTTTGTCAAAAATTAAGTGGCCATAGGTGTGTGGGTTTATTTCTGGGCCTTCAACTCGATTACATTGATCAACTGGTCTGTTTCTATACCAGTACCACGCTGTCTTATTATAATTGCTCTGTAGTATAGCTTCAAATCAGGGATGGTGATGCCTGTAGATATTTTTTTTTATTATACAGGATTGATTTAGCTATTCTGTGTTTTTTGTTTTTCGTTATATAGTGGAAGGTTATTCTTTTGAAGTCTGTATAGAAATGTGTTGGTAATTTGATGGGAATTTCATTGAATCTGTATATTGCTTTTGGTAGGATGGCCATTTTTGTTGTGTTGATCCTACCTATCTATGAGCATGGGAGATCTTTCCATCTTCTGATATCTTCTTCAATTTCTTTCTTCAAAGACTTGAAGTTCTTGTTGTACAGGTCTTTCACTTGCTTGGTTAGAGTTACCCCCATGTATTTTATATTATTTTTAGCTATTGTGAAGGGTGTTGTTTCCCTAATTTCTTTCTCAGCCCTTTTATCTTTTGTGTAAAGAAGGGCTACAGAATTTTTTGAGTTAATTTTGTATTCAGCCACCTTGCTGAATGAGTCTATCAGCTGTAGGAGTTCTCTGGTGGAATTTTTGGGGTCATTTACATATACTATCATATGGTCTGTGAATAGGGATAATGTAATTTCTTCCTTTCTGATTTGTAACCCCTTTATTTCCTTTAGTTGTCTTACTGCTCTGGCTAGAACTTCAAGTACTATGTTGAAGAGGTATGGGGAGAGCGGGCATCCCTGCCTTGTCTTTGATTTTAGGGGAAATGCTTTAAGTGCCTTTCCATTTAATTTGATGTTGGCTACTGGTTTGCTGTATATAGCCTATATTATTTCTAGGTATGATATTGTATGCCATTTCTGTCCAAGACTTTTAGCATGAAGGGGTGTTGTATTTTGTCAAATGCTTTTTCTGCATCTAATGAGATGATCATGTGTTTTTTTTTCTTTCAGCTTGTTTATATGGTGGATTACTTTAATGGATTTTCGTATGTTGAACCAGCAGCCCTGGATTCCTGGGATGAAGCCTACTTGATCATGGTGTATGATACGTTTGATGTATTCTTGGATTCGGTTTGTAAGTATTTTAGCATCTATGTTCATGAGAGAAATTGATCTGAGATTCTCTTTCTTTGTTGAGTCTTTATGTAGTTTAGATATCAGGGTGACTGCGACCTCATAGAATGAGTTTGTCAGTGTTCCTTCTGATTCTATTTTGTGGAAGAGTTTGAAAAGTATTGGTATTAGCTCTGCTTTGAAGATCTGGTAGAATTCTGTGCTGGAACCATCTGGCCGTGGGCTTTTTTTTTTTTTGGTTGGGAGACTTTTAATGACTGTTTCTATTTCCTTAGGGTTTATAGGACTGTTTCATTTGTTAATCTGATCTTGTTTCAACTTTGGTAGGTGGAATCTATCAATAAAGTTGTCCATTTCACTTAGTTTTGCAAATTTTGTGGAATACAAGGTTTTAAAATAAGACCTAATGATTCTTTGGATTTACTCAGTGTCTGCAGTTATTTCCCCCTTTTCATTTCTGATTTTGGTATTTTTCCCTCTCCCTTTTGGATAGTTTGACTAAGCATTTGTCTATTTTGTTGATTTCCTCAAAGAACCAACTCTTGGTTTCATCATTTCTTTGTATTGCTCCTTTTGTTTCTAAGTTGTTGATTTCCGCCCTAAATTTGATGATTTCCTGCTGTCTGCTCCTCTTGGGGGTGTTTGCTTCTTTTTTTCCTAGCTCTTTCAGTTCAGCTGTTAAGTTGTTAGTATGAGCTGTCACAATTTTCTTTTTGAAGCAACTTAGTGCTATGAATTTTCCATGTAGAACTGCTTTCATTGTGTCCCATAAGTTTGGGTACGTTGTGTCTTCATTTTCATTGTGTTTTAGGAAGTCTTTGATTTCCTTCTTTATTTCTTCCCTGACTCATAGTCACTGAGTAGAGAGTTTTAAATTTCCATGAATGTGTAGGCATTTTGATATTTCTGTTGTTGTTGAATTCCAGCTTTAATCCATGATGGTCTGATAAAATACAAGGGTATATTTCAATTTTGTTGTATCTGTTGAGGCTTGCTTTGTGACTGAGTATATGGTCAATTTTCGAGAAGGTACCATGAGGTGCTGAGAAGAAGGTGTATACTTTTGAATTTACGTGAAATGTTGTATACATATCTGTTAGGTCTACTTGATACATGACCTCTGTTAGTATCATTATTTTTCTGTTTGGCATCTGTGTCAATGACCTGTCCATTTTTGAGTGAGGTGTTGAAGTATCCCACTATTAGAGTGTGGGGATCAATGTATGGTTTAAGATTTAGTAGTGTGTGTTTTACAAAGAAAAAAAAGGGAAGAGGATGGGGGGTTGAGGGTGGGAGGGTGGGACTGGAGGGGGAATAGGGAGGGGACTGCGATTGAGATGTAACTTGAAGAAATAAAAAAAAAAATAAAGGAAAAAAAAACAAAAACAAATGTAGGTGCCCTTGTATTTGGGGCATAGATATTCAGTATTGAGATGCCACCTTCATGAATTTTTACTTTGACAAGTATCTAGTGTCCTTCCTTATCTTTTTTGATTAATTTAGGTTCAAAGTATATTTTATTACATATTCGGATGACTACTCAGCTTGCTTCCTGGGACAATTTGCTTGGAAAACCTTTTCCCAGCCCTTTACTTTGAGGTAGAGACTATCTTTGCTAGTGAAGTGCATTTCTTGTATGAAGCAATCTGCAGAATATGGCATTCAAAGATGTTTTCGTAAAATTGGATTTTTTTTTGTATCAAGACATATCAACTCCTGACAGCACCCCTACTCTCCTACAAGTAGAAGATAAGCATCGAAGAATCTCCAGTGGGAGATGATTGAATTAGTTGCAAGCCTATCTCTTGGTAGGAAAAGCCCCTTGCTCCAACTGTAGACAGAATGCTGTCCAAAAAGGACAAAACCCGGAAGCAGGTAAGTCGACAGCCTAGCTTTGCCAAGACAGGGTAGGTAAGTCCTTCATAACCCCTGCTCTACAATCAATAACTGTCAGAGAAACAGGGCCAAACGACTGAAGATCAATGTGGTAATGTATGGAGAGAAAATGGGAACTGTCCAGGCAGCCACTGGTATGTCATTTCTTAGTTTTGGAAGCTGCAGGCCTGTACTCCCTATAAAATCAGATATATTTATCCCTCTCAGGTCTCTGAGGTGGTTGAAGAACAGATATCTAGAGTCTCATAATTAAATTTTGAGTTATTTAGGAGTCAAGAGAGTGTTATAGATCTAAGAAGATATTTTTAAAATTGTATTGCAAGTTAGTATGAATGTTGATTCAGATATAGAACTTTAAACTCATGGAGATGGTTAGATAGTAGAATGTTAAAGTCAGGTACCAAATACATATGGACTGGACATTGGGAATGTACGCTAAGCCATATAACCCTCATAACTGTGGCCTAATTACCTCCTCTGTTTTGTATTGTGTTTATTATTATAAGAGAATGAGCCATTTGTTGGGCTGAAAGGGGAAACTGTAGGGGGAAATAAGATATACCTTATACTTAATAGAAAAAAACATGGAAGAGGATGGGGGATGAGGGTGGGAGGGTGGGACTGGAGGGAGGAATAGGGAGGGGACTGTGATTAAGATGTAACTTGAAGAAATAAAAAATAAAGGAAAAAAATGATGGGTCTTGTTTATGGATCCATTCTTTAAGCCTATGTCTTTTTGTTGATGAGCTGAGTCCCTTGATGTTTAGGGATATTAATGATCCTAGTTTATTATTTCCTGCTATTTTAATGTAGGTGGTGGTGGTGCTTTGGTTGATTCTTTTGGCTTAAGTGCATTAGAGTTATTTGTTTCCTGTGTTTTCTTGGCTGTAGTTACCTTCTCTCAGTTGTAATTTTCCTTCTAGGATCCTGTTTAGAGCTGGATTTGTGGGTAGATACTGTTTGAATTTGTTTTTGTTGTGGAATATCTTGTTTTCTCCATCTATGGTAATTGAACATTTGCCTGGTACAGTAATCTGGGCTGGCACCCGTGTTCTCTTAGGGCTTGTTGTCACATCAGACCATGCCCTTCTGGCTTCTAAAGTTTCTGAGTAAAAGTCAGGTGTAATTCTGATGGGTCTACCATTATATGTATTTGGCCTTTTTCTCCTACAGCTTTTAATATTTTTTATTTATTCTGTATATTTGGAGTTTCAACTATTATGTGGTGGGAGAGATTTCTTTTCTGTTCCAATCTGTTTGGGGTTCTGTATGCTTCTTGGATTTTTACTGGAAGATGACGATTGGAGAGACCACCCCCAGCTCAGGGAAGCTTGGAGGGTCCCAGGGCATTGGGCATTTGGGGGGAGGCGTAGGTCTGTAAGGTGACAATTGGAGAGTCTGCCCCCAGTTCTGAGATGCTTGGAGGGTCCCAGGGCATTGTGGAGGGCAGGCCAGGTGTAGTGGGGAGGGAAGGGGAGATCTACCCTAGGTGCTGGGGTTCAGGGAGACCCGAGGTGGTGCAGGATCCAAAGGATGGAGCTGGATGCTCCTGGGAATTGAGGCCTTGTCACCTCAGTGGGGCAGGGAAGGTAGAGGGCAGCTTGGGGAACAGCTCTCAGCTCAGATGAGCAGGCTCTGTGGCAAAGTGCTGGTGGCCTAGGGGATATGAGGGCAGGGAAAGTGAAAAATCCTACCTATGTAGTCTTGAGGGTGAAAGCCCAGATTGGAGAGACCACCCCCAGCTCAGGGAAGCTTGGAGGGTCCCAGGGCATTGGGCAGTTGTGGGGAGGCATAGGTCTGGAAGGTGACAATTGGAGAGACTGCCCCCAGCTCTGATTACCTTGGAGGATCCCAGGGCCTTGCACAGGTGGGATATTTGCCATTTTTATATAAGAGACCTAGTACCTTGTAGTTCTAACTAGCCAATGAATTAACATGAACTAAATGGTGGTTGACTACCTTGGAGTAAGGAGCTAATTGTCTGTTTTCTGAGTCTGGTAACAAGATAGACTGTGTCTGGACCTGATGGTAGCAGCTCTAGGGAAATGAGGCTTGAGGCCTAATTTTTACACATCAAGATGACTGAGAAGGCATCTGAAGCCTTGGTTTCTGCTCTTAAACTGTTATATCTTTCATTAGCCTAGTCTCCAAACTCATCACGGATCTAAGAACAATACCTGTTACCTGAGTAAGTAGGAAGTGCAGCTCAAGCAGCTTCCAAGTCTATAAAAAAATGACAGAGACTTACTGGATACCTGGACAGCCACCATTGTCCCTCTGTGTCAGTGGGTTATCCATCTTTGGCCGCCAGTACTAATATCTGGCAGACATTTTTGTGAGGTAGGAATTATGAAGGGCCACTTACCTTGTCTTGGCCAAGCTTGGCCATCGACTTCTCTATATCCAGCTCATCTAGTTTGGACAGCATGTTGTCTGCAGTCAAGGCAAAAGGCAGTCTGTAGCCCAGTGGCCAGCTTTGACACACTTAAAGCATGTTCCAGGTAGAGATTCTTCTGTGCCCATTATCTTCTTTGGAGGAGACTAGGGAATCCTGTCAGGAGCTAGCATGTCTATCACCAAAAGTTTTTTTGTATTAAATATTTAAATGCCATGTTCTGCAGATCTGATCTGTCTGAGGACCAGCATATCTATCTAAGATGCATCTTGTTTCTACATAGTTGCCTGTTTCTAGTTAGCTACTTGTTTCTAGTTAGTTATTTTCTGCTTGACTGTGAAAGCATGTATAGTAGACTAGATAAAGCATAATCTTGTAATTTACTGCCTAACTTCTTGGCATAACTTCAAATAAGGTGATTATTATCTTGCATTTCTTAATTACCATTAAAGACCAGGATTTTATGTTTTATCACTATTAGGTCTAGAGTCTTAAAAATCATAATTCTCAACTGAAGCTCTTCTGGTATCAAAAGAAAACTTTTAAGTCTATTAACATATTTTATAAAGAGAATGGGAACTTTCTGACTTTTCTATGTCATGTCACTGCACAGCATAGCTGTTTCCTGTATTATTTAGTTTATAAAAAGTCTACAGCTTATTAAAGTCTATAGCTATGTTAGGTCTTAAGAACATGAGCAAAAACAAGGCTAAGTATACTTTAAGGCAGAGATTTTTAACGATTTTGAGAGTTGAGACATAAAGCACAACCATAATTTTAAAAGGGAAAACCTAGTTCTATCAGCAGTGCAAACAATTCAATTCAGTGTCTCTAGAACTGATATATCCCAATATCTCAACTTAAAAGTATCTTTGGAATTAAGTCATATCGTTTAAGACTATTTAAATACATACTTTCAATTAATAACTCTGAGTTCTGAGTTTTGACCATATCTAACAACTAGCAAAGACATAAGTTGTTAGACATATAAACCAGTGTTGAAACATCATACAGTATGTTTTAAGGATATTACTTTGAAATTTTATCATCATATAAAAATCTATTAATATAGTCTTAAGATATATTTTTTTATTTTGAAAGGGGCAGAATGTGAAGAAATCAGAGATAAAA
>CAJQZJ010030826.1:9899-20876 GCA_907164525.1 Lophiomys imhausi
TCTCTCTCTCTCTCTCTCTCTCTCTCTCTCTCTCTCTCTCTCTCTCTCTCTCTCTCAGCTAGCTACTCTTGAAAATACCTGCAAGGATCATCAGCCCTTGCAGTTAGCACCAACAGCCCCCTGAGCAGGCCAGTGTGGAAGATTACCAGTGTTGAGTCTCATCCTAAAACCTTGTGCTGTGTGACAAGGCTGGTCCTTGACAGATCTGCTCAGGCTGGCACTCCTCTCCAAATGGGTGACCAAGCTGGCTGACCTCAGGGTGGTGTTTCTGGGATCTGCATGCACTGTTTCACTTGGTAACCAGTCTCAGTGTTCACGGTGGAAATTCATACATCATCTGTGTTTCACACTCAGCTGCAGGACCTCACATTCACTCCACAGTGACTAATTTCATTCACCCACTACTCAGATACCATGCTCTATGGATGGCACCATCTTGGATCCTCCTCCATTGTCTATTTGTTTACTGGCCATTTATTAGTTGATTAGTTTACTTGTTCATCCTGGATGATAATCTATCCAATGAACAATGGGCAAATATTTTTTTTCCTATTCTGAATGTTATCTCTTCTCTATGGTGATCATTTCCTTGATTTTTTTTTAATTTTATGTAATCCTATTTGTAATTATTTGTTTGTTTCCTATGGTATTGGAATACTGTCCAAGCAATCATTGCAAATTCCTATTTCTGAAGTGTTTTCTCAATGTTTACCTGTTCAAAATCAAAGTAACACCTCCCATTAATGTCTTTGATCAATTCCAAATTAACTCTTCTGCAGATGTAAAAATAAGGCAACAGTTTCATTCTTCTACATTTAGAAATCCAGTTCTCAACAGTATTTTCTTCTATTGAAAGTGGACTTTTTCTTATATGAAAAAATGTTTTAAAAAGAAAATAGATTTTTTTCATACAATACAATCTGGTTACTGTTTCCTCTCTCCCAACTCCTCCCAATTCCTCCCTTTTCCCCTCCCATCTGAATCATCACCCTTTCTGACTCTATAAAGCAGTTACTGTGGTTTAAAGTACTGGCTGCTTTTCGTGAGGTACTGAGTTCAATTCCCATGGTGGCTCAATAGTAAATAATTTTTGCAATGCATGTGTTGGGCAACTTTGTTAAGGATTATGTGGAAATAAGTATGGGTTTATTTCTTCGTCCTTTAGTTTTATGTTACAAGTAAGAAGAAAAGCAAATTACACTGTGAGCTAGCTGATGTATGGGGCATTCTCACTAGGGTTATACTTCAAAATACAACAACTGGTGCAATAATGAGTAATTTGAATGAAAGTACCATAATTTATTTAACAAATCATGATCTATCTTCATTATTCTCATGTCAAACCCTAGTCTCCCTCTCTCTTAAGGACTCACCATTGTTTTGCCAGACTCTTGATTTATGTTTTCCTGCAAACTTTGCAATCAATTACACATTAAATCCACTGTCTACATTGTTTGTACTGTGCACTCAGGAGATGCAGAGCCTGCCTTTGAAAATGAGAATTCATGGAGATGAAACAGTTTTGTTCCTTGATTTTGCCTTTTAAATTCTAGCTTTGTATCAGTTTGTCCAATTTTGTTCTGCTGCTTCATTATCTTAAATGCAGTCAATGAAACTGCTTTAATACAACTTTCTTTAGTCCTAGAAATAGCCAACAAAATTTGTAATTTTTACTCCAATATTCTGAGAGATTTCTCAGTCCTACTCTGTCATTCATTAAAGTGGATACTGACTACTCTGAGAATGACAATGTCAGATAAATATCTTCTATGGTTTTGACTCCCACTAGCAGTTCACATCAAAGAGAAAAGTTTCCTAAAATGCATTTGCCACATTTGGTGCTAAGGTATTGAAAGTTAAGTGAAGGCAAAGTGAGAAATTATAATATAAAACCAAAAAGAAAAAAATCCCACCTTTGTATAAGAAAATAAAATATGTAAATTCATACTTGAGCTCAAAGAAATATGCATACAGGAATACTGAAACATTTTTACTAATACATTGTAAAAATTATAAACTTTAGCATTATACTGGTATATAGTCTTTTGAAAAGAAATTTTAAGGTAGTATATAGCAATGTTTCTAATTACTCTGTAATTTGTACATAGGAAATACATTTAAACACTGTAGTTTCAACAAAGCAGACTTTTATATGCAGAACTTCTCACTAGTGCACTAATTATTAAAACTATACTGAAAATGTTATACAGCAGTGAAATTCTATGTTAATGAAGTATACCTATAAATTATAATTACTATGAATATTGAAAAGAATCAGGCAAAAAAATTTTACATTATATAAAATCATATTTAAATAAATCAATTACACATTTTGCAGAAAATATATATATTTTCATATCTTAGTAATGAATTAAAAGTGAAATCCACAGAAGGTGAATATTAAGTCATTATACTAACACATCTACAGGTACAGTGTCGCGTCCCCCTGACCAGCAGGAAAGACACAACCACGATTCTTCTTCAAGCAGTTTATTCAGGAACCTTGTACATCTGCTTCTCTGCTTGTGTCTCTGCTTGTCCTCCTCCAAGCCCTTATATGCCTACTCAAACCCAATCAGATCATGCCACCTAGAGATCCAAGATAGGCTCACAAAAGGAGGAAGTACACTGGGCTAGGCAGCCGCTACCAAATAAGGCTTGTTTACAGCTAAGCTTGAGCTTTCTGGCATTAAGCCAGGCGCCATCTTAGGGTTGTGGCTCTCCACAGTTCCCCCTTTTTGTTTTAAAACGCAACAGGCAAGGGTAGAGGTCTGATCTCTAATATGCATGTAAAGGACATTGTAATGACCCCACGCCCAGTAGCCAACCAGGCTGGTGCCATACCCGTCCGGTATCTTTTTCTCAGAGATGGGAAACTAGGATACCAACCCATATGCAATCAAACATGCCCTTCTTGAAGTCGCTAGAAGCTGACCCCAAGTGCAGTGCTTAGCCTCGCATCCTGAGCGTGATGATAGCTTAGTCCTTTAGGACAGTCAACCAAGCTTGCGGCGACTGTCCTGCCTCCAAGGCAGCAAAGGCTTGCACCAGCATGGCATTACTTCTCCTCTGTGAAATCCTCATCTTACAGATACACCATAGGGCAATGAAACTGACTAGGAAGAGCATGCCTCCTAGGGGACCCATTCCCACCCATTCCTTCAGATGATTCATGGCTCGGAGGATCCATGTTGACAGTCCTTCAGCAACAGAGACATCAACCCAGGTGGAATTCACATGCACGATGGCAATTCTCAGATTCTGCATCAGCTTATCAAACTCACCAGACCAATTTCCTGTAAGATACTGAGAGAGTTGCTTAGACAAATTTGCAGCTACAGTATAATTTTGATATGGCACAGAGGTCACACACAAACCAGTCATTTTCCACTCACAGCCAATCTGGGCCACCTGCCACAATCAACCAAGGCCGTGGCTACATTGGCTGACAAATTATTCAAGGCAGCTGCAGTCTGCACCATAGAATGCATAGCAATGGCAGCTGTGGTAGCCTCCACAGCAGCAAGACTAACGGCCTTTTTCCATTCACTACCAATTCTAACAGAGGACGCTGTTCCAAATCAAGGGCTACATAAGCCATATCTAAGCCAGAGGACCCAAACCCCTTTTCCCCTCTTTATTTTTTTCAGTGAACAGATCATGAAGGCTAGGCAAAATGACCAATTGTGCTATCCAATCCCCTGGTGAAATGGAGGTTATTCCTTGGGGGGAAGATACCATAATTTTAACAAACCTGGTATAATCGGGATCAATAATGCCAGGATGCACAATAAGACCTTTTAAAGCTGAGGAGGACCTTCCAATTAACAGGCCCACTGTGCCCAGATCCAAAGGCCCTTTAAAGTCAGTATCTATTGTTTGGGTCCCCATTTGAGGGGTCAATACGAGTCTGGTGGTGGAGCAGAGGTCCAATCCTGCTGAGCCCTGAGTGACTCTCCGCATTGTATGGGAGATCTCAGAGTTGGCCACCTCTCTTCCTGAGGGTCTTCCATTACCCCATATATTTGAAGGCCCTGAAGGTGGGGGCCCCTCTGTCCGTTTTTTGGACGAGTTCCTCCATTACCTTGTGTTAAAGGCTGACCATTAATATCCTTAACAGATCTACATTCATTTGCCCATTAATCTCCCTTCTTGCACTTGCACTTGGGGCAAAGACCAGGCTGCTTAGGGTGGTTCCCACTTCCTGTTTCATTCTGTCTTCCTTTCTGGGGGCATTGCCTTTTAAGGTGTCCTATCTTTCCACAACGGTAACAGGCACCATTACTTCCTTTTTTGTTTTGTGTAATATACAAAACAGCAGCTGCAAGACCTGCATTAGTCAAAGGACCCCCCACCTCTCTACATACTTTCATCCAGGCTTCCAACCCCTTGTTCTTATAAGGGGTGATAGCTGCTTTACACTCCTTTGTACATTGCTCATACACAAGTTGTTTAATTAAGGGCATTGCCAAATCAGGATCTCCAAATACCCTTCCAGCTGCTTCAACCATTCTAGCCACGAAGTCTGAGAAAGGCTCCAGGGGACCCTGAATAATCTTAGTTAGATTGCCATTCACTTCCCCTTTGTTAGGCAATGATTTCCAAGCTCTGGTTGTGATTAAATTGATTTGCTCAAACACCTGAGCCGGATACCCAGTTTGTTGTTGAGCAAATCGACCTTGCCCAAGAAGCATGTCCACATCCCAGGCTGGGTTTCCTGCTGCACGATTAGCAGCAGCTTGTTCTTAGCAAACTCAATCAAGAAAGCCTTCCAATCTAAATACTGCCCAGAGGACAAGCAGGCATGTGCCAGGCTCATCCAGTCACTAGGAGTCATGCAATAACGACAAAGAGCTTCCACCTGAGCTATAGTGAAATCAGCATTAATCCCATAAGTGCGGACAGACTCAGCAAGTGCTTTAATTACCTTAAAATCGAGGGGTTCATGATAATGATTTCCCCCTCCATCCTGAAAGACAGGGTAGTACAGCTCATGTCTCACTTCCCTCCAGACATTTGGACAGAATGACCACCCACTAGGACCACTCGGAGGGGAAGTCTCATTATATGAAGGCGATGCCAAGACAGGCAGCTCCGGAGCTGAGGGCTCTATCCGGGTGCAATCAGAACTCTTCCTCAAAGATGACTTCTCCATTTCCTTTGCTAATATTTCAAGTTCCTCTTCAGACTCTGAGCTATCCTCTTCCGAAGTATCTTTCCCAGATTTGACTGAGCGCTCCTCTTTTAACTGTTCTAATGTCTCTTGTCCCTTTTCCACGGCCTTGCAATATCTCTGATCTCCTAAACAACTACGAACAAGTCTCCAAATAGGCCGTGCTCCTCCCTGAAATGTACCTTGCTCCCAGGCAAAATCCAAGTCCCTGCCTAATTTGTCCCAGCAGGATACCGTAAGATTCCTGGACACTGCAAACCACGGAGCCATGGAGTCGCATTCATTCAAAAATCTCTCTAGGGTTGACTTCTTAAGTTTCAATTTCTAGCTAAAAGTAGCTCCTGAAGAGCCAGAAAAATTGGATATGACTGAGATGATCCCATGATTAAAAATTTACTTTCGGTTCGCAGTTTCCTGCGAAACTTTACCTTTAGTTCGCAATTTCCGTGAAACTTTACCTTTAGTTCGCAATTTCCACGAAACTTTATTGTCCCAATTTATCCCGGGAACTTACCAGTGCACTGCCCCTGACTGCAGGAGTTCTGAGTCTTTTCTGGTTCCCCGTACGGGCCACCACTTGTCGCGTCCCCCTGACCAGCAGGAAAGACACAACCACGATTCTTCTTCAAGCAGTTTATTCAGGAACCTTGTACATCTGCTTCTCTGCTTGTGTCTCTGCTTGTCCTCCTCCAAGCCCTTATATGCCTACTCAAACCCAATCAGATCATGCCACCTAGAGATCCAAGATAGGCTCACAAAAGGAGGAAGTACACTGGGCTAGGCAGCCGCTACCAAATAAGGCTTGTTTACAGCTAAGCTTGAGCCTTCTGGCATTAAGCCGGGCGCCATCTTAGGGTTGTGGCTCTCCATAGTACAGTATTTTATTTCAGTTATAGTTTTCTTGATTGAAGTGATTTTGAAGTCCTCAACAGCACATTGCTTTTGACATATGTACCAAAGCACCAGCAAAATGTATTTCAGTGACTGATATCTTCATATCCACCTGTAGTGACTCATATTATAATATTGAAATCTTTTTTTCTTTTATTGAAAATATTTTCCATGTACTATAGACTTATGATTTCCCCTCTCTTTACTCAACTCAGTATCTCTTGACATCCCCCCCCCAACCAGATGTACCCTCTTTCTGTCTGTCATTAGAAAACAAACAGGAATTACAAGATATCTTTTATTATGTTAAGGTATATCCTTTGTATCCTTAATCTCTCTCGGACCTTTAGCATGAAGGGGTGTTGATTTTTTTCAAAGGCCTTTCTGAATCTAATAAGATGATCTTGCAGCTTTTGCCTGTCAATACGTTTACATGGTAGATTATATTGATCAATTCATGTATGTTGAACCATCTCTTCATCTCTGGGATGAAGCTTACTTGATCATGGTGGATGATCATTTAGATGTGTTCTTCGATTTGGTTTGCAAGTGTTTTATTTCAAATTTCTGCATCTATATTCATAAGGAAAACTTGTCTGTAATTCTCTTTCTTTGCTGGGTCTTTGTGTGGTTTAGGCATCAAGGTAACTGTGGCTTCATAAAATGATCTTGTCAACGTTCCTTCTGTTTCTATTTTTTGGGATAATTTAAGGAATATTGCCATTAACTTCTTTGAAAATCTGATAGACTTAATTCTGCATTAAAAAATGTCTCTTTTTTGGTTTTGAGATTTTTAGTTACTACTTCTATTTCATTAGGAGCTATGAATCTACTTAAATTACTTATGTAATCTTAATTTAAGTTTGATGAGTGGTACACATCAAGAAATTTATCCGTATCTTTTAGATTTCTAGTTTCAGGGAGTACAGGTTTTTAGAGTATATCTGGATTTCCTCAGATCTTTTTTTTATGTTTCCCCTTATCATCTCTATTTTTGTTGATTTGGATCTTCTCTCTCCATTTTTTAGTTTATTTGGATAAGGGTTTGTCAATACCATTGATTTTCCTTTTTTTTTTTATTTTTAAGATTTTTGAGACAGAGTTTCTATGTGTATCCTTGACAGTTCTGGACTCACTTTGTAGACCAGGCTAGAATTAACTCTCTGTTTCATTGACTCTTTGTATTGTTTTTTGACCATTTCTATTTTTATTGATTTCAGCCCTGAGTTTGATTATTTCTTGCTGTCTACTCCTTTTCCATGTAATTTCTTCTTTTTGTTTACGAGTTTTCAGGTATGCTGTTAAATTTCTGATATGAAATCTCTGCAGCTTTTTTATGCAAGCACTTAGTGCTATGAACTTGCCTCTTAGAATCACCTTCATTGTGTCGCATAAGTTTTGGTATGTTGTAGGGGCTTTTTTTGTTTCATTCAATTCTAGAAAGTATTAATTTCTTTCTTAATTTCTGTCTAGACGCATTTGTCATTCAGCAATGATTTGTTCAATATCCATGAGTTTGTAAGCTTTCTGGATTTTTTTTTCTTTTATGGTTTATAACCAGCTTTAATCTGTGGTTGTCAGTTAGGATACAGGGGGTTAGTCTTATATCTTGTATGCAGGGTATCAATTTTCTTGTATCTATTGAGAGTTTCATTGTGTCTGAGTATGTGGTCAATTTTGGAGACGTTCCATGAGCCCCACAACTGTTAGGTCCAGCATTTCTTTGTTTAGTTTTTGTCTGGATAGCCTGTCTATTTGTGAGAGTGGGGTACTGCAGTCTTTCAATATCTTTCTGTGAGGATTAATATGTGCTTTCAGCTGTAGTAGTATTTCTTTTACAAAAGTGGGTGCCCTTGTTTTTAGTACATAGATCTGAAGAATTGCAATGTCCTCTTGGTCAGTTTTCCTTTGATGAGTATGCAGTGTGCTCCCTATCTCTTCTGATTGATTTTGGTTTGAAGTCTACATTGTTGGATATTAAAATGGCTATTCCAGCTTGTTTCTTAGTTCCATTTGCATGGAATATCTTTTTCCATCCATTTACCCCGAGGTGCTGTTTACCCTTGCTGTTAAAGTGTGTTTCATCAGTGCAGCAGAGGGATGAATCCTGTTTTCACATACATTCTGTTAGTCTGTGTCCTTTCATTGGGGAATTGAGACCACTGATGTTGAGAGATGTCAAAGAACATTTTTTGTTGATTCCTCTTTGGAAGAGGTATGTAGGTCCTTATGCTCATAGATAAGCACCAGGGAAACCCAGAATGTTAAGCACACAGCATTTTATCCTCAAAGGAAAAGATGTCTAACCTGATATTTGCCCTGAAGCCTAGGAACAGAGATGGTTAATAGCCTGGTAGACTCTGAGTTATCTATATAAATAGGCCACACCAGCTCCCCCAGACCCATACATTAGTTTGTTTATTTATCTCAGTCAATCTATACTTTATCTTCCCCCAAAACCTTATCATGAGCTGCTTGCCTTGATCTTGCTTCCTTAGTTAATCTATACAACCTATCTTTATGGAACATGTCACTTGAACATTAGAAGAATTTCGATGTAATCATCTCTTAACTTTTGTTGTACATATAGTATTGAGTTAATTGTCACCAGAAAACTTTTCCAAATTGTGATGCATATACATATGCCTAAAATAAACTAACAGGTATCAGACTCTTGAAGTTTCAACTACAAACTACTGAGTCATGTTGAACCAACTGCCTTCTTTTTTTAATATTTATTTATTACTTCAGGTTACATCTTCACCACAGTGCCCTCTTTCCATGCCTCCCAGTTGCACTCTACCACCCTCTACTCCCTATTCCTTCCATTCCACTCCTCTGAAATGGAATTGACAGGAAAAAAGTATGTTCATGTTCCCTTTGGTGCATTGGTTGTAGTATAGTTATCATGTACTATATGGCTAAAATCCGAATATAAGTGAGTATATGCCATGTGCATCCTTCTGAGTCTGGGTTAGCTCACCCAGGATGAGCTTCTCTACTTCTATCCATTAGGCTGCAAGTTGCATGATTTCATTGTTTCTGATAGTTGAGTAGTATTCCATTGTGTAGATGTACCACAGGTTTTTAATCCATCCTGTGGTTGAAGGACATCTGGGTTGTTTCAAGTTTCTAACTATTACAAATCAAGCTGCTATAAACATAGATAAGGAAAAGTCCTTGCGGTTTGGTGAGGAACCCTTTGGATGTATACCAAGAAGTGGTATGGCTCAGTCTTCAGGTAGAGCTATTTCAAGTTTTCTAAGATATCGACAGACTGATTTCCATAGTGGTTGTACACACTTGCACTCCCACCAGCAATACAGGAGTGCACCCCTTTCAACACAACCTTGCCAGCATGTGCTGTCATTTGAGCTTTTGATCTTAATCATTCTGACAAGTGTGAGTCGGAATCTCAGAGTCATCTTAAGTTGCATTTCTCTGATAATTAAGGATGCTGAGCATTTCAAGTGTCTCTCGGCCATTAGGGATTCCGCCTTTGTGAATTATCTGTTTAACTCCTGTTCCCCATTCTTTGGTAGGATTATTTGGTTTCATGGCATTTAATTTCTTGAGTTCTTTGTAAATTTTGGATATTAGCCCTCTGTCAGATGTGGGGTTGGTGAAGATCTTTTTCCAATCTGTAGGTTGCCATTTTGTTCGAATGACAGTGTCTTTTGCCTTACACACGCTTTTCAGTTTCATGAGATCCCATGATTTATTGTTGGTCTTTAAGCCTGAGCCGTTGGTGTTCTGTTCAGGAAGTTGTCACCTGTGCCAATGAGTTTGAGGGTCTTCCCCACTTTGTCTTCTAATAGATTTAGTCTGTCGGGCCGTATGTTAAGTCTTTGATCCACTTTGACTTAAGTTTTGTACAAAGTGATAAGTGTGGGTCTAATTTCATTGTTTTACATGTCAACATCCAGTTAGAGCAGCACCATTTGTTGAAGATGCTGTCCTTTTTCCATTGTATGGTTTTGGCTTCTTTGTTAAAATTAAGAGACCATAGTTGTGTGGGTTCATTTCTGGGTCTTCAATTCGATTCCATTGATCCACTGGTCTGTTTCTATACCAATACCATGATGTTTTTATTACATTTGCTCTGTAGTACAGCTTGAAATCTGGGATGGTGAGGCCTCCAGATGTTTTTTATTGTACAGGATTGATTTAGCTATTCTGGGTTTTTTGTTATACCATATGAAGTTGAGAATTGCTTTTCCAAGTCTATGAAGAATTGTGGTGGTATTTTGATAGGAACTGCATTCAATCTGCATATTTCTTTTGGCAGGATGGACATTATTATTATGTTGATCAAATCCATGAGCATGGAAGATATTTCCAAATCTGATGTCCTCTTCAATTTCTTTCTTCAAGGACTTGAAGTTCTTGTCATACAGGTCTTTCACTTGCTTGGTTAGAGTTATCCAAGGTATTTCATATTGTTTGTGGCTATTTTAAAGGGTATTGTTTCCCTAATTTCTTTCTCAGCCCTTTTATTTGTTGTATAAAGAAGGGCTTCTGATTTTCTTGAATTAATTTTGTATCCAGCCACCTTACTGAAGGTATTTATCAGCTGTAAGAATTCTCTGATGGAAAAACTTTGATCCAGGGGTGGAGGAGCACATCTTTAATCCCATCAGTTGGGAACCACATGTCTTTGATCCCAAAACTTAGAATGCAGAGACAGGCACATAGGATTTGGAAAGATGTAAGTTTAAAAGCTACCTACAAAAGGCAGGCTGCAATTCAAACAAATTGTCCTTTGAGATATCAAAATATATACACTAAAGGCATGTTTAGCTCCAAAATATCAAAATAATTTCTTCTTTAATCCAGATTGAAGGTAATACTTTATTGTTAAAAAACCAAATTTGCTCCAGGAAAAATATTACTTGACCCCCCCCCCCAAAAAA
>CAJQZJ010030830.1:0-16861 GCA_907164525.1 Lophiomys imhausi
GGGGAGGAAGGTGGAAGGGTGGGACTGGAGGGGGGAGTAGGGAGGGGATTGTGATTGAGATGTAACTTGAAGAAATAAAAAATAAATTATTAAAAAAAAAGAACTTTGTTTTTTAAGGGTCATCTATAGTCAAAAATACTTTGTTGGCCTTTTCTCATTATGAGAAAACTTCTGTCCATATTTTGATTGTATTACATTCTGAAGAAAATATACATCTAAACAAAACAAAAACAGTCTTCTTTTAAAACTCATGCTAATTTATGTTGTTGGATGAACCAAAGGTTCCTCTAAGTTGGGTTAAATCTTTTAGCAGAAACTAAGTATGTAGGGTGACTTTGTAGCCAGTGCCTACAGGTGAGTGTCCAAAACTTGACTACTTAGACTTGGGTGCTCATTTCTAAAACGTCATTAAATTAGTTAAAATTTCCATTTTATTATACATTTTAATAACTAGCAGAATAATTATAATTTTGTTTATTTATATAGTTATTTAAATATAAGATTTTTTATATATAAAATAAGCAAGTATTTATTACTAATGGGTTACATATTAATTAAAATATGAAGAATTGTTTAATATATACCGAGAATCAATTTAATAAATGGCAAGCACATAAAAAGTTTTGTATGCCCAGTTCATAACATAAATGAACCCTGAATTTATGTCTTTTATAAATAAGAAATTTGATCTCAGCAAAAAAAAAAAACTCAAGAAATTTCTGCCATGCAGATTTGTTTCTATAGTATATTTTGCAGTGTAAGAGCCAAAAAAAAAAAAAAATGAAGTTTACAATGAACAGGCAGTTTGGTTTTGCTCTTTGTCCTCTTGTGCTCCTAGGAGATCATTTTACTGGACAGAAGTGCTGGACTGTTAAGGTAATTGAGTTACCTCCAGCTGCTAAAACTTAAGTAGACTTTCCTATTTTAACAAAGTTGATTATAAAAGGCTTAGCGTCCATAGATGTGACTGGAGTTAACTTTCTTCTTCACTGGAGATTATATTCTAAAGTAAATTGATAAATAAATGATATACTATTGCCAGCTAGAAGCTTATTCAAATATCCAGGCTCTGTTCTTTTCTTTTCCAAATCATCCAATTTTACTCACACAATTACAATTTTAAATTCTGGACTCAATTTTAAATTTAATAATTAGATACTGTATTATTAGCTTGACAATAGTTGTCTTTCTTTACGAAGTGATGTTTCATGATGTATTCACAAATTCAAGGTATAATATTAACTTATTGAAATATGGAGAAATAAAAGCATCTTTCCAATAACTATACCTATGACTAAATCACTTGGAAATGGAGTACAGCTCAAAAGTGTGAAAAAGATCACTAAATTACAAATGCTGGAGTAAATAACTATTAAGTGCCTTGTTTGAAACATAGTGCTTGAGAACAGTATGTTAACCCAATGTGAAAGGATGCTGAAGTGCTAATGTCATGGACTATTTCATCTCTAATAGACTGAGTTATGATTGGTGTATTTGGAAGAGATTATCTGTACTTTTCTACCTGGCTTACACTAGTTTCCTGCAGCTGCTATGCGGGAGTGTCACTGTATATATATGTGGCTTAGGACATACAGGTAAAATAATGTTGAGAGACTCAGATTCTGGGTTAGACAGTTTACTTTTTCATTTGCCTTTCTCCAAAAAAAAAAAAAATCCACTTTGTGTTTTGGAAAAGGAAGGACGGATGGGAGAGAGGGAGGGATGGAAGGATAGGAGGCAAACGGGAGGGAGGCAATCTATACAGAGCATACATGATGTAGGAATCTAGCTAATTGGGCTTAAAACAATATTTCTACCTAAATTATAAAGAATGCTTCAGTGAAAGTATTCTCTAAAAAAATAATGCTGGTATAAAATTCTCAATATTCAGACCAAACCTAACTCTAATGTAGCTAGACAGCCACCTAAGTCTTAACTGTCTAATGAGGTAGCTTATGTAAACACAGCACTGGAGTACTAAATTGTTTGCACGGGGTCATTGAGAGAATTCTACATTGGCATCCGTACTTCACTGTAGGAAGTCAATTTAATTATGCTATGGTAAAATCCTGATCTAGGCCAGAGATTATCTCCCAATAATATTAGCTACACATGTTAACAGTCATGTTGGTACTCTCTGCATCTGTAATTTAGGACAAACACATTCTTCAAAGACTCCTTAGCTCTGGAAATAAGCTTATACTTTATATCTGAGGCAATTTGGTTTTTGTTTAATTTTGTTTTTGTTTTTTATTTAAGTAGGACATTGAATCCCTGGGAAAAGTTATTTATAATGTATGTGAAAAAACTATGTGTATGAGTGAAGAGCTTGGACAATACTTGTAGCAGCATTAATTAGGGGGATGGCCCTGAGGTATAGCTCTGAGGGCTGCAGTTTTCTTAACCTTAAAATGATGAGGTTGGACCAGCTGATTTTTAAAATCATTTACAAAACAAGGGACTCATGATTCTGGGATAAGTCCCTTCTACTTTGCCTTTAAATGCAAAGATTAGTATACTGTACAGCTGCAAACATTTGAAGCATGTATTAGGTGGGAGGGGCTAAGGACAAAGGCATATGCTTCGAAGGCACAAGTCATCATGGAGTTGGAGAAAATTATCATGTTTTCTGGAGAAAAAGAAAAATGTGGTTAAGGAAGAAATATTCTGACACACAATAGTGCTCTTTCTTATGAGGCATTAAAGGTCAGTCGGGGGACAAAAGAGAACTACAAATCTGAGGGTACAGCAAATGAAACCCCTCATTTGACATGTAACTTACTGAGCACACACAAGGGCACAGGTTCTAGGTGGTTGGGTTTGTCATTGAACAAAGCAGATAAAGATCACTGCTCTCTCCTTGGAATTCTTCAAGGCTCACAATCTTATAATTAAACTGAGAAATAATTTTCTGGAAAAATGTTCTGTGCATCAGCCCTCTAATTTGGAACAAATAGAATGTTCTTTTCATCAAATGTCAAGTACCAATGAAAGCTCAAAGAAAATAATACCTCAGTCTGCATCTTCCCTGAAAGCCATAATGTGTCATCCTTACTGGATCAAACACCCAGTTCTGAGTGACTGAAAATCTACAGAATGATTTTTCAAGTTTCCAAACTGGGCCACACGTATGGGATGAGGTTCTTTGTAAAACATGATAGTCTGGCTTGCATTCTAACAGGGAGGCTACACTTGTAGGCAAAATTCTTTCCACAAGTTCCTATTGTTCACATGTGCTTTACAGAATTCATATAATGAAGCCAAATCCTCAATGCTAAGCTTTTTGAAGATGGGGCCTATGGGGAATCTTTCTGGAAGTTTTACTGAATAATTTGTTGTCTTTAAAAAGAGGCACAGAGAGATGAGTGCTCTCCTATCCCCTTGTGAGGGAGCAAATGACTGTCTGCCCACTGAGAAGAGAACTGAACACAAGGCTGCTTGGAGTTTTCGTTGTTGTTTTATTTCTTAAGATAGAGTCTTTATAGCTCAGATCAGCCTCAAGTTTGCTATGGAGCTGAAGATGACTTTGAATTTAGGATTCTCTGACCTCTGCCTCCTGAGTCCTGGGATTTCATGTGTGTGCCATCATGTCGGGCTAACTGGGTATTAATAGATCAAACCTTCTTCATGCATACCACAGAAACCCTGCACTAACTGAGCTATCCTCAGCCCAACTCCTTGATCTTGAATGTTCTTGGCATAAAGACTCTGAAGAATAACTTCATTGCTTAAATCACCTAATCTACAGTATTTTCATTATAGCAGCCCAAACTAACTAAACCTAAAGGAAATGGGTTAATAGAAAGTAAGAAGAATACAAATAAACACTATTTAAAAAAATCAGTAACTATCAGCTATCAAAACCAAGGAAATCATGCAATTTGCAACCATATGGATGGAACTAGAAAAGTTCATCCTGAGTGAGCTAACAGAGTCCCAGAAAGATACACATGGTATGTACTCACTTATAACTGGATATTAACTATATAGTACAGAATAACCATCCTACAACCCACAGACCCAGAGACAGGACCCTGGCATAACTATCCTGTGAGAGATCTCACCCAGCAGGGTATCAAAATCGATTATGAGACAGCACTAGGAGTCCTGTCCAAGAGAGGGAGGAGGGACAGAGGGATCCAGAGGGGACAAGAATTCCACATGAGGATAAACAGAACCAACGAATCTAGGCCCTTAGAGGCTTACAGAGACTGAAACACCAATCAAAACAGAACAAAACAAAAGCATATATAGACTGAACCCAGGCCCCTACACATATATAGATGAAAGGCAGCTTGGTCTTCATGCGGATCCCATAGCAAGTGGGAGTCGGGGGTGGGGAATGTCTCTGTCATGGACTCTATTGCCTGTTAGTGGAACCCCTTACAGTAGACTGCCATGTCAGGCCCCAGTTCAAGAGGAAGCTCTTGGCCCTCATATGACTGATGAACTGAGGGGGGCCGATATGTGTGGGGTTTACCTCATCTGAGGAAAAGGAGAGGAGGGAGACATGGGGGAGAGGGGGAAGAGGGTGGAATGGTGGGACCGGGTGGGGGTTGTAATCGGGATGTATCTTGAAAAAATAAATACATTTAAAAAAAATCAGTAACTAGTGATGGCAAAATGGAAAAATGACAATGCCTAACAGAAACATAAACTCATTGAAGCCAAGGTGTCTTTTAGAGAATAAAATTATGTCACTTAGAATCATAATTTATTTAAGAATAAAATATGTTATTTTCTATTCTATCAAGAATATTTAGAACTTTTAAACTGCTTTTCTAATTATCATTTATTCCTTATCTGTTACACTTACAATAAAATACAACCTACATAATCTTTTTTAATATGCTGTCTTGATACATTTTAAAGTGGGAGGCTTTACTTTTAGAATTCATTAAATCCAACCTCTCTATATAAAAGGAAGCTAAATATCAAACTTCTTAACTGCCATTTTGTTTTCCTCTGACTCTGCTACCAGAATGGAGTAGCATGCACACGCACTTCATTCCTATGGCCAGCCAGAAACAAATTGCTTGACTCAGCATTTCCTCATAGGCCCCCCATCATAGCAAGGTGTGACGATTCACTTAATGTGGAGTTCTTCCCCCAGCCACCACTCAAACATGAAAAGCTGAAAAGGCAGCAGTATTCCCAGTAAGCAAGTTAATTTACATATAAGGAAGACCTGGGTTCAAATCCCAGCAACCACATGGCAGTTCACAGCTGTCTAATTGCCAGGTGTGGTGGCGCACGCCTTTAATCCCAGCATTCAGGAGGCAGAGGCAGGTGGATCTCTGTGAGTTCAAGGCCAGCTTGGTCTACAAAGTGATTCCAGGACAGCCAAGGATACATGGAGAAACCCTGTTTCGAAAACCAAAAGAACAACAACAGCACGAGGTCTTGATTCACCAAATTAAAAGAAGTGCCACAATTAAAACAATTTCGTAAACTCTTCCTTTTTTTCCTTAGACATCTTGAGTAGAGTTTTGATTAGATAGATAGACAGACAGACAGACAGACAGACAGACAGACAGACAGTGTTTGGGGCATGTTTAGTTTTGTTTTTAAGACAAATGCTGACAGAGAATAGAACATAGGTGGGGAGTGTAGTTAATGGACATGGTATGATTAGAAGAGTGTTATCATTATAATAAAACTACTCATTAACACACGATAAATTATGAGGTTCTCCAGGAAATAAAAGCATCAGGCAGCACCTTCCAAGGAGGAGGTACAGAGGGAGCAGCAGCAAACACTTGGTTGGTTCCCGTGTTACTCAGGAACTGAGTTGTGAACAGCACTGACGGATGATTCATAACTGACAGAAGATGTAATCAAGCTTGGCTGCTTTGAATGAAATCTCACCTGGTCAATTTACCTGTTAAACAAAAATCCACAGTACCTACTGATATTTAAGAATGGAGCATAACTTTGGGAGTGTATACCTGGCTTAGTCAGAATATACCTGCAAAGTATGTCCAGATGGAAACAAATGTGCTGCCTAAATAAGTTCCTGTCTTCTCAGGAGCCCAGTAAGAATGAGAACAAAGAGATACTCTGAAGTTATACTGACAATATCCATATTAACAGTACAAGAAGGGTTACATTTAGGTTGACTACAAAGGCCTTCTGTTTTCTAGTCCACTTTTCAGTTTTTTCAGTTTGTCCTGTTGTGTCAGGCTTTAAAATAATGACCAGCCATTGTGCACAGCAGTTCACCACTTGGTCGCTCATCTCATCTAGTGGTTTGCTTCTAAATGGGATCCTAATATTTTTACAGTGAAACATTTTATTTGAATTCATTTTGCTGTTTGTGCAGGCATGCATTTGTTTACTTGTGTGGGTGCATTGCATGTGCGCATGTGTGTAGAGGCCAGTGAACGACCTCGAATGCTCCTCAGGAGCTGCCCACTTTTTTTTTGAGCAAGGGTCTTTCACCACGCTGGAACTCACCACACAGGCAAGGCTGTCTAGCAAGTCCCAAGGTTCCACCTGCCTCCACTTCCCCAGGGCTGGGATACAAATGTGTGCCATAACACACAGCTGTTTGCACATGGGTTCTGGGTACTGAACCCATCCTCCAGGACTCAGACCAAGAGGCTGAGCCATCTCTCCAGCCTCTGAAACATATTTGAAAAGCGTATCAGTCTTAAGTCTGATCTTAGAAACCTGTTTTCAACAATATATTTTCTTTCCACTAAGACTCAACATTTCAGTATGAATATTAAATATTTTGTCTTCTTAAAATACATTTTCTTTAGCATAAGGACATAAAAAGGTTACTTTTTAAATAAGTTTATATACCACACCACAAGATTTAGACAAAAACTGTAAGATGTAAATGAAACATGCTCTGGAAAAATATGAATTGATTTCAATAATTTTCTGTCTGTCTTGGTCCTGTTTTAATTGTTTCTCTAGTTTGGTCAAGGTAGTGTATTAAGCAGCTCATGAGTCCAGTAGAATTCTATGACATAAGACTACTCTAGAATCTATAAAACATACTTTTAGAAAATGAAAAATATGGCTGGATACAATTATTCATAGTTCTAGCAATGCATCCAAAATAATATACACAAAGTTTGACCAAAGGAAAATATTCTTTTAAAAACAAAATGCTATTTTTGCTATTGTATATCTATTTTATTATTAAATTCTCTTTATATAATTTTTTCTATGTAGATTTTTATTCTATATTTTATTTACAAGTAAGGTTTTATTAAACTTAAGTATGCTAACTCTTTTAAAATTATATGCTACCAAGAATAAATACTGTTAGGTAATATTCCTCTGAAAACCTTTAGTGGAGTATGACTTATTTTTCACAGTAACACTTTATATACAGATGTTTACATATTTTTATAATTCCATGTGATGTTGAGTTTTCTCTAGAAAAAGAATGGTGCATAAGTTATATATAAATAAATCTAAAGATCTTTTTACAATTTACTTATCTTAATTTGTTTAGTTTCTTTTCTGTTTTTCATGAACATCATCTCCATCAGACACCACTGACATTCCAGTGAATAAGACACTCTTAATTAACATATTTTAATTCCAACTAGTACTAAACTAATTTAGCTCACAAATGACATACTTGTGCTGGCATATTCTGCTGATCAGCATAAGTATGTAGTTTATCTTCCATGCATCTTAGATATTTTATCATCAACAACACTTAATTAAAATGACTGGAAAGTAATAACAGATCTAGTTTCTCTGATGTGTTTTTGGCAAGCTAATCCCATACAGCGGTTACAAGCGGGATGATTACTTATGGATTTATTCTAAACATCAAAATTGGTCACTTACATTATGGGCCTTTTCAAAAAGATGAGAGTACTTCTCAAGCTTTTATTACCTCACAAACACTGCATATAGGTGTGTGCCACAGACTTTTAGATTGCAGATGAGGACTGTGTTGTCCTCTTATACATAACATACATACACACACATGATTGAACAGTATTTTGTAAAAATTAGTAATTCACTTGTCAATTTATATCCATAAGCACACACATACACATATACTTTTTTGGTATGTGGTACTAAAGTAACAACAGACCAATTGCTTTTAATATGTGTCTGATTATGAAAATAAATCATTGGTTTATAGCTTAGGATAGAGTACTAGCGTGACTCAACTTAAAAGCTAAAATTTTCAGGTAAATAAATGGAAACAATCATCCTAAGTGAGATAACCTAGACCCCAAGAGACAACTTTTGCATGTTTTCTCTTATTTATGGATGTTAGCTTTTAAGCTTTAGATATATGTTTCAATGTGTATAAAAACAGAGGTTAGGCAACTAGTAAGAGAGCCAGGGGAGGAGGAGATCTTCCTAAGAAGGAAAAAATAGAGTATAGTGTTATAAAGAGATACAAGAGAAATTACAACAGAAAGGTTAGGTGGGGAAGGCAAGGTAAAGGAAGGAATATGGGGACAAGTAACACTGAAGGCCTTCTGAAAAGCCATATGGAAACCTACTGCTATACAAGCTTCCTAAAATATATATACATATACACACATGAATATATATATATATATATATATACACACATGAAAATAATTTAAATGGGTCACCATATGCTGGAGGGGCAATGCCACAACTAGACATCTCATGCCACCAAATAAAACCTCCAGTGTCAGTAATGGGCTGTACCTTGCTGAGTTGTTGGCCAAAGGGATTCCTTTGACCCCTGCAAACATCACAGACTATTAGCAAGGCTTTTGTTTACTCTCCATAAACTGATGGTAAGGCCCTACTGCTGAAAACACAACTTACTTATGTCATCAAACATGGAAATATTGAACTGGTGCCCAACTAGAAGCTTCACCTCTACTGACTAGACTAGTATTCCTGGTGCCAGAAGGTACTTTGCATACTACCAGAGAAGAAAAGTAATCACCAAATACAGATCTTGCAACCTACAACAGTGACCTACCACAGTGGCACAAATGTTATGGAAGTAACCACTTTTTGATTAGATTTAAGACCCACTCAATGAGATGGAACCAGAACATGATACCAAAAACTGACTAAGAACTTGAGACTAGATGGGTAATGGGCCTAGGAGAAAACCCAATTATCCTAAAGGAACATAGAAATGAAATGACTCCTAATGATATATTACAATACACACAGAACACAGCATTGTTCAAGTCTCATCAAAAAACTTGTTGCAGTAGATGAAAAACAACAAAGAGATCCACAACTGAAGCATGTGCTAAGAGTGAGAGCCTTTGAAGCCCTCAGTCCTAAATCAGATGTCTTCATCAAAGCGCTCCTCTCAAGGCTCAGGGAGCCATGCAAAAGAGGAAGCATGGAGCATGTATGACTCAAGGGCGATAGATGACTATAAAGAAATAGCATCTTTCAGATACAGCGGAACTAATGCACACATGAACTCAGAGACTGTAACAACACCCACACAAGTCCAAGCTAGTCACAAGTCCAGCATGTCCAAGAAGGGGAAATGCACAAAGTCGTACCCCTAACCAAGAATCTATTTGCAGTCAGTACCTGCTAGGAGAGGGAAAACCAGCTTCTGCCAATGGAGTGACACTGCAACACAAAGGGACCCTGCATTTGTCTGTCTGTGTGCTTTTTGTAGTGTCTGTCTAGTGATTTTCTTTCTCTCTCAGTCTTGTTTTTCTTTTCTTTTTTGTTTTGCATGTCTGTTTTGATGTTGGTTTTGTGTTGATTTATTGCTTTTTCCTGGTATTTTTGTTATGAGACATAGGGAGAGGGAGAGAAAATATGAGCGAACATGAAGCTGGATGGGTAGGCAGGATCTGGGAGGAGTTTGGGGAGACTAAAGATTATGATCAAAATATATTGTATAAAATTTTTTAAAAAGCTAAGATTTAAGCAACACTTTTAACTTTTCCCTAAGGAATACAAATCCATTCTATTTTTGCATTGTATGATTTATATTTTCATGTAAAGTTGCTGTAGGTGAGGGTATGGGAGGCATGTTCTTTACCTTATTCAGCTCTCATTGCAGAAATAACTTGAAATGCTGTATTTTGTCCTTATCTTTCTGGTATCTTGATGTTCTTGTGACTTTTCTATTGAGTAAGCAGTCATCCTTTGAAATGTTCATGCAGAGGAATTAATACATTTGTTAAGAAATCGGCCCAGATAGAGCTTTGGGGTAAAGTGCTCCATCTAGCATGCCTGAGACTGTGGGCTCCACTTCCAGAACAACAAATGAATGAGATAAACATTGTAGTGCACACCTGTAATCTCTGTAGTCTGCAGGCTCAGGCAGGAGGATTCCTGCTTGTGACAGGTCAGTCTGGTTTATATGGTATTTCACAGGCCAGGTCAGGCAATGTAATGAGATGCTGTTTCAAAATAAAAGGTAAAAGGACAGCTAGAGACAGAGGTCACAGGGAGATTCTCTCAGCGACCATGCAGGAGGCTTTGAGTTCACTCCTGCTCAGAAAAGAAGACAGAGAGGAGGAGAGAAGGGAGGGGAAATCCAACAAGAGGCACAAGTGTTAAGGAACATGCAAGAGCTTGCTTTAGATTTTAGCGGGGAAAGCATGGCATGATAAACCTGTACCATTTTTGTGGATTTCTAGATTAAAGTTGCAAGTGGTTTGATTTTTGCATGAGGTGGGGAGAGGGATGGAGATGAGAAAAACTGCCTAGCAGGCATTGAGCTGTAGGTGAGAAGAGGAAGCATGTCTGGGATGTAGGGCAGACTGCAGGCACATGAGTGGCACAAAAACCCTACAACAGCATCTGAACTCTTTCACCATTAAAAAATGGTAAGTTGATATGAGGATTTTACCCTAATTTGAACACTACTTAAAATAATATAAATTTATATTACATTATATTTATAAAATAATACAAATTTATATAAATTATATTTATAATTTATAAATATATAAACACAATAAATTATATTATCTTATATAAATAAACACATATTAATAAATTTAGTATAAAATAACAGATTAATAAATTTTATTATACTAATATAAATACAAATTATATTATCTCACAAATAAATATCAGTATTTCTATGTCAATTTTTTAAAGTAATGAAAATTTTAACATGTACATTAATGCATTATTTTCACTCATATTAATTGTTAAAAATTAGAAAAATGAAAGAGAAGAGAAAAGGGACCAAAGATTCGTGCCACAAACCTGTAGTAATGGCAGTTCTACTGTGGCTGAGGCAAGAGGCCTGGTGCAAATGCAAGCATGAGCAACACATCTGACCCTATCTTTAAAAAAAGGAGATCGTGGACAGGCACCACAACACATAGTGCCATCAGCCCTCAGTCAGTGTGTTTCCAATTACAGTTCATAAGACTCCGTGTTAAAAATGAAACAAAACAACAACCATAAAACTAAGAATTCTACCCCATCTATGTTGATCCCTTGACTTTCAGAAGTAAGAAAAAGTGGCAAGAAAACCACACAGGTCTCAGTTGGCCGGTGTAAGTATTAAGTACTCACTAACAGAGACATTTTCCTTCTGTTCCAACTTAGAAGACACATGTAGACACCCAGCAGCTGACAGCTCCTCTTTTGCTCCCTGTCCATCCAGAAAATGCTGCAAGGTTTTAGTTCTCTGAATTGTAGGTTTTCGAAAGCTTATTTAGTTACTCACGCTGAGAAGTTTTAATTTGGCCTATGGCTGAGTCGGGAAACTATCACCAGGACTGCAGGACAGCACTACCAAGAGCTGTCAGGCACCTCTGCACTTTCAGGTGCTTTCATCTTTGCACTAGGGAAAGGCTTGTTCCACTTGGAGCACTCAGGCTCTCTGTTCTTTAATATTTAAAATTTTTTTTTAGGAAATTAATTTTAATTTTTATATCTGTTTGAGCTTTGATAAATGAGTAGTATTCCCTGCCTTTCCCTATACAAATTTGGTGAATTTAACTCTGTGAAATACTATTTCTATTATTTTAATTTTAAAACTTTGTGTGTGTGTTGTGTTGTATTATACTTGGTATTTCCATTACCCTACTCAACAGACCTAAGAAATGATACAATAACTAAACTTCTGGGTCACTAAGATTTAAGATGACACGTACAACTTCTGGAGAGTGGGACAGGTGTCTCTTTATAATATTTCCAAAGACATGTTTCTGAAACAGCATCCGGAAAGGAGGAAGGGCAGATCACGGGAAGGAAGGGCAGGAGCAAGGTCAATGGCCAGGCGAAGAGCAGGAAGGACTTGAAGGGCCATGTGGATGTCTAACTGCAAGTGGTGCTGATGCTGGTGTGGCTGATTCAGGAAGACTCTCAAACACCACAGGACACAGATGAAGGCATCCTCAAAGCGCAGGGTTTATTTGCAGAAATCAAGTAAACAGATATGCACCTCTAAGAAACATTTAATCCAGAGCATGTAAAACAAAACAAAACAAAACAAAAAAACAAAAAACATTTCTTTTCCTTTCTTGTCAATCCCAAGAGAAAAACAAGAGTTTTTCTCATGTTCGATCCTTTCTCTTTCAAATTGACAATACTGTTTTACTCTGAGTCTCCCATCCAGCTGGGTTATGACATTTATACTGAGTCTTTTTGAGTCAATAGCCCTGTGAAGAAACGAGATAATTCTTACTACCTAACTTTCTTTCTTTCCTTCTTTCAATTCTTTTTCATTATTACTAGGCCAAAGCATTAGGTCAGCTTGTTACAGTGCAGTTTGGTTAAAACTAGAATCTTTGGAAAACAGATCCTAACATGAAGACATCATTACACTGCCACTAGATGGCAAAGTAGCTTTACCATTGCTGCTATAGTCCTGGAAAGGGACAGACAATCCTTTGGCAGTGTGTCTTCCAGCACTGCAGAGATCTGATCAACTTAGATGCAAATTATGGATGAGCACTTGTCTAAAAACTAAATTACTAAGTATATTTACTTTCAACACATATTTACAACTGTAATCATACCAAAACCTTACTTTTACAACCCAACATCAATATATTATTAGTTTTTAACAGTTTCTGTTAAGGAAGCTAAAGATTTAGTGACTATAAGATAATATATGTATCAAGATTAAAACTGTAGCAAAGTATAATACACAGCAAACATGAACAAGTCTATAAATTGGTGTGTATTCAAACCAAATGTTTAGAAGTGTTTCCCATATTAGCTGTGGACTCAGTTATGGTGAGTTAGTACCTATTAAAAGATCATATAATGCTTTTTAATAAAAGATGTGTCCAGTTAATAGAGTGGTAAGTAAGGTTCAGTTTCCATCGTGGAAGTTTTCTGCAGTAAAGAGCACAAAGAAGAAAAACTACGACACTCTCTCACCTCTCAGAAATAAGTAACAGCCTTCACTTAAATATTCTATAAATTATCGTAAGCCATGGGAGAATCTTTATTACAATCCACAAAATATTGATTCTTACAAAGTAACAGAGATAATAATCTAAGTTTTTAAACACAAAAGAATATTTTTTAAATAAATAAACTTATTTATTTGTTGCTTCAGGTTACATCTCCATCGTATTGTCCTCTTTCGCCCCTTCCCAGGCCCGCCCTCCCACCCTCTACCCCCTAACCCTTCCATCCCACTCCTCTGGAGTGGAGTGTCCCTACATAACAGTCCCTCGCCCCAGTTCAGAAGTCATATGAAGGCCAAAAGCCTCCTCATACACTGGGGGCCTACAAGGCAGCACCACCAGTGAAAAGTGTCTCATTGCCAGGGAGAGAAAACTAAAAAACAAAAAACAAAAAAGTCTATGTCCATGTTCCCTTTGGTGCGTTGCTTGTAGTATAGATAACCTGTACTATGTAGCTAAAATCCTACTATAATAGATGCCATGTGCATCCTTCTGAGTCTGGGTTAGCTCACTCAGGATGAGCTTCTCCAGTTCCATCCATTTGGTTGCAAATTGCATGATTTCGTTGTTTCTGATAGCTGAGTAATATTCCATTGTGTAGATGTACCACCATTTTTTAACCCATTCTTTGGTTGAGGGACATCTGGGTTGTTTCCAGTTTCTAGCTATTACAAATAAGGCTGCTATAAACATAGATGGGGAAACTTTATTTATTTTTCATTTATTTTATAAAGACTCTTTACTTATTTTGACCATTGTACATAAATGAGAAGAATATCTAAAATGGTCTAAGGAAATATTGCTACCTGTTTCGAGAAGGCTGCAGTTACTAAAAGCCTTTGCCTATTTTTTGAATAAATGAATGTACATATACAAAAATATAGATACACAACAGGTTGATACCATTTATAATTAAATTTTTTAGTATACCATGAAACTGTTGAATTAAGCCGCACAAGATTATTGACACATCACTGTATTTTTTTTCTACTAAAACCAAACTTGAGTCTGCTGGACAGCCCTATTGCTTTTCCTCTGGTCCCAGTCAGTCAGATGTCTTGATTTAAGAACATGCCTCTGAAATCATCCACTGGTTCTACAACAGGTATCACTGAGGATTTATTGGGTTTCTTATGCTAATCGCTCCTTTGACAAGACGCCAGTAAATAAGTATGCATCTTACTTTTAGATTGCTTTATTTTACTAAGCTGATATTTCATTTTGCATGTCAAACTAGTTTCACTTAATTGATCTAAGTAACTAAAGTTCCCATTTAAATAAAAACAAATTTTAAATGAAGCTATGGTTTGAATCAGAAAGGCTCATGTTTTAACATCTTGTGCCCAGTGGTAGGTAGTGCTGTTTGGGGAGGATATGGAATCTTTAGGAAATCAGCCCGACTGGCAAATTTCCTAAAGTTGTTGGAACTTTCGGGGTTATAGAAGGGCCATGTTTGTGTCCAGTTGTTTTTAATTCCTTGTCCACTCAGATGTGAAAAGATACATGGAAAGTTCCTACCACCATGGTCTAGGCCACTACAGCCACCATGCTTCCTGCAGTGCTAGACTGATCTCTCTCAAACTGTGAGTCAAAATAAACTTCCCCTCCATTAAATTTCTTCTCCCAGGTATTTTGTCAAAATGACAGGAAAGTAACTAATCATGTGGGGACAAAGTCTCAAAAAGAAAGCCAATAATCTAAGGGCTGTTTTCTGTAACGGACATTGAATGACTGAAGTATTAATCACAGTTATTGATTTTAGGATTAACTTTAGTTGCATTTGTTTTAATTAGTAGACTAATAATAAATTATTATTTTTATTCATTTAATTCTAATACTTTAATCTCTTTATGGTTGACTCCCATTCCAGCTCTACCCAAATAAGTTTTGCATTTCTCCCTGAGAATATGAAGTATTCTACCTCACTGTGAGGTACAAGAGAAAGGATCAGCCTTTCAGGACCCGGCTGCTACAAGCAAGCCTGAGGGCAGGAAGCTGCTGAGGGCTCCTCTGAGTGCTGGGGACTCCCTGATATCTGCAAAGCTCCCTTCTTAGAGAACCCTGATCTCCTGCCCTGGAGCCCCCTGCAGCAGCCTGCCCTCCTACAGTTGCTGTCAGTGCAGCCCTTTCCTAGAAGAGCCTTGTGTGGTGGCTGGGCTGAACGTGGGTGAGCTCTGAAATGATTCCCTAGCCTAAATCTTCCAAATGTGGACCATTCTCAGAGGAAAATGGCTGTGGAAACAGGAGTAGAAACTGGTGTTCTGTTGTCAAGTGTGATTATCTGGAGATTCTGATTATTGCCATATTTCTGTGTATGAAAGGTAGCTGCTGTTCATTAACAACATGCATTATGCCTAGGCTTGCACTGAAGTACAGTTCAAACACCGCAGAAAACCAGTACTGACTGGTTAGGAAACCAGTCAGTTTCAGTTGACCTCATCAGCTTTTTGGCATCTGACTGAGTTTTTTCAGTATTTTAGGAATAATTTAAAATACTGGGTGTATATAAATGTTGAATAGGTGGGAAAAGTCCTTGAGGTAAGCTCAAACAGTCTTCTTGGGTAAATATAAATAAGTCAAATGTATATAGCTTTTTCCATCTCCTGTTTTTCTTTACATTGATAAACATACTACATTAATCTCTTTATTCAGAGATCCAAAATAAGAACTGCAGTATGTTCCTTGGTTCTTGCAATTTTATCTCTTTTATGTCTAATTTGGGCAATCAACTAAGGCTTTTCAAACATAATTACTGTTTCTTTCCTTCTAATCCTACTGTTCCAGATCTAGTCAGAGAGACTTTCCTGACCTCTTAAACAGCCTCTACTTGTAGACTTATTCTTCTGTAACTCAATTCTGGCTAATATTAGTTGAAATTATTTTTCCCCCTTCAAGATGCAAATGCAAAGACAGTCCTCTTAACAGCCCACTGCAGTCTGTAAGGTGAAGTTCACCCTCTGTACTGCCATCTAGGCCCCCCAGGCTGCATCACCATCTACTACTCTCCTTTTAACTAGTCAAGCTGCAATTGTCTTGAAATCCTTGGTTTCTTTTCCTTTCCCTCTGGGCTTCTGTCAATTCTTCTTCAATTGTTCTTTCTCTGCACTTCCTTTGCCTGGCTCCTCATTCATCTTAAGATATTAATTTGGATTACATTTCCTATTTCGACATTGCTTTTCTGATTATACCTTTCCAAGGCTGAATGTGATGACCTGATTTGCTACAAGAATGCACTCTACCCATCTAATATGCCTATGTTCAAATTTTCCATACTTAAGTCTCTTCTTTTCTCAAATCAATATATTCTGTACTTTTTGATGTCAAGGGTGTTATAAACGCATTTATCAGACACGCCTAAAAAGAATCTGAATCAACTGCACCTCCACATCTACGCCTTTCTCAAAGATCTGATGGCTCCCATAAGCATGCTAACTAAATAGACTCAGCTCTCTCTTAACATACCATTGCCAGCTCTTCTCAGCAGACCAGATCGCATCTTTCCATGTCCCATGCAGGAGCCCTTGCCT
>CAJQZJ010030830.1:16871-44744 GCA_907164525.1 Lophiomys imhausi
TCGGTGTCCCGGACACCTCAGTACTGCAGACCAGATCGCATCTTTCCGTGTCCCATGCAGGAGCCCTTGCCTCTGTCCCTGCACTTTCTCGGTGTCCTAGACACCTCAGTACGGCTTATTTTACTGTCAGCCTACGTTGGCTAAGGGCCCACTTTTTGAGATACCATTCCTCTGCGTGTTTTGCTGGGCAGTTTTTCTAACCCTCTCGTCTCCAGCTCTGGTAGACTTAATCATTCTCTCTTCTGGGCCATCACAAAACTTTTTACGTTACTTTGTCAATTTTAAAGCTGCTTTTTGGGGGGAGAGGGGAACACAAAGAGCCTCAGGAAGTCACATACTGTATGTGCCGAGCTTTAGACATCAGTGTCTGGAACCTAGTAGTGCTCAGTCATGAACTGTATCAGAATAACTAAAAGGAAGTTAAAGCTATTTTGACTACTCTTAACAAGAAAATAGGCAAGGGGAGGGTTAACTCTAACAAACGTGAAAACGAAAACGTATGGATTTATCCATCTTGGCCTAATGCTACAGTGCAGGAATTTGATTCCCCCCAACAACCTTCTCTTTACCTGTGCCACTAAGTGCCTAACAGATAAAACTCTCCAATCTGCTCCCTAACCCTAACCCACTTTTGGCAAGAGAACTAAGAGTATAAAACAAAAATAAAATGGACTGGAAATATGTCAGGGATAGCAATCAACTTTAGGAAAATAAACATGCCCTAAATAATTTCAATGGCAGGAATCCAGACTGTGTTGATTTGAGTCCCAGCCCTGTCACTTTCTGTGAAAATCATTTATCAATGTTTTAGTGTTTCCATCTTCACAGTGAGAATCATAGCAGCTCATACTTCAAACTTTAGGTATGGTACGAGTTGGCACTCCATGTAAAGCATGTAGACTAAACTAAACATAGCACACAGAAAACAATTATTAAATCATTATCTTAAGTGGTGACTGTTTAATAACCAAGAGTTATACTTAGGGGTCTCAAGACAGAATGTGGCTCTAATTTGACTTTTAAATGCTTCATATTATTTAACAATGAAGAGCAGCTAGGTAAATAAATATGCCCAAAATGTGCAGGGTTTGTTTGTGGCTGATTAAGATCTTTTAATTCTATGGATCTATTTTGCTAAATTACTTATAACTTAATCTCTCCATTTTCATCTTTATAAGTACCTTAAATAATGGTATGAATTACTAACCAATGACTAGCAGGGATTTTGAAATTAAAAATAAACCAAAATAACAATTTGGCTACTATATTAACAGGATAAAATGTTAGATACTAGTTCCTATAATGTCTCCGACCTGTAATTGTTAACTCCAAAATTCTTAATTTTCTCAAAGAGTATTATAAAATTAACAGTATATACAAAAGTCTTCAGAATTTATATTGGTATGTTGGTTTGGGTTATAACTATATCAGATTTAAGTTAAAATCTATATAATTAAAAAATGATGTATTATAGCTCTAAAATCATTACTGTCATTGCCAAAAGGAACAGGTACTGAAATCTTAAAGTGCTGAATACACAGTTGAAAAATCTGATCTTCAAATTTTATATAATTATATCAGTAAATATTCCAGCTGAAAAAACACAAAGGTTATTTCAAATATTTTGATACAGCCTCCAATTTTTATTAAATGAATAGATTATGACTTGGCTACTTTGAAAATACAGCCAAATCTTGATTATTCTTAGTCTACAAAAATACAGACAGTTGAAAATGACCCTCTTCACATCTTTAGTGTCTTTTCCCCAAAAGTATTCACCATAGTGAACTTATTCTACTTTGCACTTTGATTTCTTTTCCTTCATAATCAATGAAATGGTTTAATATCAGTTATAACAAATAACACAACAGAAGAAGGAAAATGTAATAGATAATCAGTCTGAGCAATCAAGAGTTGGCTGTACAGTATCATCTTTACCTTAAGAATCAAACTACAAGAATTACAATAGCCTCATCTTACTTCGTTATCAATAAATAACACCAAGCAGGAGTTCCTATGCCTTAACATTCCTAGTCAAGTCTCTGAGTACCTGAAAGAACCCTGGCGGCACAGGACCTACTGGCATGCCATCTCCTGGGGGCATGTTTCCTAGCACGGGGCTGGGAGCTGCTGCAGCACTCTGCAAAGAATAAAGGAGAGACACATCTGCGTCATTACAGAGAAGGCACAGGACCGAAGACTGCTGACACACTACGGGGGGCTGCTTTTGCACCCCTAAGAGCAAAAGCGGCAGACTGCCCTCTACAAGTGCACTCAGATCAACAGTGTAACAAATGACATCAGCGGCTTTAACAGCCTCTAGAAATTCTGTGAAGACAAAGATCTTTCATAAGATGACACATTTGAATACATATTAAATGCTGATAGTAATGTGACAGATGATAAAAGCTTAAATAAATGCTTAATTTAAGGCACAGACATCTGAAATGGAAAACATTAGCAATGGGTGTGCAAACAGCTGCAAAAGTCTGGGTATGATGGTCACAGGGTTGGAAGAAAGACCTTTTATTCAGATCATACTTAAGTATGTCATAAACAAGTGTAATTAATTTTCTGCCTACAGATAGTCATATGTTATTCACATTTAATATGTTATAATCATTACCCAAAATATAAAGTATAAGGTGGTGAAGATGAAAATGCAAATAAGAGATTGAAGAAAATTATTAGATTCGAAGACACTGGTCTCATACAAGTTATTAAAAATTTCAAAGTTTAGTTCATTTATAAACTTTTCATGAAATCCTAGCATTTCATTAAACAAGAATATGAAAAATAAAACCTTTGGCTTAGATTCTTTGTAGTCAAATCAGGGTATAGATTTCTTTTTTTATACACATTAGGTACACATAATACATTCTGTAACTATGAATATTCTTTTTCAATTTGATTAAACACACTTAAAGTCCTAAAGATACTGAAAAAGGGACCAGATGGGGGCATAAACTAGTAGTAGAATCACTTTATGGAAGAACATATGCAAAGTCCTCAAACAACAACAACAACAACAACCAAACAAAACCAGAAAACCAAAAAAAAAAAAAATCCAAACCAAACCAAAAACAACAGCAGCAACAACAACAAACCAGAAATAGAGGTAACATACTTGCTGACAATCTTACTACTATGTATATATCCAGAAGAAAAGAAATTATTGTGTTGGAGAGACATCTGCATTCTATTTTGTCTGAAGCACTATTCATAACAGCCAAAATATAGAACCAACCTAAATGTTCACTGATGAATGAATGGGCACGGAAATGCGGCCCACATACACAATGCAATTAATTATATTTAGCCCTAAAAGAAGGTGACACCATAGGTGAGCCTGGGGATCTTAAATAAGTTCAAATAAAGCAGAGCCGAGAGATAAATATATGACTTTGCATAAATGTGGAGTTTAAAGAGCCGATCTCATAAAGTTTAGAATGGAAGGTGGGTAGTGGAGGATGAAGAGAGTAAGGGAAGAGGTGGGTCAACAAGTACAGTGTCACAGCTGTCACAGCTAGCTGCAGGGAGTGAGTTCTGGTATTATATTAAACACTAATACAACTATAGTTAGCAACAATGTATCGTATCCAAAATAGTTAGCAAGAGAGAATTCTAAATTATTTTACTACAAAGGCACCAGAGAAGCTGAGGACACAATTTTGCTGTGAAAAAAATTTCCAAGCAGGTCCCACAGTTATGTGCACCCTCACCATATACACTAGTGCGACCATCCGTGCATTTGTAGCCCACAAAAGACAGAGTATCTTAGCATGATCTAGTGCACGGATCCTGGTTTAAAGAAATAAATGTTTATTCCACAGTACTTGAGGTTGTTGAGACCAAAGATTTCCACACTTCCTAAGGGTGTCTAGACTGAAATGTGATTGTGTTAAATGCTACTTACTTACCAATCCAAATGTAACTACAGTCAAGGATATGAATGTGAAAGAAGAACCTGCCTCTCAAGTACTAAGTACCTGAACATACTCTTAGGAATGTGTGCAGTAAAACTTACTTTTCCCTGATACGGACCTTACCAACTAGTGTTCATCCTTTCATTTTACACAGTGTCGCACACGATCTTTTCAAAATAAAAGCAAACTGTTTTTCCATTGAACTAAACTTGTATAATATTTGAATACACTGTCGGGGGGGACAAATTTACAATCAACAACCCTGTTAGCTTAAATATGTACAATTACAGCCAGTTCTAGGAAGAGGGATTTGATATCTGTCCTTCAGACTGTAATCCAAATCTATTTTTTCATCAATTCTAGTTGCCCAAAAAGTACACTGTAAGTTTTTTTCCTATATTCAAAAAAATAAAACAGGTTCATTTGCACCAACAGGTAAAGAACATAGTAACAAAAAGGTAAAAGTCATAATTATGTATTTGATGGATTGTTTTGTTCCAGACTACACTCTTTACAGGTATTTGTTAGTTTTTCCTTGAAAGATATTCATAATGTATGTATTTTATTATATAATTTATGAATGTTTATTTTGTGACCTTAAAGGTATTTTATAAGTTCAGGAAAATATTCACTTTCTTGGTTTTCTCACTCTAGTCAAGGACTCTTGAGTGTCAATACAGCAGAAAACACAGAAATAAAACCCTTGCCTCAAGGCTTATTCCTAGCAAGGAGAGAAAGACAATAAACAAAACAAATAAAAGAGAATATATTTGAGATCTGATCCAAGGAAAGCAGAAAGAACAGGGTGGGTCCCTCACAGTTAAGAGGATAGGGATGACAATTCTGAAATCAGAGTGATAAGGACCCTGGACCAGGCTAGTGACTCCTGACACACCCTGTGTGTGTGTGTGTGTGTGTGTGTGTGTGTGTGTATGTGTGTCTGTGTGTGTATGTAAGTGTGTGTGTCTGTGTGTGTATATGTGTGTGTATATGTGTCTGTGTGTGTTTAATATAGTATCTCATGTAGTAGTTGCATGTAGTCTGGACTGTCTAGAACTCACTACATAACCCAAAGGGGTCTTGAACCCTGATCTTCCTGCCTGTGCCTCCCAAGTGCTGGGATTACAAGTATAAGCCAACATTCCCAGCTTTTACAGTTGTCAGACTCTCCTCCTTACATTTCAAGACATGCCAAATTCTAATTGTGTGAAGATGAGAGTGGGGATTCCTCATTTCCAACATCCATGCTTTGTACACAATGTAAGGTTACCTTGAAAGCCAGGAGTCCAATAACTAGATGGCTTAGATCACATAGCACAGCTAGTTATTTGGTGTGAGAGACATTTTTATCCCTCTTTAAAGATACAAAAAGAACACAATATTAAATTTTTGCAAGGCACCAAGTTCTATTCCAGATCATTCGGACCTAAGGTTTACTTTGCGGGCCAGGATCTGAGCCATACTGTCCATCTATATTTGCTAGGCTTTACTAACAGGCTCACTCCTATTAGCACACTACGGGACTCAGCTTTGAGCACCATTTGGTCCACTCACTGATGCTACTCTGTTAACATCATAGAAATATATTAATTGGTTCTATAAGTACTGTTAAACAATAATCCTCCAACTGACTACCAGTGTTAATTCATATACAGTATCTATCTAAATAATATAAATATTAAATCTGTAAAGAATCAAGCTATTTGAATAAAAGCTTCCAAAAAGAAAAAAATTCTAAATTTCTTGAACAATCTTGTTTCACATTTGCTTCTAACACATGAGACAAGTTGAACCCACGATCTAAGAGATTTACTATGTTAATTGATGCTTTCTCTGCCGGCGAAATGATCCAATCCAGGCCAAATGAAAAGGTAAATAAAGGCAGGTATATTGATATGCTAGGGAAAGAGAAACAGTGTGCTCACGCAGAGAGATTGAGGGGGGAGGGGAGAGAGAAGAGGGACAGAAACAGAGATAGAGAGGGAGAGAAAGAGAGGGGAGAGCTGGGGAGAGAGGCAGAGCACGGGAGCACCCAAAATGTCTGGATTATGTAGGAAAGGGTTTCTGGGGACGGGGCCCTGCAACAGGTAGAAACTGAGGCATGCTGGGAGAATCTGGTTATCAAGTTCAGACCTAACACTAAGAATGAGCAGAAAGTTATAACTGGGTCTAACTCAGAAATGTGTAGGAGTCTGTTTAGCTACATAACAAGAGTAAATGACTTAATTATATTAAAACTATCACAAAGGATCAATTTCATTGGAATCACATGAATTCTCATTAGAATATCATAGAATATAATATCACTTAGTATATAATTGTTTTGGGTTGATTTTTTATAATTGCTTCCTATATTAATAAAAGAAAAACATAAAATACGGTTTTAGGACATTTCTTATAACTAAATTGTATATGTAAGACTTTTCTATTCAGATGTAAACATGTCATTTTATTGTGTCTTCCACTGGATTCAATTGTATGTTTTCAATACTTTATTTTTTCAGATATGTGCATCCTAATACAAATTATCAAATCATTAGCTTTTCTATTTGAACAGTGTAGAAGAGCCCCACATACCCCTAAGAGTTTTCAAACGTGTAGACATGAAGCTAAAAAGACTCACTCTATCGTAAATTTTAACCAGTTTTTATTAAGAGTTTACACATCCGTAACTGCTTGTTTGATTTACTAAGACTACTAGGGAACCAGCTCCTTATTATATGGTGAGAGTCAACATGTAAAATCTGTATTTGGTGGAAGAGAAAATATTAAGAATATGCAAAATTGTTAAGTAATAACTGTAAAAATAAAAGAAGGATATGACTTAGAAATTGAAAGGAGATCAAAACAAAGAGGATTGTTGTTCTTCATCTGTACTATGTCAACCCTCTATGACTCCAACTGTGTCTCCTACCAAATTCATGTGTTGCCAATTCGAGTGAAGTAAGAGGTAGCTCCTTTAGGAGGTGAGGGGACGTGAAGACTCCTCCCTTTCTATGTAATTCTCTTAAAAGAGGGTGGAGGACATTCATTGTCATTGCTCTTCTGCCCTCTTCAAAGGACACGCCAAGAACGTCCTACCACTAGGTGGCAGTGCTCAGTCTCAGATGTCCCAATCTCCAGGCTGTGACATAGACTTGTTTTGTCTAAATTTCTGGTCTTGGATATTCTGTTATGGTAACACAACACACACTAGCCATATGCAGACATTTTAAAGCAAATCATAAAATGGTGGAAAAAAAACAGCGGCCATATCCATTATAATTCAAGATAAATAGTCTGATTACTGGTTGAAGAAAGTTTTACTATATTAAGAAATCTTTCTATGTATGCCTAGTCCTGTAAAAAGCAATTATCAAAGAAATTAGGAATAAGAAAAGAAACTTATTCTTTTCCACTTGATAGGTGTTTGGTTTTTTTCTGAGAAACACAACATAAGCAATCTTCTACTGATAACTGTGTTAAGTCATCACTGTATTCTAAAGTAAGACCTGCTTGACCATCTGAGAAACTCTTTTTAAATAGGTGCTGAGTTTTATTTGCTGGTATATATTTCGAACTTTCACAACTATACTCTACATCAGACATGTCTGACAAGTACTTTGTATTTTTCAAATGTGAGCAGCACATTTGCCCTTCCAAAACAATTTTTGCCTTTTCAAAACAAATTAATATCAAATGGTTTATATATAAAAAAGAATATAGCTTTAAAATATACAACAATAAAATTTCTTGAATATGTTTGGTGTGGTAGCACATATCTTTATCTGCAAGGCAGAGACAGATGGATCTATGTGAGATCCTAGCCTAGTCTACATATCAAGCTCTAGGCCAGTCAGGGTTACATGGTGAGACCCTATCTCAAAAAACAAAAATCAAAATTATAAAACAAAACAAAACCATTCTTGAATGCAAACATTTTTGAAAGAACCACAGCCATTGTTCCTTTTATATTTTCTACTTACATAGTGTCGATTTGCTCATTTAAAAATTTCCAAACATTTCACTTTACTGGCATACTGAACCTAATCCACATTCACTTTAGTTTTACATCCTTTACAAAGCTCTCCTTTTATAGTGTAAGGAGACTGCTTAGGAGACCACGGAAGTCTATCTTCCCCTTCTTCCATAATAAGAGAACTCCAGCTCGCGGACCAGCTTTCCAGCTACACAGACTCTTCAAGCCTCCAGATTTTGAAAAGATCAAGCTCTTGCTGATGGAAATGGAGGAAAGAGGCCTGTTCCCTTTCTAGGCCTTGGGTTTAGAAGTCTCGAACTCTTCCTTCTCGCTGTTCAGAGCCCAAACGTTGTAGAAACAGTTTCTACTATACAGAGAGGTCAAACACTGTACAACAGCAGAGCACCCAGCAGCCTTTTATCGCTCCACTCCCTCATAGATGTTGCCCACCCACACTGGAGGAACTGTTGCAACAGTTGGGTTTTGTTTTTATGACCCTGAAATAAACTCTCATTTTCTTCATTATCTTTACTACAACCTGATCTACTAGTCTGTTTCTTTTTTTATTTTACTAAAATGTTTATTTTAAAACAATCTATTTTTGTTCCACTTGTTGCACTTTATTGTCCATTTTCAAACATCTTATTTTAACTAATCAATTTTATTTTGTTTCCTAATAATAAAGTCTATAAAGGAATACATTTTATGTTGAATTGATCTTAGTTTATATTTGAAAGGTATTATGTTGGTGATTACTACTTTTTTTTAATCATCTACAATTAATACAAAATAATACATTTTTATTTTGCTAGTTAATGGAAATAACTAGAAACCAAAATTATACTGACTAGGTGAATTATGGAGAAAAAAATGAGAACAATATCCAGCCTTGTAAATGTAGCCAAAAACATTTTAATACACAAATGGTTGGGTGTTCTAGTTTTTAATTTCTGGTTTTCCAATTTTAGCCAAGATAAACCATGTGATACACCTCCAACATCCGGAAGTATGTTGAATAACATATTTTTATGATTTTCCATCGATAAAACATCAATATTCTGTCTATACATATATTTGTTCACTTTGAATATTTAATTTTTTCTCTAATTTTCATTTCTTATTCTTTCATTCAAACATATATCATAGCAGTGAACTATCGCTCATCCATTTCTCCTCGTGCTTCTATCAGCTCTTGGCCAGGAGGCTCACCTAGGAGCTTCATCTCGGGGAAACGTGAGACAGGGGTCAGAGTGTGGACAACCTCGACTGTTGGCATATCAACTGCAAGTGGACAGAGCTGGGTTGCTTTAAGCTACTGAGTTTGTTCTAATGGCTGCTGCAGACGCAGGTATACTGGTTTTCAAATCTGGGAAGAACTCTGGAGGGAAATGAAAGCTGAAACACCACCATCTCTAAATTATTAGTTCATTTCTGAAAAAATATTGTTCAAAGAACATTTAGAAGGTAAGTAGCTCTAAAGATCTTTGGAATTTATTGCAGTTAGCCTGCTGCAGACTATATATTTCCTAACTACATAATTTTCATTAAATCAATGTCCTGGTTTTAAGAATATGCAAATAAAAACAAATCCCACATTAAACCGCACCTGTTTTGTGGTCCATCTGGTGCTACAGTTCTATAACTGGCTTTGCGTCTGGCTCAGGTCAGTCGGTCCTCTTCATTCCACAGGAGCAGTGGCAGAGTTCAGAGGGAGGAAGACTGCCACACGTGCCATCTCCTTCTGTACCTGCCAGCTGTGACTCTAACCCCCTTCTGCTCATCTACAAAGTAATGGCTCCCTGACTGGTAATGAGTGCTCCACCACTCTTTCCTAGGCTCCTCAGTCCTAGGGCAGGGAAACACCCACACACAACTGGAAGCACTGTCTGAGATTCACCAATCCTATCATTGCACTGATGGTGCCTTTTGTGGCCTTATGTCCTGTTTCAGAGTGTCAGGACATGATCTTAGTTCCAGCCCTGGAACAGCATCCATTTCCTTTATTTACGAGGCTGGTTCCATTCTTACACAAGTAGTGTCTGAGTGTCCCAGAGACCCAAACTAGCATCCTACAGTTCCTCCCTCACATTGATTTGGAGAGGATGAGCAGAGAATTACACTTCTGCCAGAGTGCACACGAGCTGCGCCCAGAGTCCCTGGATGCCAATAGTTCCTCTACCTATATTGTTGCCATGTCTGCCTGATACCTATCAGTCTTCCCACCTGCAGGGCATTTCCATCATTCACCCAAAACCATGATGGTGACAATCACTTGCACAGATCTCTCCACGTGCTGCTATAAGCTCCCCAAGGCACACATACTTCCTAACAATGGCTTGCTGCAGGATTTCCTTCATTTGCTTACTCTATCATTCTCAGGTGGTCTTGTCTTAGAATCCAAGACACATTTGTTCCAAAAATACTCCCACTGCCCTTCTACTGAAGTTCTTCTGAAAAGTCTCTGTCACAGAAGAGATCACAACTGTGGAGCTACAGCTCTGAATCAACAGCATGAACAAAACCACTGACATTTTTATTTCAAAATTGGTCTTTTGCCAAGAAGGTAATCATACTAGTCTTGTTAAAGATCTGTCATTTACAGCTTAGTTTACAATTACATAAGATGGGCATTTCTGTTGGGTGTGGTAGCACTTATGAAGATGAGGCAGGAGGATACTGTGAATTCAAGGCCAGCCTGTGTTACACAGCAAGAACATAACTATAAGATATAAACAAACAAGCAAACAAAGAACAATGTATCTCCTTAAAAACATGTTTTTCTCTTTGATACATACAAATATTAAACTCATAGGAAGAAATTTAAAGCTAACAGTTCTCAAATCTGTTTCCTTTAACAATACCATTAAGCCAGATCTGAAATAGCATATAACTAATAAACTACTTCAAGCTTTACCCAGAACAAATCAGCAAACATGATCAAGCAGGACTTTAATGGATTTTAAAATAACTTTTAAATATTTTTTTCAAAATAATTTTTAAATAACTTGGAATATTTCTCTCACTGAATACACATCTTTCAATAAAGTTAGTATACTTAAAAAGGGGGGGGGGAACCTGAGAATAGCTTGAGCCAAATCTTATTTTTCACTTAATTAAAAAAAAAAAAAGGTTTATTTGAAGGGGACAGAGCAGGCAGCTTAAAAAAGGACACAAGAAGAAAATAAATTAGCAAATGAAAAAAAAAGTGTTTCTATTCATTCCAAACTGAAAAAGTAATTAAATCACTGAACCTGTTCTCAAGTGCAAGCATGTGACCATTTTTTTTTTTTGATACGGTGTGCAACTTATCTCTGTTGCTGAATTTTAAACTACTTATATGCTTCATGGAACAAAACCAAGCAGCACTAGCGGTTAGTACACAAAAACATACAGACAAAGGGTAACTGCATAGGAAGGTTTTTAATCTGTGTAATACTTTGAAGAGATAGTTTTAAATTACTTTAACAATGATCCTAAAAATAGATCACATCTATACAAAAGCCAACAAACCCAATTGATAACAGGAAATTCAGTCAATAATTAGTTCTCCCTTTTAGAATATAGAAACACGGGGCTTTTTTGTTGTTTTGTTTTGTTTGTTGGTTTTTCAAATGGGGTTTCTCTGTATAACAGAGCCCTGGCTGTCCTGGATCTCACCAGACTGGCCTTGAACTCAAGATCCACCTGCCTCTGCCTCCCAAGTGATGGGACTAAAGGTGTGCTCCAACATCACCTGGCTTGTTGTAGGGTTTTTAAAGTGTGATGGTGAGTTGTTTTTTTGTTTTTTGTTTTTTAAACAGACACTGTGGAACAGTGTCTGAAACACAACTTACCAAAATTTCTCTCTGACTCTCTTTCTAATCCTAGTTAGTATGCTCTACAGGGACCACTGATGTCTATATGTGAATCTGGAAGAGATGCACATCTGTGGTCCTCATGAAGATGCTTAAGATCCCCAACACAGACAACTGGTATACCTTATGAAAACACATCTACACAATCCTAAGCCCCAGAGGCACTGGGTCCTGGCATCTGTTCTTATCCCCCAGACTGCCACTTAAAATGGTTAGAATGATGCTTCATACTTGTCTTTACACACTATTTGTCACTTTACTGCCACATTCTTTATGATCCAGGTGCTCAGAAGTCTTCATCTTAAAATGGTGAATTTCCTTTTAAGAAGTAGATAAAATTCCTTTGGTATAGTTCTTGGGAAACAGTGAAATAAGGCTGGGTGAAAGGTTTTTTAGACAGAAACTTAAATATGGCTTTTTTTCATATAAAATTAGCTTAAAAGCCAGGTGTGGTAGAGTATGTTAGTATTCTTAGTACTTGGGAAGCAAAGGCAGGAGGACAAGTGAGTTTGGGGATAACTTGCACTACACAGAGAGTTCCGGGCCACCTAGAAGCATCCAATTCCAAATGAGAAATAAATAAAATAAAGGAGGACCAGAACCCAAATGTAAGACTGTGAAGTTCAATGATGGCAGCATACTGGGGTGCCTCAGGCTTGTACACCTTTCAGGTCAGTTTTTGACTGATATTTTCTTCTGCCCATTCATCTAAGTACAACAAACTCTGCATACACCACATGTGTAATGCTGAACTGGGCAGACCCTACTCCTGTTCAGACACACTTAGAATCCTAAAACCTGAAGACCTATGATTACACTCAGGGATACCTGGTGGTATGGTAAAGGTTACAAAGGGAAGGTGCACTTGAAGAAAGCTGACTAGAAAAAGCATTTAAGCTGAGACCTGAAAGAAGGGCGGTGCTAAGGGTAGAAGTCAGTCAAGACAGCTGACCACTGTAAAGTAAAGGATGGGGAAGGAAGGGCACTACCTTGTGCAGAGATGGAGGGAACATGAGAACCAGTAAGAAAGATCAGCAGTGCTGAATGGAAGTGATGGCAAACTTCAGCATGAGGTGGTTTTAACCTTGCTTTAAATTAACTTTAAGACAGTAATGGATTTCGTTATAGCACTTTCAAGCATATTTTGTTCTTTCTGTCCTGCATCACCGTCCCTGATCTAACCCCACTGCCCTTCTACTGTCCCCTCCCCACAATACCCAGCATCTATTCTGCATCACATGTATTTCATTACCCTACCCCTGCCCCAAAGGGCCTTTCTTTCTCTCATGTTCCCCTTTCTAGTTTCATGATCTGCACATCAGCAAACAATAAATCAGGATTTATGGTTCCTATAATCCTTACATTACTTTACTGTAGTGGCTACCACATTATATTTAAAATTTCTGTTTTCTAATTGAAAACTGTCCTAAAAGGACAGGCCAATTTTCTTTCTTGTGGAGGTAGCATTTTTTCTGAACACTGAGGTGGTAAAAGTTGATTAAACCTGAGTTTATTATGTTGATATTTTGGTTTTTTACTTAAATAAATGTCATATCATTTATGGAATTTATAAGTACACAAATTCTAAAGTAGCATAAGCCATTTTACGCCAGGCAAGTATATCAAGTTCCTGGAAGAAAACTGAGAGAAGCTAACTTAACTTATACTGTGTTTCTTATTTCCTAATAGCTGCATGCAATGAAAAGAAGGGTAGCAGAGGGCAAGTGACTACACTTACTACGTTAACATTCCCATAGATGGTGAACAGGAATCAACGATGGTATTACATATAAATACCAACTGATTTGTAGAATCATTTCATCTGAGTAGGAGTCTGAATCCTGAAGGATGATCATATAACTCATTTTTAAGATCAGGGTCTAATATATGGTACCCAGTCTAGCTAGCCATTAAGTGAACATGGTTTTAAATATTGATTATAAATGAAGTCATAAAATAATCATTTCTTTCACTGAAGACTCACAAATGCTAGGTTTCTCAACTAAATCAAATTAGATGTATTAACAAAATAAAATTTAAGGCAAAAAGAATTAGTGGGTATAAAAAGCATTTTACTCAATAAAAGGAATAATTCATAAGTGAATTATAAAATTTAATGCATTTAAGAGTTACTGCAAAACTGACAAAACTACAGAGACACTAATAAATTCAAAATCACAGCGAAATATTCAGGGGTCTTCTAGACACTGATATAATAAGTAAACTAAAACTCAGATTTGTAACCAAAATTCACAAGCTAGATGTAATAGATACATAAAAACAGCTTCTCACAAGCAGAAAATGCACGTTCTTTTCAACATTCTTCCTACCTTGGGCTTGGCACTTGTCAAGGAAACAGAATGGAATACAAGAACATATTCTTAAATATTTGGTAAACAAAGAGAAATAATGATTTAGTATATGTATATAGAGAGTTAAAAAAAAAAAGCTAGAGGTAAAACCAACCGTACAATGCTCCACTGACCACCTAAGCAGCACTGCAGTGGAATATAAGGAGAAATATCTCTGAAGGGAATAAATACCACTCAGGTTCTAAGTAGTAGTGATATCATTGCTTCAATAAAATGTTACGGTATTTATATATCTTCAAATCACTTGGGTATTTATGCCCACCTAAGCCTCTAGAGGCACTGCCACCCATCTTCTACATATTAAGAGCAGGCCACACCCTCTCCAAATACATAAGAAACCAATGAACCATTGAAGTAAGTCACAGGTAACTTGGGACAGAATATATAAGACCCTGTGAGCATGCACAGTAAGAAGAAAGTAGTCAAATATTTAGTTTCATGAACAGTTTTTGGTTAAGCTAAATCTTGAAAAAAAAAGCCACAAGTTGGAAAGGAATTTAAAAAAAAAATCTTCTTACAATAGTAATTCTAACAAGCACTGAGGAAGCAATGACTGTCCACCTGAAGAAGACAGAAACTGATTCCTTGATAATCAGGGGAAAGCTGGACACATGAGATGAGACTGTCAATAGAAATTCTTGAATATCAAGATATACAGGATTCAATGAGTGAATGAGAATTATATTTTTCACAAGAACTGATTAATTTTTAAGAACCTTAATAATGAGGATGGGAAAACTTCTCCAGTAATAAAAAGAGGTCAGAAGAATGAGAAAGAAAGTGAAATCGAGGACATTAACATTTAAAATGGGCTGGGTTGTTAGGTTAGAAAGGTAGACAGCAGAAATTGTGATAGAGGAATGAAAGTAATTAGCTGAGGCATGGCATCACATGTGAGAGTTAGAGGCAGCCCAGGAAGGCTATTGGTGAAGGTCCAGTCTTTTGAGACTCCAGCATATTGGACATGCCAGGACTTGGGACAACCAATGAGGTTGGCAGAAGCTGGGAAGTGGCACCTGCCTGAACCTATGAGAAGACCTGTGTGGACTGTGAAGGGCAGAGCCAGCCAAGTGGAGCTGCCCAGCCTTCTGAAGTCTAGAGGGTCATGACTCCCAGAATGTTAGGTGCCCATACTCAAAGTCTTTAAATTTTTAGAGAAGGTTTGGAATTTTAGAGAAACTTTGGACATGCTAAAGATATTGAAATTTTAAGGCATGTCAATTTTTAAAGACTGTGGGTCTTTAAGCAGTTGGAAAATGTTTTATATTTTGATATTGGTATTAATTTTTTAAAAATGAAAAAAGTGCCAAGAAATGACCAAGCCAAGATTCAGATAATATAGCACAATGTAAAATATACAGTTAAAAGCAAGACAGTAAGAACGTGGATCCTGTGTGAAACTTCCATTACTGAAACTCAGCAATAATTTCTTCCCAAGAAATTGTCCATGCTGACAGTACTGAGCTGTAGCATTGCTCAGCGAGTCAATGACTGAACATAGATGAAGCAACTGGAATAGTGTCTGACATAAAATAAGGGATCAATGAATATCAGCCATTATAACTACCATACTTGATATCAAGTTGAGCTGATATATAATCAGATATTTCAGAGGTCAGTGAGGCATCACAAGTGAAGCATGTCTGGAAGAACAGAGGTGGATAAATAAATATTTTTGACAGTTTTGTCATTCTTACTAGAATAATCAAGGTTTCCATTATCCTTTCTATGAAGATTATTTGAGCAGCCCCGTTTCCCTATTTCTATGTATCTCTACTATTCTTTCCTAATCTGCTCATATTTTTAGATGGCTGATATGTACGTATAAGTACAAATGTATCTATGTCGTTTTTTTCAAATGAATTTTTACAAAATGACACTATCTTATTTCTTAGAGGATAAATAACAGACAACACAGAATAGTGTGGGGACTATTATTATGACATTTTCCATTACCTTGATTATTAGTAGACTATATATGGCTAAAGGAAGGCTGTGAGTATGACAATTTCCAAAACAGAAATGTAAGGAGAAAAATCACTAAAAACAGAACAAACAAACAAAACAAAACAGAGCAGAATATCCAAGAACTGTGGAGCAGTTACAAAAAACGTATAATATATACAGAATAGCGATATAGTAGAGACAGATAGCAAAGTGTGTAGAGCACCAAAAACTGAGAATCTCTCTTAATTAATGTCAGACACCACAAACCATTATACAAATAAAGATATAACATGTTTAAATTGCAGAAAATAAAGGATTAACAAAAAGGCTGAACGAAGTCAAGCATGCTCTGTTCCCCAGAACCAATCCCCCAGGCTCATCCCTAGCACTGCAACAGAACACCAGCTGCAGCACTCTCTCCCAGTACTCTTGTCCCTACAGGTCCCAGTGACCATCCCATCTTGGCCTTCTGACCTCCACTCTTCCCTGTATCCCAGCCCCCAATATCAGCAGGCATTCCCTGTAAACACAGATCAGGAAAACACAAAGCCATCATATTCTCTGAAAATCAAGAAAAAGAAATTAAGGAGCAAACACCCACCAAACAAAGACTAACTCAGAAATTAACACCTAGAATCACACCAAACAGATGCCTAGACTCCAGTATGAGAACACAATCAGGACAGTATGTCTCCAATACAGCCCAGGTATTCTACCATAGGAGACCCTGAATATCCCATCATGGCTGAAGCACAAGAAAAAGACCTAAAAACCAACTGCATGAAGATGATAGAGGTTCTTAAGATGAAATGAATAAATTCCTTACAGAAATCCAGGAAAAGACAAATGAACAATTGGAGGAAAGGAATAAATCCTTAAACAAAGCTAGGAAAATGTAAATAATTGGAGGAAATGAATAAATTTCTTAAAGAAAACCAAGGTAAAACAAACAGTTGAAAGAAATGAATAAAACTGTTTATCAGATGAAAATGGAATAGAAGCAATAAAGGAAACAAGTAAAAAGAGTGAATTGAAAATTTTTGGAATTCAAACAGTGCTACAGTGGCAATCTTCACCAACAGAATACAAGACAAGGAAGAATCTCAGGCATTGAAGATACACTATGAAAAGAACAAATCAAAGGATGATAGGAACAGAAGACATAGACAATTCTGAGATCAAAATCCCAGAAAACATTTTCAACAAAATTATAGAAGAAAATTTTCCTAACCTAAAGAAGGACATGCCCATAAAGGTGCAAGAAGCTTACAAAACACTGAATAGTTTGGACCAGAAAAGAAAGTTGCCTAGCCATATAATAATGAAAACACTAAACATACAGAGGAAAGAAACAATATTAAAAGCCGAAAGAGAAAAAAACATATAAAGGCAGACCTATTAGAATTATACCCAACTTCTCAATGAAGTCTGTAAAAGTCAGAAAGGCCTGGACAGATGTCCTGCAGACTCTAAGAGACCACAGATGCCAAACCAGATTATTACACCCAGAAAATTATCAATCACCATAGATGTAGAAAATAAAAATCTCATGATAAAGTCAAGTTTAAACAACATCTATCTACAAATCCAGCTCTACAGTAGATGTTAGAGGGAACACTCCAAGCTGAGGAGGGTAACTACACACATGAAAACACAGGAAATAATCTCACACCAGAAAAACCAAAAGAACAGGCACACACACACACACACACACACACACAAACCACAACTACCACCACCACACCATTATTACCAAACCAAAAGCAACAGCAACAACAACAAAATAACAAGAAGCAACAATCATTGGTCATTGATATCTCTCAACATCAATGGTCTCAATTCCCCAATAAGAAGACATAGACTAACAGAACAGATTCAAAAACAGGATACATCTTTCTACTGCATCCAGAACAACACACCTCAACATCAAGGATAGACATAACCTCAAGGTGAAAGATTGGAAAGTATATTCTAAGAAAATGGATCTAAAAGCAAGCTAGTGTAACAATTTCAATATATAAAAAAATTGGACTTCAAAACTAATCAAAAGAGATGGTGAAGGACGCTGCATACTTACCAAAGGAAAAATCCATCAAAATGATATTTCAATTACTAACATCTATGACCCAAACACAAAAGAATCCTGCTTTGTAAAAGAAACACTACTACAACTTAAATCAGATATATTGTCCTTCACACATGGATAGTGAGAGACTTCAACACCCAACTCTCACCAAGGGACAGTTCTAATCCAGACAAAAACTAAACAGGGAAATACTGGAGCTAACAGACATTGTAAACCAAATGGACCTAACAAATATTTACAGAAGTTGCACCCAAGCACAAAAGAATACTCTTTCTTTTCAAGCACCTCATGGAGCTTTCTCCAAAATTGACCACACACATGGTCACAAAACAAGTCTCAACACATACAAGAAAACTGAAGGAACTCCCAGCATCCTATCAGACCACTATGTATTAAGCCTGAATATCAATAACAATTGAAACAACAGAAATCCTACAAACTCATGGAAACTGAAGAAGTCTCTACTAAATGAAAAATGGGGAAGAAAAAATAAAGAAGGAAATTAAAGACTTTCTAGAATTCAATGAAAATAAACACACAGAATACCCAAACTTATGGGACACAATAAAAGCAGTACTAAGAGGAAAATTCATAGCACTAATTGCCTACATTAAAAAACAAACAGGAGGGGGATCCAAGATGGCGGCGGTCGGCGCGGAAGTATTTTGAATTCGGGGTCAACAATCACAAGGCGACAAGTGTTCCAGGATGCTGTGAAAAGGGCACGACCCCTTCTAAATCTCACCCGGCTACACAGGGACCATGGAAGATGCCTGAGCAGGACTCCACTTCCGAATCTCAGACACGCTAGGAAGCCTCTGGACCCAGGAATCGGGATAACCCATCCCCCGAAAAGAAGAAATCCCTGTAAATTCCAACCTAATACGCAGCGTGCTGATTCAGAAACCACGCAGAGATAATCCCCACCCTGCTGGGCATTCCCAGGTCTCACACAGACTATCCGATCCAATTGTCTAGGGAAAGGTTGCAACCCTTGGAAGTAAGCGGGAGATCCCCTGCAAAGTGCCTTTAGACCACAGATTGCAGTCTGTGACGTCACTGGCCAGTTTCCAAGCCGCGGGAGCAGCAAGGCTACTGCAGCTGAACTGCAGACTTACCCACTACAGGAACCAACCCCGGGAAAACTAGTCTTATGTACTAATACAAGCCCTTCCCGCGGGGAATCAGAGCTTACTTGTAAACAGCCCCGGCACCTGAATTAATTAGGTCCCCACCTGGGAGGCGGGACTGAATGACTCACCTTATAGGGGTGGAGTAAGGCAACTCGAACCCTACACCACAGTGCCCCCTTTGGACCCAAGTCCAGAAGACAGCAAATTCCACATGGCCAGAGGCCAGAGACAAAAAAAAAAAAAAAAAAAAAACCAGAGCGAAATGTCTCCAACAAAAGAAAACAACGCTATTCCGTCCAGCCTGAACCACCTCACCACAACTGAAACACATCAAAATGATGACAATTCTACAGTATGGAAAGTGATAAAGTCCCTTCAAGAAGAACTTAAAACTATGAAGGAATACAAAGAAGCCACAATCTTACAAGTCAAAACAACGAATAACATCATTAAAGAGCTCCAAACCAAGGTGACCAAGCTTGAACAGGAAAAGGATAAAGCAATGAAAGATCTCCAGACAAAAACAAGCAAACTGGAGAAGGAAATGTACAAAACGAACACTACCATTCAAGACATGAAAATAGAAATGGAAACAATAAAGAAAACACAGTCAGAGTTAAAAGAGGAAATGGAGAATCAAGGGAAGAGAACAGGAACTATGGATGTGAGTATGAAAAATAGGATGCAAAAGATGGAAGACAGGATCTCAGGCGTGGAAGATTCAATGGAAGAAATCAGTACAACATCCAAAGAAAATAAGAGGGCTAAAAAATCTCTCACCCACAACATCCAAGAAATCAAGGACTCAATGAAAAGACGGAACCTAAGAATTATAGGCATAGAGGAAAGAGAAGATTACCGACTCCATGGTCCAGGAAATATCTTCAACAAAATCATAGAAGAAAACTTCCCAAACCTAAAGAAAGAGATGCCAGTAAAAATCCAAGAGGCTTACAGAACACCAAACAGATTAGATCAGAAAAGAAACTCCTCTCGCCACATAATAATAGAAACTCCAAATGTAGAGAACAAAGAAAGGATATTAAAAGCTGTAAGAGAAAAAGGCCAAATCACATACAATGGCAGACCCATCAGAATCACACCTGACTTCTCCTCAGAAACTTTAAAAGCTAGAAGGGCCTGGACAGATGTCCTACAAGTCCTGAGAGAGCATTAGGTGCCCAGCCAGACTACTATATCCAGCAAAACTCTCTATCAACATAGAAGGAGAAAACAAGATATTCCATGACAAAATCAAATTCAAACAAAATCTCCTCACAAACCCAGCCCTACAGAATATCGTAGAAGGAAAATTCCAACCCAGAGAAGATAACTACACGCAAGAAAACAGAGGAAATAGAAACCTCCACAGCAACTAAACAAAAGAGAAACACAAGACAGCCAGCTAAACCAAAATAACGGGAAATAACAACCCCTGGTCACTAATATCCATCAACATCAATGGACTCAACTCGCCAATAAAAAGACACAGACTTACAGACTGGATCCATAAACAAGACCCATCTTTTTGCTGTATACAAGAAACACACCTCACTATTGAGGATAAACACTACCTCAGAGTAAAGGGCTGGGAAAAGGTTTTCCAAGCAAATGGACCCAGGAAACAAGCTGGAGTAGCCACCCTAATATCAAACAAAATAGACTTCCAATTGAGGTTAATAAAAAAAGACAGAGAAGGGCATTACATACTGATTAAAGGAAATATCCACCAAGAGGTCATCTCAATATTGAACATCTCTGCCCCGAATACAAAGGCACCTACATTTATAAAAGAAACCCTTCTAAAACTTAAATCGCACATTGATCCAAACACTTTAATAGTGGGAGACTTCAACACCCCACTCACAACTATGGACAGATCATCAAGACAAAAGCCAAACAGAGAAATAATAGGTCGAACAGAGATCATGACCCAAATGGACCTAACAGATATCTACAGAACGTTTCACCCAAACACAAAAGAATACACCTTCTTCTAAGCACCTCACGGAACCATCTCCAAAATCAACCATATAGTTGGACACAAAGAGAGCCTCAAGAGATACAAGAAAATTGAAATAACCCCTGTATCTTATCAGATCACCATGGAATAAAGCTGGACTTGAATATCAAAAGAATCAACAGAAAGTCTACACTCACATGGAAATTGAACAACTCTTTACTAGAGAACCACTGGGTCAGGGAAGAAATAAAGAAGGAAATCAAAGACTTCTTAAAATCCAACAAAAATGAAGACACAAAATACCCAAACCTATGGGACACAATGAAAGCTGTGCTACGAGGAAAGTTCATAGCACTAAGTGCCTTTAAAAAGAAAATTGTGACAGCTCATATTAGCGAATTAACAGCTAAATTGGGTGAATTGGTAAAAAAAGAAGCAAACACTCCCAAGAGGAGCAGAAGGCAGTAGATCATCAAACTTAGGGCTGAAATAGACAACTTAGAAACAAAAAGAACTATACAAAGAATCAATAAAACCAAGAGTTGGTTCTTTGAGAAAATCAACAAAATAGACAGACCCTTAGCCAAGTTAACTAAAAGACAGAGGGAGAAAACACTAATCAACAAAATCAGAAATGAAAAGGGAGAAATAACAGACATTGAGGAAATCCAGAGAATATTTGGATCCTACTTTAAAAAAATCTATACTCCACCAAATTTGAAAACTTAAGTGAAATGGACAATTTTCTTGATAGATTCCACCTACCAAAGCTAAATCAAGATCAGATAAACAGATTAAACAGCCCTATAAACCCTAAGGAAATAGAAACAGTCATTAAAAATCTCCCAAACGAAAAAAGCCCAGGGCCAGATGGCTTTAGCACAGAATTCTACCGGAATTGGCCACATTGGTATTGATCTTTGTATATTGATACAAAATTAAGGGTAACGCTTCTTAAAGGTATTGTTTGTAGTAATACTTAAAAATGAAATGTCAAGTTTTGACCTCTCGCTACCAACTGACAGAAACTGTTTAGGATAATTAAGAAACGGAAACTAATAGTCATGAAAATGTGTCATTTTGTTAGTTACTATGACAGTCTATCACAGTTATTTTCTAAGCTACTCAGAAATCAAGTTGCTAAGAGACAAGCAATATTTGCTTATCTAAATATAAGAGATAGATAGGGCATCTTCAAAAACCTCAAGAGATCTGCAGAATATGGCATTCAAAGATGTTTTCTTTTTTTTTTTTTTTTTTAACATTTATTTATTTATTTATTATGTATACAGTATTTGCTCTACATATATGCCCGGGCAGATCTCAATGTAGATGGCTGTGAGCCACCATGTGGTTGCTGGGAATTGAACTCAGGACCTTGGGAAGAACAGCCAGTGCTCTTAACCTCTGAGCCACCTCTCCAGCCCAAAGATGTTTTCTTAACTTAAGATTTTTTGATATTGAGACATGTCAGCTCCTGACAGCACCCCCATTCTACTCCAAGTAGAAGATAAGCATCGAAGAATCTCCAGTGGGAGATGATTAAATTGGTGGTAAGCCATTCTCTTGGCAAGAAAAACCACTTACTTCAACTGTAGACAGACTTCTGTCCAAAAAGGACAAAACTTGGAAGCAGGTAAGTCGACAGCCTAGCTCTGCCAAGACAGGGTAGGTAAGTCCTTCATAATTCCTGCTCTACAACCAATGTCTGTCAGAGAAATGGGGCCAAATGGCTGAAGATTGATGCTGTAATGTATGGAGAGAAAATGGGAACTGTCCAGGCAGCCATTGGTATGTCATTTTTTAGTTTTGGAAGCTGCAGGCCCTGCACTTCCTATATAATCAGATATATTTATCCCTCTCAGGTCTCTGAGGTGGTTGAAGAATAGATAGCTAGAGTCTCATAGTTAAATTTTGAGTTGTTTAGGAATCAAGAGGGTGTTCTGGATCTAAGAAGATATTTTTAAAACTATGAGGCAAGTTAGTATGAAAGCTGAGTTAGATATAGAACTTTAAACTCATGGAGATGGTTAGATAGTAGAATGTTAAAGTCAGGTGCCAAATACATATGGACTGGACATTGGGAATGTATGCTAAGCCATATAACTCTTATAATCGTGGCCTATTTATTTCTGTTGTTTTGTATTGTATTTATAGTTATAAGAAAAAGAACCGTTATTTGGACTGAAAGGGAGAGCTGTTGGGGGGAAAAATAAATACCTTAAACTAAAAAGATATAGATGACCATAGGGAAGGGAAGAGGATGGTGTGGCTGAGGGGGAGGAGGGTGGAAGGGTGGGACTGGAGGGGGGAGTAGGGAGGGGATTGTGATTGAGATGTAACTTGAAGAAATAAAAAATAAATTATTTAAAAAAATAAAAAAAAGAAGACTCTCCACTGTTGGGGGCAGGGAGATACACCTTAAATTAAAAAAAAAAGTGGATAGGAGGGTTAGGGAGGAAGGGGGTGGGAGGGTGGAACCAGGAGGGAGAGGAGGAGAGGGAATGTGATTGAGATGTAACTTGAAGAAAGAAATAAGTGTTGAAAAAAAATTAATAAAATTGAAAAAGAAAAAAAAAGAAGACTCTCCAAATCTGGGTGCATAGTTATTAAATTTCTTTTTTTAAGATTTATTTATTTATTATGTTATTACAGTGTTCTGTTTGCATGTATGCATGCCTGCAGGTCAGAAGAGGGCACTACATCTTATGAGCCACCATGTGGTTGCTGGGAATTGAACTCAGGACCTCTGGAAGAACAGCCAGTGCTCTTAACCTCTGAGCCATCTCTCCAGCACTATTAAATTTCTTATGAAAATATTTGAATATTTAATTTGAAAATATTTTCCTGTTAAGCTTAATCAGAGGATTTTTATAGAAAGGTATTTCAGTATCCTTATTAAATTATAATTTGAAGACTGCGTTATACTTGTAAGGAAGAAATGGGGTAGCTTATTTAGACTTGTCTCCAAAATATTTATGTACAAGATTAGATAAAAGAGAAAATTTAGGGGTTTGTTTGTTTGTTTAAAGACATGGGCTCTCTGTGTAGCCTTGGGTGTCCATGAACTCCATTTTGTAGACCAGTCTGGCCTCAAACTCAGAGATCTGCTTGTGTTTGCCTCCCACTATACCTGCACCTGGCTCTAAACAATTCTTCTTGCTGGTTTTGTCTTTGTTTTTCGAGGCAGCATCTCTTTTGGCTGTCCTGAAACTAGCTCTGTAGACTGGGCTGGGCTTGAACTTACAGAGATCTGCCTAAAGGGTTACACCACCACCCCCCACCCAGAAGAAAATTTCTTTTACAACCAAAATCTTACATTAAAGATATATAAGGATGAAGTTTATAAAATGAATGAGAAATTGAAAGATCTTGAGAGAGACTCAAATTCAATTTGTAGTTGTAGAGGCTTAAAAAGTGAAATGTTTAAAACACATTTTTTTGTAAATATTTGCACTATTACCTTTTTATTTTTGTTTTACTAAATTGTTAGGCACTTGGGGGTGTCCCAGGAAGTCAGCCGTTACTCCCCAGTGGAATGGACCCAACACGACAACAAGGTAATTAAAGTAGAAATGAAACTGATGTGCTGAACTAGTGAGGAAATCCTTTAAGAACTCCATTGATAGAAATATTCAATGATTTTACCAGATGTGTTTTCACAGCAACATAACTGAATGGTTTATATCTCCAGCTAACTATTAATTATGCACAATAGCAGAGTAGAGGTGCTGACATGAGAGACAGAATATTAAAATGTCTGAAGTCTTGCATATGACTTCAGTGATCATGCATTTATTGGCCCCCTGCCTTTTTCAGATGTGGGGCTTGGGGATGATAGACGAGAAGAAAGCACACAAGTGACTTCATTAGTTCAGCAGTCCCCAACCTAGTTCTTCCTTGGAGATATTCAGGTTCCATGGATAGATAGCTAAGGCTGTATTCCTGGAAATGCTGTCTTAAGGAAAAGAAGAGCAGACACTGTGAAGGTAGTAATTCAACATAGAGCATGAAGAAAAGCTTAGCCAAGAAACCAATAGAGAGTAAGGGGCAGGCGATAGCCAGAGCTGGAAATGATGGTTACAAAAGCCAGAATAAATTGGCGGCAATGTTCAGATATGGCATGGTTCTGCCTTGCAAGATTAGTGCTCATAGCTGTTCTATTGCTAACGCTTCTCACTTCCTCTAGGACATCCAAATATGGGTGGACCAATGCAGAGAATGACTCCTCCAAGAGGAATGGTGCCCTTAGGACCACAGGTAAATATAACCAGCCCCGAGAGTGAGACACTGGGCCACTGGCTCCTCTGATAAGATGGCATTGCTCACTGGGTTGTAGCATGCGTTGAAGTATTGACAGACCTCGGGGCTGATGACATTGGACACATAGATCTCACTTTAAAATTCCAAAGTAAAAAACACACCAGCTTCTATGCTTTATGTTATAAATAGCTGTATATTTTATATTATAAAATATTAAAAAGATAATAAAAATTTACTTATGGCTTGTAATCTCTCCCTGATGACTTTTAGTCACTTTTCATTATGTTGGTATGAATACTTCATTTGCAAAATCAGACAGATTTTTTTCTATTTGTATTAGCAGTATCTCTTTATCAATTTCTGTTAATATGAAGGAAATAAAGGACCTTGGTATAAATTTACCTCAGAAACCAGAAATAGCAATAAAAACCCTAAAAGTTACACCACATAAAAAAGGATTAAAGAAAATTAATTATAATAAATGCCATGCATTTAAACAAAAGCATGGCAAAAAGCCATGCTCATGAGTGGGATAAGAGAGAACACTGAAGTAAAATCATTTGGAATGGCAGGAATCTCATGACATAGTCACTGCATATCAAACCTGTCAGGTAAAATGTGTGCCTCTAAAAGCATAAGCTTCATTTCCTGAAAGATAATAAAAAGTAATTCCTATAACAGACATTTTATCATGTAGCTGCCACCCAAGGGCAAACTGCCCTGTCTCTCTATACCCGTATTGTGAAAACAGGCTCTAGAATGGTGTTTGTAGCTTTATTCATATACAATCATATATACATGTTTGTTAGGTTTGAGACAGGGTCTCACTGTATAGTCTTGACTGGCCTGGAATTCATTCTGTAGACCAGACTGACCTTGAACTTGTAGAAATCCCCCTGCTTCTCCCCAGAGTGCTAAGATTGAAGGCCTATGCCGCTAACAAATCCCCCTAATTTTTTTCATAAATATCACTTCTGTGGTTTTTGACCATAAGATGTATGTAATAAAGTAAGACCGTCATTTCTAGGAACAACTTAAGTGGGAACAAAAAAATATACTTATTGTAATGGTTCTTGAGTACCGTGAGCTAAGCAAGTGCACACAGAATATAGTGGCCATGTGGCTAACGTGTACTATATGGCTGAAGACACTGATGCTTACCCCAAGTCAAGCCATATTTATAATCTGTTTTGATCTAAGTACAGCAACAGCAAAGATTTTTAAATTGATACCAAAATACTTTCAATAGAAAAGCAAAACTATTTCATCAGAAAAAAAATCTTATGATACTATAGTTGAACTAATTTTCTTCTTTGTTTCTGCAAGAGTCACTTAGCTAACCTGTGTCCTTAAAATGGGCAAGTTCCATGGGAGTAATGGGAAAGTCATTTAAATTACACAGCTATTTCAATTTTCTCTAGAATTTTGAAGAGCAAATAAGCTACATACAAGAAACATTTAAAAATAAGATGTTTGGGGTGGGTAAATGTGAACTCAGAATGTATAGTTCACATATAGAGAGTAAACTGACACCATACATTTAAATACAGCCTGAATTAGAGTTCCACTTATTATAGGATAAAACTTCCTCATAATTGAACTGTCCAATCAAGGAAACACACTTTAAAGTTTCCAAGAAAACAGAATCTGAATGCCATTTTGTGAGGAGAATTTCATTGGAAAAGAAATTAGACCAGATGGGCTAGTACAGTTGCCATCAGCTTTAAAATTCCTGGTTCTAAATGAGCTCATCCCATTTTCCCGTTGCTGAGCCACTTGGAAAGCCTTTTGTTATACTTTTCTTCCTGACTTCTTTGTGATTGGGCCTGTTATTCACAAAATGAAATATTTTATATCTGTAAATCATGAACTATACTGGATAATCCCTCGCTGTCTATGACAATTCAGTTTAATTAGCTCATCATTTATTGAAGGCCTACTGTGTATCTGACATCTTACTTGACTATTAAGTATAAAAATATTAATGAAATAGGATCTCTGTCTTCAAAATGCATACTGTTAAGGAGGAAATACAGCTACATTCAGAAGGCTAATATCTAATAGTGAAAGCCTAGAAAACAACGTATGTACCTTATGTAATTATTCAGTGAGTCATCACATGAACACAGAAGTCATTCTTTAGAGTTGAGGACACATGGGGAATGAAGGGGAAAGGGTTCAGTTACATTTTATTAACATCCATGAAAAAGAATTAACAGCTATAGTTTTTTTTTAATAATTTATTTTTTATTTCTTCAAGTTACATCTCAATCACAATCCCCTCCCTACTCCCCCCTCCAGTCCCACCCTTCCACCCTCCTCCCCCTCAGCCCCACCATCCTCTTCCCTTCTTTTTTTTTTTTTTTTTTTT
>CAJQZJ010030831.1:0-20102 GCA_907164525.1 Lophiomys imhausi
AAAAAAAATAAACACATGCCAACAAATTCATGAAAAAATATATAAAAATAAAATTTTGTGAAACATTGAAACAATAAAATAAAACAATGTCTGAAGAATAAATATTCTGAAAAATAAATATTCTGTGCAAAGCTTGGCATAAATCATGCCATAATTGCTCCTGTGGGCACTACACTGTCCCATGTAGTATCTCTTAGTTCTTATGTACATGTTCCTGCATCCTTGTTTCCTGTACACCAAGCCCTTGGACTTCAGTCTTTGCTGACAAGCTTCTAATTTCTCGAGCTCTCAAGGTCTTTACTAAGTCTGATGTTGGCAGGTCTCCTTCAGCAAGCTACAGCACCTTGTCCCTCCATGCGGTAGAGTCCAGTGTTGATATCTGAATGTCTTAACTAAGTCTTCGTTTAGGTAAGTGCCTCTTAGAGCTTTTGCCCTGTGCTTTTCACTGCCTTGGTATGTACTTAAGGAGGTTTCCTTCCCCTGTGCCAGCTGCTGCATCATACAACAGTTCTAAAACTCTCTCCAAGTCTTCTCTCACCTAAACCTAAACCATTTATATTAAATGTTTGCATTCTCACACTTACATATTCGTTGACTCAAATACAACAACCTAAATGGAACTCCCATGAAACTGGCAGATACATTTTCACATGCAGGAAAAAAAAAATACAGCTTGGTATGGAAAAGGATTTTAAAAGTAGTTGAAATAGCCCAGTCACTGCAAAAAGACAAAAGGGAATTTCCTTAATATACGAAGGTCAAACATTCATTTAAAATTTGTCAGTGTATCTTCTGAGTCTTTTGAAATGCTATTATGGCAGCTAGCCCGATATTTCTGCTTTGACTATTCAAAATAAAACTTCTTCAAAATGTTCAATATACCGCATTCTGGACTTTTGCTTGGATTTCTTTCTTAGGTACCTTCTCATCTCCTTTATTGACAGCTCTGCACTCTTTCTAGAATAAATCAAGCAAAAGGGATTCTGGATTTTCTCTGTCATTCATTACCTCATGTCTACATAATGAAGCCTTAGATATTAATCTGGGTATTGTGGAGATGTCTTTGTTAAGTTTTCCATTTCTGTGAAGAGACACCATGACTGTAGCAGCTCTTACGAAGGACAGTATTTCATTGCGGGTGGCTTACAGTTTCAGGGGTTAGTCCAGTATCTACATGTCAAGAAGCATGGGATTATGCAGGCAGACATGGTGGTGTAGAAGGAGCTGAGCATTCTACATCTTGATCCATAGATGTTGGAAGAGAACTCTGTGCCACTGACCCTAAGCTTAAGCATTTGAGACTTCAAAGCCCACCCCCACACTTCCTCCAATAAGCCACACCCACTTTAACAAGGACACACCTCCACATAGTGCCATTCACTGTGGGTCTTTCAAACTACCACAGTTCTTTTGAGCTTAAGGAAGGAAAAAGATATTGTGAATAATAATATACTGGTGTTCTATTTTATTTCTTTCATAGCATAATATTTCAATCCAAAAATGTCTTTCTTGTTTTCTTTACCAAATGACCATAACCACTGGTCTTGAATGATTATCAAAACATACTTATCAGGTTTTAAGTGGTATCTGAAGTCTCCATCAAGGAGCTTAGAAGTGATTTTGAAGAGAAAGGATCTATTACAAGCTCTTCTAATGCTGTACTAGAAATGTACATCAAAGATATCAGGAAAAATAAATTCATCACTATAATCCAACCAGGCAAAGGATACTCATTTGTATGTAGAGTTCTCAATAATTACTAATGTGATTGCATATATCTAATGTTTTCAAAGAGGAGTCTCTGAATTGTCAGTAAAGAAGAGTCAGTGGAGATTTTTGAAGAAAGTTGATGTTGAAATAATACTTCTTAACAGGCAGAGCAGAGTATTCTTGGAGGTCACCAAAAGCTGCAAAAGTGACATTAACATATAACCAAGAGTAGGATATGTACTTTGAAACAATATATACTAAGGTGGAGGACATGACAGTGAATATGATGTCTGAGCTAGGCAGTTATCAGGAGCTCTGATATGTTTATAGATATCTATATATCTATATCTATGTCTATGTCTATGTCTATATCTATATCTATATATATCAGCAGCTTTAAGAGATTAATAGAGATAGTGTGACCTACAGCTGGAATAGTAAACTAAGCCCACCCACTTGACTATTCTGAAAAGTTTATACTACTCTTATCCCTCCTCCTCTTTTCTTTTTCTTCTTTTGTGAAATATAAATGGTAAACGTTTCCTGTGGCCATTATATTATAGCTTTTTAAAAGGAAAAGTACCAACCACATTAAAGCAGAATTCACATTACAAAAACACTGAGAGCAGGGTCAGCCTGACGCTGGGCAAACTCTAAACAGAGAAAGACTTCGATCCAGGAGTGGTGGAACACATCTTTGATCCCTTCAGATGGGAAACACAGGTCTCTGATCCCAAGAATTAGAGTTCAGAGACACACACATGGGATTTGGAGGGACCTAGGTTTGGAGGTTACTTACAAAAGGCCTTCTCGATGCAGGCAGATTGTCCTTTGGGATCTCAAAATATATACACTGGAGCTGGTTTAGCTCCAAGGTGACAGAATGATTTCTTCTTCAACCCAGATTGAAAGATAACGCTTTGTATGTTGTCGGAAGGCCAAATTTGCTTCAGGAGAAGTACTACCTAGCCCCCCCCCAAAAAAAAAAAAGAGGGCAATTGTCCTAGGGTTGGGATTGGGGCAGGGCTCTGTTCTTATCTTTCCAAGAGAATTGAAGTGTCCATTAGGGGAGCCCGGGGACGGCTGGACAGCGGAAACCTCAGCAGAGAGCAGAATCAGGCACCAAGGAGGACGAGTGACCCAGTTGATTCTGCCTGGCAGACTTCCTCAATAGCTGTCTCCATCCGGGGCCAGCAACCACCACGGCAATCCAATGTCACTGGGACTGTTCAGCTCTACACAATGCCCCGGCAGGAACCTCAGTGAAGCCTGCAAGATCAGCTTCTCCCTACAAACCCCTTAGGTCATCTAAACAGCTGAGAACAGAAGGACTGAACATAAAAGGAGTGTACTAACATTTTTAACCATTTTTTCCATTTGGGTTCGGGCCCCAAACAGGTCTACTACGACCCAAATCAGCAGGAAGCCACTTTAAGAGAGCGACGTCCCATGCCCAGAGGGTGGGGAAGGTGTTTCTCCGCCCTTCTTTTTGGTTATTTGAAGGATAACTGAAAACTCTGATATTTAGGGGAAGAGATTACAAGCTGATAAATGGTCCTGTTTAATGGGTTTTGGAGGTTAGCCCCAGGGACTTCCTACTTTTCCTTTTCTGTATCCTTCTTCCTCTCCTATGTAGGAGTGCATGGGCTTGAGAAAAATGAGATATAGACATAGCACAGGAAGGTCCAAGAAGAAGGGGCAGATTATTGAATATGCCCTTATACCTTTGTATATTGATACAAAATTAGTAGTTTATTTGGATAAAGTGGTATTGACCATTGTTTATTGTGCAAAAATAAGATTGTATTGGATTACATCGGATTATAGTTGGCCACAATGGTATTGACCCTTGTATATGGACGTAATATTAAGATTGTATTGGGCTACATAGGCATTGATCTTTGTATATTGATACATAATTAAGAGTATATTTAACCACAATTGAATAGATCTTTGTATATTGATACAAAATTAAAGGTAACGCTTCCTAATGGTATCATACCTAGAGATACTTAAAAATAAAATGTGAAGCTCTGGCCTCTTGATACCAACCGTCTAAAACGGTCTAGGATAGTTAAGTAAAACAAACTCTTAGTCATGCAAACATGTCACTTTGTTAGCTACTATGACAGTCTATCACAGATATTCTCTAAACTACCCAGTAATCAAGTTGCTAAGAGACAAGCAACATTTGCTTATCTAAATACAAGAGATGGATAGGGCATCTTCAAAAACCCCAAGAGATCTGCAGAATATGGCATTCAAAGATGTTATCTTAAATTAAGTTTTTCTTTTTTTTTGATATCGAGATATATCAGCTCCTGCAGCACCCCCTATTTTACTCCAAGTAGAAGATAAGCATCGGAGAATCTCTGGTGTGAGATGGTTGAATTAGTGGCAAGCCTATCTCTTGGCATGAAAAAACCCCTTGCTCCAACTGCAGACAGACTGCTGGTAGCAGGGAAGTCGACAGCCTAACTCTGCCAAGACAGGGTAGGTAAGTCCTTCATAATCCCTGCTCTACAACAAATGTCTGTCAGAGAAACAGGACCCAAAGGTTGAAGACTGATGCAGGAATGTATGGAGAGAAAATGGGAACTGTCCAGGCAGTCACTGGTATGTCATTTCTTAGTTTTGGAAGCTGCAGGCCCTGCACTTCCTATATAAGCAGATATATTTATCCCTCTCAAGTCTCTGAGGTGGTTGAAGTATAGACAGCTAGAGTCTCATAGTTAAATTTTGAGTTGTTTAGGAATCAAGATGGTGTTATAGATCTAAGAAGATACTCTTAAAAGTGTGTTGCAAGTTAGTATGAATGTTGAGTCAGATATAGACCTTTAAACTCATGGAGATGGTTAGATAGTAGAATGCTAAAGTCAGGGGCCAAATATGTATAAACTGGACATTGGGAAGGTATACTGGGCCATTTAACTCTCATAAATGTGGCATATTTATATCTGTTGTTTTGTATAGTATTTACTGTTATAAGAGAAGGAACCATCTGTTGTACTGAAAGGGGAAACTTCTGGGGGGAAGAGGGTGGAAGGGTGGGATAGGAAGGGGGAATAGGGAGGGGTTTGTGACTGAGATGTAACTTGAAGAAAAAAAATAAAGTATTTAAAAAAAAAGAAAAAAGGAAAAAGAGGGCATGGCATTTTGTAGTTGTTGTATTGGTCGTACCCCTTCTTGGCTGTGGAAGGAAGACATATTGTCTAATGCTTTGACTTCTTATATACAACTTTGAATTTCATGGTCAAAACTCAGACTTTCGGTAAGTGTCATTGATTGGTATATATTGAGCATCGTGTCTGTGCTACAATGGGTGTCTCATAAAGGTTAGTTTGGATTCTTCTTTCTAAAGATAATTACTTTGTAAATATTATTTCCAAATGTGAGATTACTGAACAAGAATTCAATATAGGGAGAGTCCCATAGTAAGATTCACAAACGCATGCAAGTTAAATCATGATGAATACGCGCACTGTGTAAAAATGATGAGTACTGTTACTTATGCAGAAATTTGGTTAACCACGTAAGACCTGAAGGGTCAATAAATAAATTGGGACTTCTGGAACAAACAAACAAACAAAAAAGTTAAATGAAGTTGTTTTCTGATCTGTTGCAATGAAAGCTATCTTAATACAATCCTATTTCACAGACACACATACACACTGAGGAATAGAGTGTGAGAGAGAGAGAGAGAGAGAGAGAGAGAGAGAGAGAGAGAGAGAGAGAGAGAGATTAGGCTAGCCATTAGCTATAGTATTGATGATAGTAGTTCTGGCTAAAGAAAAGAGGTTGTGTTGAAACCTTGAACACATGGAGCTCATTTTAACCATTTGTGATGCATCTGCTTTGTCAAATTGTAGAGATTAACATCAGTGTGGTGACTTAAAACTTGCCAAAAGAAGCAAGTATATGAAGTAAGATGATAACTACAACCCAGGCAGTAGTCTAATAGTACTTTGATGAATATTAGGAAGGTTTAAAAACTCCACATCTGGCCAGTGTGATATGTTCAGCAATGACTTATTCAAATAGGGACCATTGGAGCTGGTTTGCTCAGCTCTAACTTGCTGGGCTGTTTGTCACATGACCTAGACAGTACTTTCATATGATAATATCAGGAGCCATTGCTTTTCTGTCTGTACTGCTCTTACTGTTCTTATTTAAATGAATTCCATCTGTTTAGAAAGAGGTTTTTTTTTTTTCCAGAACCTCACAATATCTGCTTTCCTAGTCAGAAAAAAGAATATTTTTTCAGTGAAATAAAATGTTCACTTGAACTAATTTATCCAGTCATCTTTTGCAAGGCTTACAAAGGTTTGTGCTGACTTGTGACTACTGCAATAACTTTTAAGTAGATTTTTGCTACACCACTTCAATAATCAGTATGTCATTTAATTTCCAATTAAATATTTAATGTATACCAATAGGATATATAATTTCTTTCTCCATGCTAATCCACATGCTTGACTAACACTCATGTTCTATTGTAACAACAATTGAAAACCAATAGTCTTTTTATAAAATAAATAATGTATCTTTAACTATACATGTGCATATTTTGGGCATTATTTTCAAAAATTCAATGGCTGTACTAGTTCTAGTATAAAGTTTGGATTTATATCTGAGTCCACTATCCTATTCCATTGATCTACTTACTTGTTTTTTTGTGCCAGCGCCATGGTCTGTCTAGCTGGTAATGATATCCTTCAACCCTTAAATGATTATCTCATTTACATATCTGAAAGCTTCAGGAGTCACATTTGTATTTCTGTGCTGTACTGCTAATAAAATTCATCAGTCAAGGATTTTAGAATTGAAACAAAAGAAACTGTAGTTCCTATTAACACATAATTATGTGTTTAAATATAGATATGGACACATATGTGGCAACAGGACAGAATTCTTGGAGTCAAATCTTGGTTTAAGGATCTGTGGGTTACACTAAGAATAGAGTAAAAAAATTAATGTTTATAATTTGTGGATCAATGTGAATGCTTGTGTGTTTTATAAGCATGTGTATATGAGACCTTTTAAAAATATTTTCACTTATTTTATGATCACTGGTGTTTCATCTATGTGTATCTCTGTATGAGGGTGTCAGATCCTGGAGTTACAGTTGTGAACTGCCATGTGGGTGCTGAGAATTGAACCTTGGTCCTCTGGAAGAATAGTCAGTATTCTTAACTGCTGAGCCATCTCTCCAGCCCCTGAAGAATTTTTTGTTTTGTTTTGTTTTTTGAGACAGGGTTTCTCTGTGTATCACTGATTATCCTGGAACTCACTCTATAGATCCAGGCTAACCTTGAACTTACAGAGATCCACCTCCTGCCTCTGCCTCCAGAGTACTGGAATTAAAGGGGTGCACCACACCTGAGTCATGAGTACTTTCTTGGTATCTTAGAGTGCTAGAAAAATATTAGACCATTCTTGAGAGTGGGAAGCCTAAAACCACAATAGCAGTAGATTGAAAGTCTAGAGAGACTCACACTCTGTTTCCTCTTGTTGTATCCACACATAGTATAACCTTAAAAGGACTCATAAACTCCAATAGACTTCTTTTACAAGGGGTCTGATCTCATTCACAAGAACTCCATCCTAAAGATCCTATCCTACTTGAAAAGACTCTTCTAGCACCATTGCACTAGGACCTAAGTTTCAAAGTATTAATTTGGAGATGACAGAAACATTTATTCCATCGAACAGACCATTTTGTAAGCAATCTGCAAAGTCCGGAATTCCATTATTTGCAAATTATATTATAGTAATAATTGGCATTGCTTTTAAGGGCTGATTTTTATGAAGCTCTTCTTTGATAAAAAAAAAAAAGTTTGTAGAACTGAGTAAGCTTAGCCTAACTTATGGTTGCCCCAAAAAGAAATTAAATATGTATTGCATCATGAGTTTATGTGAGTTCATATAAAGTATGAATTAAATGATTCTATATAAGGAGTACTAGTATGTTCTTAAATTTGCATTCTTTTGTCTGCTCCCATGAATAATATATTTAAGGGTTACTAAGCCACATTTGTTGATATGAAAATGCTAAGCTATTTTAAATTTCTCTTAAAATACATATATCTACAGAAATAGTTGATGGGGTAGTGTTAAGCATTGTACATGTTAACTGATTGGTCCTGCTTGCTGTCTGCTACTTACTTTGACTCTGATTGGTTAAATAATATGCTGAGGCCTCAGATTGGGCAAAGACAGAGAAAGGTGGGACTTCCTGAGATTAGAACAGGAAGCCTGCTCTTTAGACAGGGATTAATTCATTCCAGCCAGGAGCAGCAGGAAGGAGGACAACATGGTTTAGAAAAAAGAACCTCATTCCACATGGCCAGGAACATCCGCATAGCATGAAGAATGGCAGTCCAAGGGGACATATGTATTTATGGGGTCATATTTGGGTAATAGAATTAAGAGCTTGCTTAGGTGGGCCAAGATTCCTCAATTCAGGCCAAGGCTTGTTAAAATACATGTGGTGTCTGCGTGTACTCATTTATAATGGCTGGTTAAATCAATTAATAAATTTATGTCAACTGTAGAGGAGAATATTTAAACTCCATACAGTCTTATGTTGTATTTTCAATTTAAAATAGATTATATATAGCTTATATATGTAATACTATTACATGCCATCCTTTCATATGGAATAAATGGAGACTTACAAATGTTTTTCTTCTGTTCAAACAAAGAACAGAAAATATTCCTTAATTAATTTGTGCATCCTGCACATCCAAGGCATTTTGGTAAGTGCAGAACTATATGTTACTTGTGAGAAATTATATATTTTCAGAACAATGGGACCAGAGTCCAAAGAAGACAAGACAAGTAACCCAAATGATCCAGCCTTACAGCTCCCTCAATAGCTGTTTCCTCAAAAATCTGCATCCAGAACAACTTTAAACAGCTTGCTGAGATGGCTCAGCCTCAAAGACTGTTCCAGATATGACTTCAATAAAGCCCTGAATTTTCCTAACCAAAGTCCAGCTTTGGACTACACACTGCTCAGGACATTGAAATTGCCGAGCACATAGAGACAGGACAACAAATGTTAGTATTAAATTAATTAACCACTCTTTTCCATTTTATTTGGGCCCCCAAACAGGTTTTCTGCATCCCAATTCAGCAGGAAGCAGTTTTAAGAGAGTGACATCCCATTCCCAAAAAGTGGGGTGGATGATATATTGTTTAGGGGGGATGGTTACAAATTATTATATGGTCTTGTTAAGCAAGGTATAGAAAGTTAGACTTGGAGATTTCTTTTTCTTTTCTCTATCCTTCTTTCTCTATTATATAGGAGGAAAGGACTTGAAAAGAAAAAGAGGGGGAGTGTATATATATATATATATATATATGATAAAATATAAGGATAGATTATTGAATCTTCTCTGAAACTTAAAGCTATTGTTAGTCTTAAAAATAAGGTCATCTTTTGATACATTGGTACAGAATTTTGTATATTGATATAAAAATAAGGTTAATTTTTGATTCATTGGTATATAATTTTATATTTAGACACATATTATGTATATTTCAACTTATATAAGGTATTGTACTTATACAAATCATTTAAAAGTACAGGTTTACTTCTGATCCTTTTATGGGTTGTTATTGTAATCTATTTAGGAGTCTGGATAATACAAGTTGACTGGCCAGTTGAGCTTCTGGTCATATCAAATACTAGTCTTAATTTATCACAAAATAGACTTAATAGATTGTACAGGTAGTAAATGATTAAAAATATACAATTTGCTCATTCAATGATAGATAGATGCATTTATAAATAAATTGATAGATGTCTTCAAAACCCTCAGAGGCATACAAAAAATGGCATTTAAAGATATTTTTATTGTTTTAAGAATTGTTTGACTTAAGACAGTCAACTCCTAACAGCTCCCATTTGACTTGGAAGAAGACAATGAACATCAAAAAGAAATCTCCAATCAGGAGATAATTTCTACTGGACAAAAATGCCCCTGCTCTCTCAACAGACTATATACAGTCCAAAGATGGACCAGAGCTTAAATGCAGGTAAGGAGATGTCCTGATTCTGCACAGACAGAATGGGGAATATCCTTATTTCCTGTTGCACAATTATGTCTATGAGATATGCTTAGCCAGAAGGCTGAAGATGATGCTCCAACGGTATGGAGAGATATTTGGGACTGTCTGGGAAGCAAACTGTCATTTTTTTTTCTTTTTTGGAAGGTGCTCTTCTGTGCTTCCTACTCACTCAAGTAATAACTTTATCCCTTCTTATGTCTCTGATGGGGTTGAAGGCATAATAGTTATAAAATTTCAATTGAACTTGAGTTGCTTAGGATTTAAAAGGATGTTTTCAAGTCTAAATAAAATCTTTAGGTTTATAAATACAGAATATGATAGAAAATATTTAAGTTCAAAACTTTAGACACACCAAGATAGATGATTTTTTTTCTTCTTCAAGATTGCCTGATACAAATAGGCTAAAAAATTACATGTGTAACTTTTATATATGGTTTTCTTGATTGTTTCATATTTGTTCTTATTGCTTTTAGTATATGAGTGAAAAATTTAGCCTTTTTATTAGACAAAAGGAGGGAATTGATGGGGTAGTGTTAAGCATTCTAAATGTTAATTAATTGGTCCTGCTTGCTGTCTGTTACTTACATTGATTCTGATTGATTAAATAAAATGCTGAGGCCTGAAATTGGGCAAAGACAGAGAAAGGTGAAACTTCCTGAGATTAGAACAGGAAGCCTGCGCTTTAGACAGAGGATTAATTCATTCCAGCCAGGAGCAGTAGGAAGGAGGACACACACCATGGTTTAGAAAAAAGAATCTCATTCCACATGGCCAAGAATATCCACATAGCATGGAGAATGGCAGTCCAAGGGAACATAAGTATATATGGGATCATATTTGGGTAATAGAATTAAGAGCTAACTTAGGTGGGCCAAGATTCCTCAATTCAGAACAAGGCTTGATAAAATCCACATGGTGTCTGTGTGTACTCACTTATAATGGCTGGTTAGGGATTAACCACCCAATCAATTAACAATAATATAAATACTGTTAAACAATTTAATTAATTATTTCTACACATAGTTATATTTATTTTTTAAAAATGGTACCCTTGATCAGATGGTTCATAGGCAAGTAAACCAGTTCAAGTAGAAAAAAAAAAAGAACCCTATATCATGTTTAGTCAGTTATTTTCCATAATAATCTAGATCTATTTACATCACTTTGCATATAATAACTGTTTTGAAAGCCACTTGTTAAGAGATAGACAAAATGAAGATATGAATAAATATATTTAGATTATAGCAAATGTTTTCAGGTAAACAGGGTAAAAAACTTCAGCCCTTACAGGATTAATGAGATTAAGAAACCTGACACTGAATTATCTACAATTAAATAAAGATTTCTAAATATTTTTCTTGAAGCAATTGGCTTTCTATTCATGTATGTTCATTATCTTTAAAAAAAGGCTACTTCTGTGAAGAATGTTAGAGAATTTCTTCAGAATGAAGTCACAGAACTTTTGGAAATTTGGCGTCTGGAGATGTGGCTTAGTAAAGTGCTTGCTCTCTATGCAAGCATTAACCCCTGAGTTGAGACATCCACCACCTATATCAAAATCCCTATATGTCAAAATTTGATTTAATCCTGTGGAAAAACATAGGTAGATCCCTGAAATTTGCTGGTAGCCCAGTCTAGCTCAAGCAGTGAGCTCCAGGTTCTGTCTGAGACACTGTCACAGAAAGTAACATGAGGGGGTGACCAAAGAAAACACTTGACATTTGATATTGGCCTCTGGTGTCTATATGTGCACATACAAACATGAACACAGAGAGAAAGACAGACAGACAGACAGACACACATACACACACAGATACACTCACACTCACACACTCTTTGGGAAATTAAAGCAAAACCTTATAGCCATTCAGTGACCTTGTATTTCTACTTCCCTAAGTCCTTGTTGTGTGCCAAGTCAAGTGGTTTGATTGGATTCGTGAGAGGACCATTTTGTTGAGCAGCAATATAGCTTTATCCTTTTCTGATCTTACAGCAGCAGCATATTGCCTCTCTTGGAAGTTCATGGGACTGAGGTTCACACAAGACTGTACTCTGTTTTCAGTAGCTGGCTTTGCAAGGATGGGCTCCTTTCTCTTCCTGAGAGCATCTACATTTATTTATATGCTTACAGAAAACCTTTGTTTCTTACAGCAGGCCAACCTAAACTCATCCATACATAAGAGTTTCCCATCACATTTGGGGACATTGTGTTAACACAGGCATTAGCAGGAAAAGATGGTGATCTGTTTGCTGAACCTACTCACCACAGTCTCTTTTTTCATTCAGTGAATCTTTGCTCAGGCTGATAATATTGAGAGAAATGACATAAACACCAGTCTGTATTCCAGCAACAAAAAGGTAGATGGTTCTGGAGATTTACTTTGAAATTTCAAGCTTTTGTTTGACATTTGGAAAAAGTGATCTGTGTTCAAGGTCAGCTTGAATTCTGCAGGTCATTTTAAGTGCTCCAAAACAAAACAAAACAAAACAAAAAAACAAACAACAACAACCAAAAAAACCAGCCTACAAATTTCCATTTAGGTCTCTCTAGAAGATGACCCAAGTGTGTTTACTGCAGGTGCCTTGGGAACTTTGCTTTTGTAGCTCTCTGAGAACACTTATCTGCTGGCACTGAATAAGATAACGGATCTCCTCAATTCCACGCTGCCTTTCTAAGGCAGCTAATGAAATCAGAGCTGCTGTGTTTCATCTATCCTTCTAAAGTATCACAAAAGATAAGATATCAGGTTTTCCCCCAAAGCAAACCAAAAGCAAACACAAAGAAACACTGAAGGATGAGGAGACAACAACAGGACAGGCTAACCTGTGCCTGTAGCTTTACCTGTTAATTAACCAGAGCCACGATCTGATCATATGTCATGAACAAGAGCAGGAAGCAAATAAATTCTAGTCACTTCAAATTAGCTCACTCAACAGGCCAGGAGCAAGTTAATTCTTAAGCATTTAATTCAGTCAATTGGCACTCAAACGAGGAGAGGCAGAAACAAATGGTGCAATCTTGGTGAGGTTGTTAACCTGACCCAACCTCATAAGAGTAAATTGAAATGTTTTCAGTCTTTCCTCCATTTGCTAGTATTGTGTGGATATACAGTTTTGACTGGATGCTTGGTGCTCTCTTGTATTGTAGTCCTACTGTGTACTGTCACCACCCCCTCCACTTACCTAGGCACTCTGTTTAACTTTTTGCAACTTGGTTCTACACTTGTAAAATGAGGCTACAACAGAAGCAAACCTCACAAGGGTTAAGAGTTAAAAAATCATCTAAAACACTTAAGTATGGACAGACACTAGGTAGTAGAACTATGAACGTTCATGCTTCACATCCTGAAAAATAGACACTGAGGAATGAGAATCACCTGCAGAGCCCTTGCCTTCAGTCAGTGAGGGGGGTTCTTCTTTGTATAGAAAGTAGCCCTATATTTTCATGGATCAGAGTAAACAACTGATTGGATGACATCTATTTTCTCTGTTACACTCAAATTAGATATTTGTTATGTTTGCCTTTTCCCTTCTGTTCATTTTTTTACATAATTTATATTGGTATTCTACCCTCTTGATAAGGAAAAATAAAAGTTGAACCTTGCATTTCTGCACTCCTGTAATTCCTCCAAGATCTGTGTCTCTGATTTCCCTTCTGTGACGTGCCATCTGGGTGCCAGCGATCTTTTGTTGGCTCCTTCTGTGATTCACTGTGACTCTTTATTATTACAACCAGGCTGGCCTCCCCCTACTCCCTTTCCTAATAAGGAACAGAATCAACACAACTGGGATATTTTGAATGCTGGCATTTCTTCTGAATACAGTTCTAACTAGATTTGTATTTTTATGCTGTGGGTGGAAATGCCAGATAAGAAGAAACAGATGAAGCCAGATGAAAGGGTAAGATGGAAGGAGGAGGTCAGCTATTTGGACTTTCTTAGGTGGAACATTTGTTGCAGAAATGGCAACCAGCTCTTTAAAATAAAATACAGTGGAGTTCAGTACCATTAACAATAAATAAAGGAAGGGGGCAAGTAGCTATGTGGTGTTAATCTCACCCTCACAAATAATGGCACCAGTGACATTTGACCATGTGACAGACGAGTGAGTGGAGAGCCTTGGGACTGTGATAGTGACAGTTTTCTTTTTCTTCCCTTGTAAATTATTCAGCATTGGCACAGCACTGGGAAAACACGAACTTGAGAAAGGGTGAGGGAGAAAAGGAATTCTATTGCAAATGAGAATAGTGGCTGACAAGTCCATTAAAAAACAACAAACCAACATTCAGGCTGCATCTGCTGCCTTCAAAATATCCTTCAAAGGTTCGGTTCACTAACCTCTTTTACACATGCAAGAAGGTAGCAGAGAGGAGAGGATAGTTCCTGCTGAAACCATCCCAGATTGGTCTCTTTTCTCATAATGTTTATGTCATTATCAAAGATTGGATGATACTTCTCCTAAGGTCACATGTGTTATTAAAGCCCAAAGTCCCAGCCATACATTTCCATTGCAGTAATTGCATTCTGCTGGCATAAATGTGCCTTGGTGTTTTGGGTTAGTGTGACTGCCTTCCAACCCTGTCTCTCTTATATATTGGATCTGCCACCCCAGTAGAGGTGGCTTTCTAGAATGTGATAAAATTTCATAGGCAAGTTATAAAAATGTCATGGCACGCTTTTTTTGGATACAGAATATATTGTATTTCAATGAACTTTATCATTTCTCTTTTTCTCTACTTAGAAGGAAAATAGGGAAGTCTTCCATCTCAACATCCCAGCTGGAATGGGGCCTCAAGGAGGTCTCTTGAAGGCAGTTGTAACGGGGGATTCTAATGGCTGAGCAGACCAGTTGCATTGCCCAACCTTCTCTCCCACAAACATCTGCTGTGCAGCTGGAAGGCAGAGAAAATGATGTTTTTACCATGGTTGTCCAGCAAGGGGGGCTAGAAACTACAGTTCCTTTTCTGTCAGAGCCAATTCCCCATTGGTACATACTGCTAACGAAAAATCACTGGTAACATCTTGCCTCTCTATAATAGATTTTATGTGACATTTTCAAAATATTTTACATTAATGTGTGGAGCTTCCCCTAGTAAGGGATAATAAGTGAGCACTTTATCTCCATTTTCTGGAAGGGGCAAATGATACAACAGCAGGCTCGGTAAGGAATAAATCTGCCTCAGCACCATGGATGGCCCCCAGATGTTCTACCCTCTGCCCCTCCTCTGCATAGCTCTAACACTCCTTGTCCTCTGTTTCTTCTCTACAGTGTCTGACCTGCATGAGGCCTGTCCTAACAGGAAACAGCATTAGAGGGTGGAAGGAACATCACGGAAGCTTGTGTGCTTGCCTTTACTCATTTGCTGCGATTAGACCGTCAGCTTCCACCATCACAGAGCAGCCTACCTCTCATTTTAGGCTCCTATGAGTTTCCTGCATTTCTATAAGTGGCTCATCTTTTATTTGATAGAATGTAGGTCTGTAGTATAAGCACAATGTGATTCCAGCCTTTTCAATGTTATTTTGTGCTACCTACTCGAATCCCCTCCCTATTCACCTATACCTCTTCAAACACCCCAAGTTCACCCATCATCAGATTAATGAGCTTCCATGCTAACTCTGATTATCAATCTTTTTTTTCTTCCGTTAAAGTATGTCTGTGAGAAGGCAGGCCACTGGACCAAATGGCCAAGAACAGGAGGTATTACATGCTAGAACCTTAATCCAAAGTCTGTGATGACAACTTGGGGTCTTTAAGTTGGTCTAAGAAATCAACTCTGCTCTATTTAATTCCAATAAAGCCTATACTGTGATTTCTCTATCTCCCATCCACATGTCTCTTTGGTATCTGTGGTGAACCAGAAAGAAAGGTGATAGTTGTAGAATTGGATGTGCTCCTGTAGAATACCATGTAGGACTTAGGAACATGAGTCATTGCTTACTTATTTAGAAAGATAGGGATTTTTGTATTACTTATATAATGCATTTGCTTAATTATATGTCTAGTTATAGAGGTAGGTAAGCTACCATGTAAATAGATAGAAATGTCACAATGTCAAGTTTTCTGATGCCTATTTTTTTACTCTTGCCAATTTTACCAGTTGTAAACAGATGAGTCACTTGATTCTCAGAGGATAAAATGGATACACACTCTTTCCTAATCAAAACATAAGGTAGTCAGTTATATAATTCATTATAAAGCCAAAACAAGATGGTATCTTCATATTTGACAGGCTTCATAGTGACTCTGGCATTTAACTTCATAATCTGGTAAATGCATGTGAAATTTTGAATTAGCTGAATTTAAAAACAGTCTTTAACTCTAAAAGCATGACTAGCAGTTTCCTGAATACAATGACAAGTCTGTTGAGTTGAAACAACTGGTTCAACGGAGAGACTTCAATTGCACTTAGAAAGAGTCTGCAAACCACAAAGCGACTTTGATCTCTAGAGAGAAAGAGAGCCACAGGGACTTTCCTCTTAAAGTTATCCTCAAACTAACTTTAGAAAATATATCATCCTCATGAATTGTAAATGGAGGAAGAACAGCTTCACTGGGAAACAAACCCAAAATCCACTTCATTTTTAAATTTAGATTATTCCTGTGTATTAGGAAAGGTTTGCAAGGTGACTCAAAGACATTGAGAGAAATGCAGAACTTTAGAAATGAACTGCTGGAAAAGCTCAATATTCAATATTTTTGAACAGGTTCAAGTTTTACTTTAATCTTTTATTTTTTTTTTAGATTCTTTTTTTTTAATAATTTATTTTTTATTTCTTCAAGTTACATCTCAATTACAATCCCCTCCCTACTCCCCCCTCCAGTCCCACCCTTCCACCCTCCTCCCCCTCAGCCCCACCATCCTCTTCCCTTTTTTTTTTTTAGTTTAAGGTATTTATTTTTCCCCCCAACAGCTCTCCCTTTCAGTCCAAATAATGGTTCTTTTTCTTATAACTATAAATACAATACAAAACAACAGAAATAAATAGGCCACGATTATAAGAGTTATATGGCTTAGCATACATTCCCAATGTCCAGTCCATATGTATTTGGCACCTGACTTTAACATTCTACTATCTAACCATCTCCATGAGTTTAAATTATATTTGGCTAAATTGGTATTGATCATTGTATATTAATGCAAATTTAAGATTGTATAGGGCTACATCGGTATTGATCTTTGTATATTGATACAAAATTAAGATTATATTTGGCCACAATGGTATTGACCCTAGTATATTAATGTAAAATTAAGATTGTATTGGGGTACATCGGTACTGATCTTTGTATATTGATACAAAATTAAGATTATATTTGGCCACATTGGTATTGATCTTTGTATATTGATACAAAATTAAGGGTAACGCTTCTTAAAGGTATTGTTTGTAGTGATACTTAAAAATGAAATGTCAAGTTTTGACCTCTCGCTACCAACCGAAATAAACTGTTTAGGATAATTAAGAAATGGAAACTAATAGTCATGAAAACGTGTCATTTTGTTAGTTACTATGACAGTCTATCACAGTTATTTTCTAAGCTACTCAGAAATCAAGTTGCTAAGAGACAAGCAATATTTGCTTATCTAAATATAAGAGATAGATAGGGCATCTTCAAAAACCTCAAGAGATCTGCAGAATATGGCATTCAAAGATGTTTTCTCAACTTAAGATTTTTTGATATCGAGACATGTCAGCTCCTGACAGCACCCCCTATTATTACTCCAAGTAGAAGATGAGCATCGGAGAATCTCCAGCAGGAGAGGATTAAATTGGTGGTAAGCCATTCTCTTGGCAAGAAAAACCACTTGCTTCAACTGTAGACAGACTTCTGTCCAAAAAGGACAAAACTTGGAAGCAGGTAAGTCGACAGCCTAGCTCTGCCAAGACAGGGTAGGTAAGTCCTTCATAATTCCTGCTCTACAACCAATGTCTGTCAGAGAAATGGGGCCAAATGGCTGAAGATTGATGCTGTAATGTATGGAGAGAAAATGGGAACTGTCCAGGCAGCCACTGATATGTCATTTCTTAGTTTTGGAAGCTGCAGGCCCTGCACTTCCTATATAATCAGATATATTTATCCCTCTCAGGTCTCTGAGGTGGTTGAAGAATAGATACCTAGAGTGTCATAGTTAAATTTTGAGTTGTTTAGGAATCAAGAGGGTGTTCTGGATCTAAGAAGATATTTTTAAAATTATGAGGCAAGTTAGTATGAAAGCTGAGTTAGATAATCTTTTATTTTTATGAGGTTGGAAAATTTAAGTTCTATTTTGAAGCTGAAAGGATAATCCCATGCTTCAGAGATAGTGTTCATGAGATGATAGTCAAAATGGGAATGGAAACAACAATTCTGATTCCTGATGTTTTCTAGAATAAAATACAAAAATCCTTTATTTCTAGAAATAAAGCATAAAGGAGGGAAGGAAGGAGAGAGAGAGAGAGAGAGAGAGAGAGAGGAAAGAAGAGAAAAAACCTTACTATTAATTCGAGACCTAGTTCCTGAACCAATTTTCAGCACTATATACTATCCTACTATGGAGAGATGGCTCAGTAGTTAAGAACCAATTATTCTTTTTTTTTCCTTTATTTTTTATTTCTTCAAGTTACATGTCAATCGCAGTCCCCTCCCTATTCCCCACTCCAGTCCCACCCTCCCACCCTCAACCCCCCATCCTCTTCCCTTTTTTTTTCTTTTAAGTTTAAGGTATATCTTATTTCCCCCTACAGTTTCCCCTCAGTCCAACAAATGGCTCTTTCTCTTATAATAATAAATACAATACAGTACAACAGAGGTAATGAGGCCACAGTTATGAGGGTTATATGGCTTAACATATATTCCCAATGACCAGTCCGTATGTATTTGGTACCTGACTTTAACATTCTACTATCTAAACATCTCCATAAGTTTAAAGTTCTATATCTGACTCAACATTCATACTAATTGCAACACAATTTTAAAAGTATCTTCTTAGATGTATAACACTCTCTTGACTCCTAAACAACTCAAAATTTAATTATGAGACTCGATCTGTCTGTTCTTCAATCACCTCAGAGACCTGACAGGGATAAATATATCTGATTTTATAGGAAGTACAGGGTCTGCAGCTTCCCAAACTAAGAAATGACATACCAGTGGCTGCCTGGACAGTTCCCATTTTCTCTCCATATATTACAGCATCGCTCTTCAGTCGTTTAGCCCCGCTTCTCTGACAGACATTGATTGTAGAGCAGGGGTTATGAAGGACTTACCTACCCTGTCTTGGCAGAGCTAGGCTGTTGACTTACTTGCTTCCAGGTTTTGTCCTTTTTGGACAGCATTCTGTCTACAGTTGGAGCAAGGGGCTTTTCCTACCAAGAGATAGGCTTGCGACTAATTCAATCATCTCCAGCTGGAGATTCTTTGATGCTCATCTTCTACTTGGAGGAGAATAGGGGGTGCTGTCAGGAGTTGATATGTCTTGATATAAAAAAATCTAAAGTTACGAAAACATCTTTGAATGCCATATTCTGCAGATCTCTTGAGGTTTTTGAAGAGGCTCTATCTATCTCTTATATTAGGGTAAGCAGATGTTGCTTGTCTCTTAGCAGGTTTATTTCTGATTAGCTTAGCAAGTAACTATAAGAGGCTGTCATAGTACCTAACAAAATGACTGGCTTGCATAACCATTAGTTTGCATTTCTTAATTATCCTAAACAGTTTATGACAGTTAGTAGTAAAATGCCGAAACATCACATTTCATTTTTTTCTTTACCTCCTAACTCTTCCATCCCATTTCTCTGGGGTGGGCTGTCCTTTTATAACAGTCCCTCATCTCAGTTGAGAGGTTGTATGAGGGCCAAGAGCCTCTTCATTCATTGGGGATCTACAAAGCAGTACCATCAGTGAAAAGTGTCTCATTGCCCAGGAGAGAGAACTACTAAACAAACAAATCAATAAGCATACAATAGATAAAAAAGACTAAAAAATAGAAAAAATATAACTAATATATAAAAAATAAACAAAAAATAAAAATTAAAAATAAGAAGTCTATGTCCAAGTTCCCTTTGGTGTGTTAGTTGTAGTATCGATACCTTCTACTATATAGCTAAAATCCTACTATAAGTGAATAGATAGATGCCATATGTGTCCTTCTGAGTCTGGGTTAGTTCACTCAGGATGAGCTTTTCTAGTTCCATCCATTTGGCTGCAAATTGCATAATTTCATTGTTCTTGATAGCTGAATAATATTCCATTGTGTAGATGTACCACAGTTTTTTAACCCATTTGTAACCGAACTTTTAAATTATTATTTAACACTTATTTATTTACTACTAAATTCA
>CAJQZJ010030833.1:0-40859 GCA_907164525.1 Lophiomys imhausi
GAGTGTAGAGCTAGTTTCCCCCACCTCCAGGTTCAGTTGAGACCTCCTAGATCCACATCCATAATGTGGCCCTAGGAGGGATAGTCCTGGGCTTCTTAGTAAAGCTTTCTTACACTGACATTCCCCTAGATCAGCACAGATAATTGAGAGTCCATTTGTTAAGATTTGGAAATCATCATATTCAAGCACAAAAAGGCCCCAAGCAAGAAGGGAAGATTGGATTCTTGTCTAACAGATCTGTTTCTATCCTAGTTTAGCAATTTAGAAAAAATAATAGAAGAAAGCAATATTCACTGAAGTAACAGAAAGGTCATAGCAGCCACACAGCCTGTGTGATGCATTCAAATGAATACATAAATCATTTTTGTTCTTTAAAAATCTCATTTTCTTTTTTTAATGTTTATTTATTACTTCAAGTTACATCTCCATCACAGCCCTCTCCCTCCACCCCTCCCAGCCCCACCCTCTTACCCTCTCACCCTTCCCCCAGAATGCATAATTCTTTTTTTTTCAGTCTAACAAATGGTTCTTTCTCTTATAACAATAAATAGAGTACAAAACAACTGAAATAAATAGGCCACAGTTCTGAGAGTTATATGGCTTACTGTACATTCTCAGTGTCCAGTACATTCTCAGTGTCCAGTCCATATGTATTTGGTCCCTGACTTTAACGTTCTAATATCTAACTATCTCCATGAGTTTAAAGTTCTCTATCTAACTCAGCTTTCATACTAACTTGCCTCACAATTTTAAAAACATCTTCTTAGATCCAGAACACCCTCTTGATTCCTAAACAACTCAAAATTTAACTATGAGACTCTAGCTATTTATTCTTCAACCACCTCAGAGACCTGAGAGGGATATATATATATATATATATATATATATATATATATATATATATCCAATTATATAGGAAGTGCAGGCAGGACCTACAGCTTCCAAAACTAAGAAATGACATAGCAGTGGCTGCCTCGACAGATCCCATTTTCTCTCCATACATTACAGCATCGATCTTCAGCTGTTTGGCCCCATTTCTCTGACAGACATTGATTGTAGAGCAGGAATTATGAAGGACTTACCTACCCTGTCTTGGCAGAACTAGGCTGTCGACTTACCTTCTTCCAAGTTTTGTCCTTTTTGGACAGCAGTCTGTCTACAGTTGAAGCAAGGGTTTTTTTTTTGTTTGTTTGTTTGTTTGTTTGTTTTTGGGTTTTTTTTGCCAAGAGATAGGCTTGCCACTGATTCAACCATCTCCCACTGGAGATTCTTCGATGCTCATCTTCTACTTGGGGTAGAATAGGGTGTGCTGTCAGGAGTTGATATGTCTTGATATCAAAAAAATCTTAATTTAAGAAAACATCTTTGAATGCCATATTCTGCAGATTCTTGAGGTTTTTGAAGACACACTATCTATCTCTTATGTTTAGATACACAAATGTTGCTGTCTCTTAACAACTTGATTTCTGAGTAGCTTAGAAAATAACTGTGATAGACTGTCATAATAACTAACAAAATGACACGCTTGCATGACTGCTAGTTTGTATTTCTTAATTATCCTAAACAGTTTATGATGGTTGGTAGCAAAAGGCCAAAATTTCACATTTCCTTTTTAAGCATTACTAGGTACAATACCTTTAAGAAGTGTCACCCTTAATTTTGTAACAATATACAAAGTTCAATACCAATGTGGCCAAATATACTCTTAATTTTTTATCAATATACTAAGATCAGTACCAATGTAGTCCAATACAATATTAATTTTGCATTAATATACAAAGATCAATACCAATTTAGCCTAATATAGTATTAATTTTGTATCAATATACAAAGGTATAAGGGCTTATTCAATAATCTGTCCTTTTTTCTGGATCTTTCCTATACTATGTCTACGTCCCATTTTTTCTCAAGTCTATTTACTCCTTCCTACATAGGAGAGAAAAAAGGATACAGAAAAGAAAAAGAGAAAAGTCCCTAGGTTCTAACCTCCAAAACCTATTTAACAAGACCATTTAACAGCTTGTAGTCTCTTTCCCTAAATGACAAAATTTTCTGTTATCCATCAAATAACCAAAGGGGGGGGGGACGCCCTCCCCAACTTCTGGGTCTGGGATGTCACTCTCACTCTCATAAATGACTTCCTGCTGATTTGGGATGTAGTAAACCTGTTTGAGGCCCAAATAGGGATGGAAAAATGGTTAAAAATGTTAATAGAATCATCTGATTTTCAGTCCTTTTGTGCTCAGCTATTTAGATGTCCTAAGAAGTTCATAGACAGAAGCTGATCTTCAAGCCTTTACTGAAGATCAGGCTGGAGCAGTCTGTGGAGCTGAACGATCTTAGCGATTTTGAGTTGTTGTGGTTGTAGACTTTTGAGAAAACTGCTATTGAGGGAGTCTGCAAGGCTGGATCATCTGGGCCACTCGTCTTCTTTGGTGTCTGATCTGTTTTGTGCTGAGGTTTCCCTTGTCCAGTTGTCCCTGGATTCCTTGAATGGATGCATTAAGTCTACTGGAAAGATAAGAACAGAACCCTGCCCTAATCCTAACTCTGGAGCAATTACCTTTTTTTGGGGGGGGTGTCAGGTAATATTTTTCCTGGAGCAAATTTGGTTTTTTGACAATATATAAAGTATTATCTTTCAATCTGGATTAAAGAAGAAATTATTTTGTTATTTTGGAGCTAAACAAAACTTTAGTGTATATATTTTTAGATCTCAAAGGACAATTTGTTTACATTGAGCATGCCTTTTATATGTAGCTTTTAAACTTAGATCCTTCCAAATCCTATGTGCCTGTCTCTGCATACTAAGTATTGGGATCAGGACCTGTGGTTCCCAACTGAAGGGATTAAAGATGTGCTCCCCTGCCCCTGAATAGAAGTTTTTTCCCTATGTAGAACTTATTTTGTATCAGGTTGATCTTGAGCTCTGGCATCTGCCTGTTTCTGTCTCTAGTGTGTTGGGATTATGGGTGTATTCTTCTCGAATGATGGGATTAAGGGTATGCACCATCACCATCCTGTTCCTTGTAACTCTAGAATTTATAAGACAACTAACTCTATAGTGCTCCTCCTGTCTCTGCTGAAGTTAAAGGTATGGGTTAACCCCACACATTTCATGTATTTTACCTTAGCTCTAAGTTTTTTCGACTCTTGGTGGTTTATAAAACCAGGTGGAACAGCTGTAACCTTTAAATTATTTATAGTGTTTTAAACCTGTTACCTGATTTTTTATTTAATAAATTTATTTATTGGTTGCTTCAGGTTACATCTCCATCATATTGTCCTCTTTCCCTCCGTCCAAGCCCCACCCTCCCATCCTCTACCCCCTAACCCTTCCATCTTGCTCCTCTGGAGTGGAGTGACCCCACATAACAGTCCCTCGCCCCAGTTCAGATGTCATATGAGGGCCAAGAGCCTCTTCATACACTGGGGGCTTACAAGACAGTACCACCAGTGAAAAGTGTCTCATTGCTAGGGAGGGCAAACTAAAAAACAGACCAACAAACAAACAAATCAACAAAAACTAACAACAACAAAAAAAATGAAAGAAAACAGTCTATGTCCATGTTCCCTTTGGCGTGTTGGTTGTAGTACAGATATCCTGTACTATATAGCTAAAATCCTACTATAAGTGAATAGATGCCATGTGCATCCTTCTGAGTCTGGGTTAGCTCACTCAGGATGAGCTTCTCTAGTTCCATCCATTTGGCTGCAAATTGCATAATTTCATTGTTTCTGATGGCTGAGTAATACTACATTGTATAGATGTGCCACAGCTTTTTAATCCATTCTTCAGTTGAGGGGCATCTGGGTTGTTTCCAGTTTCTAGCTATTACAAACAAGGCTGCTATGAACATAGATGAGGAGACTTCCCTGTGATTCCGTGAGGAGTCATTTGGATGTATACCCAGAAGTGGTATGGCTGGGTCCTGAGGCAAAGCTATTCCAAGATTTCTAAGATATCACCATACTGACCTCCATAGTGGTTGCACAAGCCTGCACTCCCACCAGCAATGGAAGAGGGTTCCCCTTTCTCCACACCCTCACCAGCATGTGCTGTCATTTGAGCTTTTGATCTTAGCCATTCTGAGATGGAATCTCAGAGTCATCTTGAGTTGCATTTCTCTGATGATTTAAGATGTTGAGCATTTCTTCAGGTGTCTCTCGGCCATTAGGGATTCCTCCTTTGTGAATTCTCTATTTAGCTCCGTCCCCCATTTTTTAATTGGATTATTTGGTTTCTTGGCATTTAATTTCTTGAGTTCTTTGTAGATTTTGGATATTAGCACTCTGTCAGATGTGGGGTCGGTGAAGATTAAAAAATCTCATTTTCAAATTAACTTAATTTGATTATAAAATCCATAATTTTGAGGATTTTACTTGGGAAATTTTTTAAATACAGAAAATCAGGTCAGGAGTAATATTTTCTATGAAACCAACCATATTGACCCAGTCTAATAAGGAAAAGCTCCCACTTAACTGTTAACAAGGAAAGTAGCAGAAATAACATGTTTATAAATCTGTTTTATGCTGTTTCATTGTTCTTCAAGCTATTTCATCAAAACTAGCTGCTCTACTGTGCTCACCATAACACTTGTGTAATTTCATAAGTGATACTTCCCAATTAATAAACTCAATTACATAATTTAGCTAAGTTTCTACAAATTCTTTCTTTTAACACTGTTAGTGGTTAATGAAACTTGAGGATGTTTTTTAACTATTGTTCCATGATTCTCAATTCCTGTTTTGTCAGTGGCTATATATCAAGTACTTGATTAAAATTTTTCTCTTGCTTTTCACCTTTATTTTTAAAATTCAGCTACTACCAATATGATATCATTTTTTAACTGACATTATTATTTCTGCTTTCCATGCCCATTCAAACAAACAACACTCCTTCTATAGCTACTGATCAATGGCATCACAATATGCCTCTTCATTAAACTTCTGTAGAATGTCTCCAGAAAAGCCATTGAAGATATTCAGGAAGATAAGAGCACTGAAGCAACTTTATAGCTCTTGCTCTAGCTTGTGAACAGTAGATAAAGGCAGTATTAGCTAACATTTCCTAGTCTTATGCTTTGTCCGAGCTGCTAGCTAAATGTTGTGCTCTTTAACTTCAGAGTGAGAATTTTAAAGATTCTATGTGTGAATGGCCTTCCTTTACCTACATTTTCAAGACATTAAATGCACAAATGAACAGTTATAAACAAGAGACATCACCATTCTCAAAGCTAGGATAAAATAGCAGACCATTAAAATATGAACATATAATTGAAACAGATGTGTGGCTCCTCTTAGTTCTTCAGTAACAAGTGACTGTCTAAAGACAAAAATCTTGATTGCATTTGCCAATTTGGAAATTTCCATGGTGTAAATATTATTAATGTAGTTCATTTTAAACTATTCTTGGGATGTCACGTAGTATGTCAGGGCAAGACAATACAGAGGTTCCTCTGTCCTATATTTTTGCTGAGGCCATTTTATTTAGGTTTGACTAGAATTTAATTTCCTTGATGGGGTACACCATGTAAAATTACTCTCTTCTAGGAACCTGAGGTCAAGATATTTCAATTAGCTTATCTTCGTTTCTGTTAAACTACCTGATTATGTAGACTTCTTCCCCCCTAAATAATTACTTATCTGAGCTTCTGCTAGTGAAGAACTCACCTTCCAACTAACAGCTTATTATAGTTTCTGTTAAACTACTTGCTTGTGCAAAGTCCTCTATTGCTCCCACCCCAATCCCCAAACCATTCGAAGCTGCTGAGTGAGATACCAAGACATGGCATTTGCCTTCAAAAACGTCTACCTTTAGTCAGTGTTACACTTGGGTCCCAAATATCTGATTGTAGTCTTAGCTGGCTAGAATAAAGATGTCCAGTTGGCTGTAAACTACGTTTAAGTTTAAAGCTCCCCATAATAAGTGTTAAGAAAACTGGTATTTGATAGATTATTGGAAAATAGAAGGAATCAGCCTTAGTATCTATCACATCACTTCCAACTACCATTCATAAAATGCCAACAAGTACATAGAATTCAACCAAAGCCAACTTCAGAGTCACACTAATAGTAACTTGCTTGGGATGATCTCACAAGTAAGAAACTATTTGAAACTCAACACCACTACATCATCATGTCTCCTTTCCTTCCTCATGTTATTTATTTTTTATTTAACTATCTATATAAGAAATTTAATCAAAAGCCTTGTGCATGCCAGATAATTATTGTATCATGATGGTACTTTTTTATCAAGCTGACACAAGCAAGGATTATATGGGAAAAGGGAATCTTAATTAAAAAATTACCAGTTGAGATCTCAGCACTAAGAGGGGGAAGTGGACATGAGTTCCCATTCTTAAAAGACAAACTATCTCCAACTAGACTCCACTTACAAAGGAAAAATTAGGTTTTTTTTCCAGTGGAATTTTACTAGGTATATTAACCATGCACTCAAGTGTAGGTACTTTGCCAAGCAGTAGATGGCCAACACAAAGCAAACACAGTGGTATTTTAAGAGTTTTGCCTCATCTTGATATGCCTGTTTGTTTTCTAAAGAGAAAGATAGAATGAAGTTGGGTATATTGGAGGGGATCTGGGAGGAGCTGGGGGCAGGGAAACCAGGATCAGAATATACTGTGTGAAAAAATTTATCAATAATATATATGTGTTATTGGTTATAAATACATACATATATATATACATACATACATACATACACACACACACACGTGTGTGTGTGTGTGTGTGTGTGTGTGTGTGTGTGTGTGTGTATGTATAAACTAGACAGGCAGTGGGGGTGCACAGAAAAACTTTACCAGAAAAACTAATAGTGAGTAGGGCATGGTTGCTGGATGTAGGTGAGTAATGGTGATTCTTTTTACGTTGCATATTCCTTTAGTGGTAACGGGCCAATTGCTTGCTTCTTAACCAACCAAGATATGAGAAGCTATGACCATATATTTTTAGCACTGTAGAGCAGTTCCACCATACCCTTTTTGTTCTGGCAAGAAAAATAAATAAATAAAAACAACAAACAAAAATCCCAAAACCTCTGAAACCACGAGCCAAAAATAACTTTCTTTCTTTATGTTACTTCTGAGAGGTACTTCAACATTACAGTCTGAAAAATAACTGAAATAGATGGCATACACATAAAAAGATACCTTGTTCTCTGAGGCTCTGGAACTAAGAGGATTGTATATTCAACTTGAGAAAAAACAAGTATCAGGACTGAATCTTTTGTTATGGTTCACAACCAAGAAGTTATACAGTCATGGCTTATCATGAAGATCCAAAGAGAAGTTCTAACAAATTGTGTTTACCTTTTATAAGTTTGTGAAGTATAATTTATATACTGAATATTTACCAATTTTAAGGATATAACTCAATGATTTTTGTAAAATGTATATAAACTTATATATATATATAATTACATAAGCATTCCCAGTCTCATATTAGTATATTTCACTACCTCAAGTGTCTATATTCTTATAAACATTTATTCCCCAGTCCTGATACCAATTTATCACCACCACTACATCCCTAGCCTTAATTAAGCATTTTCTTCAAGAGATTAGTGTATTTATATACACTTCTTATGCATGGAATCCCATGGAAGCCTTTTGTTTTCGCCTTCTTTCATTTATCATACTTTAAAGATTTATACATACACTAGCTTGTGACATTACTTATTTTTATTACTTAATTATATTCCATTTTATGAATATATAGCATTGTTTATTCACTCAAAATTTGATGAAAACATTTCCTACTTTCTAGTTAGTAAGAATAATGCTACTATGGTGATTGGTGCATAGATTTTGCTTTGACAATTGAGAATGAAGTTTGGATCATAGGCTGCTTTTAGATCTCCAGGAAATGGTTGACACATAAAATTTATATTGTTTCTTGACCTATATTCATAAGGAAAAGAGATATAAATTGGTCAGGCAATTTCAAGGTAGAGACCACAAAAGTCTGCATTTATCCTTTAGATAATGTCTTTGGTCTTTTCAAGTCTGTCATTGCCAGAGGCCAGAAAAGTTCAAAGTATTTAAGCCAAAATTTCTGTGGTTGTGTCCTGGCCAGAGACCAAGGATGCTACAGGGGCAGTCTGGTTTCTCATTATTCTTCCACTAAATCATCCCCCCTCCTTGGACACTGTACTGAGGATTTCCATGAAACAAAGATGTACCTGGAGGTACCACCTGTGACACTGAGAAGTTAGTTCATCACTCTCTATGCCTCCAACTAGTAAATCATTGTTAACTCAAGAGTGAGGACTCACAAACAGTATCTCATCGAGGGACCCGCTCCTCCTTTTTTTTTTCTTTTTTTCATTTTATTTTTCCTTTACTTTTTATATCTTCAAGTTACATTTCAATTGCAGTCCCCTTCCTATTCCCCCTCCAGTCCCACCCTCCACCCTCAACCCCCCATTCTCTTCCCTTTTTTCTTCTTTTAAGTTTAAGGTATAACTTATTTCCCCCTACAGTTTCCCCTTTCAGTCCAAAAATGGCTCTTTCTCTTATAATAACAAATACAATACAGTACAATAGAGGTAATTAGGTCACAGTTATGAGGGTTATATGGCTTAAGGTACATTCCCAATGACCAATCCATATGTATTTGGTACCAGAATTTAACATTCTACTATCTAAACATCTCCATGAGTTTAAAGGTCTATATCTGACTCAACATTCATACTAACTTGCAACACAATTATAAAGGTATCTTCTTACATCTATAACACTCTCTTGACTCCTAACCAACTCAAAATTAAAGTATGAGACTCTAGCTATCTGTTCTTCAACCACCTCAGAGACCTGAGAGGGACAAATATATCTGATTTTATAGGAAGTACAGGGCCTGCAGCTTCCCAAACTAAGAAATGACATACCTGTGGCTGCCTGGACAGTTCCCATTTTCGCTCCATACATTACAGCATCGATCGTCAGTCATTTGGCCCCGTTTCTTTAACAGACATTGATTGTAGAGCAGGGCTTATGAAGAACTTACCTACCCTGTCTTGGCAGAGCTAGGCTGTCGACTTACCTGCTTCCAGGTTTTATCCTTTTTGGATAGCATTCTGTCTACAGTTGGGGCAAGGTGCTTTTCCTACCAAGAGATAGGCTTGTGACTAATTCAATCATCTCCCACTGGAGATTCTTCAATGCTCATCTTCTACTTGGGGTAGAATAGGGTGTGCTGTCAGGAGTTGATATGTCTTGATATAAAAAAATCTAAAGTTGAGCAGGGATTATGAAGGATTTACCTACCCTATCTTGGCAGAGTTATGCTGTTGACTTCCCTGCTACCAAGTTTTGTCCTGTTTGGACAGCAGTCTGTCTGCAGTTGGAGCAAGGGTTTTTTTCATGCCAAGAGATAGGCTTGCCACTAATTCAACCATCTCACACTGGAGATTTTTCGATGCTTATCTTCTACTTGGAGTAGAATAGGGGGTGCTGTCAGGAGCTGATATGTCTCGATATAAAAAAAAAAGAAAATCTTAATTTAAGATAACATTTTTGAATGCCATATTCTGCAGATCTCTTGGGGTTTTTGAAGATGCCCTATCCATCTCTTGTATTTACATGAGGAAATGTTGCTTGTCTCTTAGCAACTTGATTACTGGGTAGTTTAGAGATTATCTGTAATAGACTGTCATAGTAGCTAACAAAGTGACATGTTTGTATGACTAGGAATTTGTTTTACTTAACTATCCTAGACCGTTTTAGACGGTTGGTATCAAGAGGCCAGAGCTTCACATTTTATTTTTAAGTATCTTTAGGTATGATACCATTAGGAAGCGTTACCTTTAATTTTGTATCAATATACAAAGATCTATTCAATTGTGGTTAAATATACTCTTAATTATGTATCAATATACAAAGATCAATGCCTATGTAGCCCAATACAATCTTAATATTACGTCCATATTGTCTGTCAGAGAAACAGGACCCAAAGGCTGAAGACTGATGCAGGAATGTATGGAGAGAAAATGGGAACTGTCCAGGCAGTCATTGGTATGTCATTTTTTAGTTTTGGAAGCTGCAGGCCCTGCACTTCCTATATAAGCAGTTATATTTATCCCTCTCACGTCTCTCAGGTGGTTGAAGAACAGACAGCTAGAGTCTCATAGTTAAATTTTGAGTTGTTTAGGAATCAAGAGGGTGTTATAGATCTAAGAAGATATTCTTAAAAGTGTGTTACAAGTTAGTATGAATGCTGAGTCAGATGTGGACCTTTAAACCCATGGAGATTGTTGGATGGTGGAATGTTAAAGTCAGGGGCCAGATATGTATAAACTGGACATTGGGAAGGTATGCTGGGCCATTTAACTCTCATAAATGTGGCATATTTATATCTGTTGTTTTGTGTAGTATTTACTGTTGTGGGAGAAGGAACCATCTGTTGGACTGGTAGGGGAAACTTCTGGTGGGAGGAGGGTGGGGGGGCGGGATGGGAGGGGGGAGTGGGGAAGGGTTTGTGACTGGGATGTAACTTGAAGAAAGGAAAAATAAAGTATTTAATAAAAAAAATTACCATAAAATAATCTAAAGTTATGAAAACATCTTTGAATGCCATATTCTGCAGATCTCTTGAGGTTGTTGAAGAGGCCCTATCTATCTCTTATATTAGGGTAAGCAGATGTTGCTTGTCTCTTGCCAGTTTATTTCTGATTAGCCTAGGAAGTAACTATAATAGGCTGTCATAGTACCTAAATGAATGACTGGCTTGCATAACCATTAGTTAGCACTTCTTAATTATCCTAAACAGTTTATGACAATTAGTAGTAAAAGGCTGAAACATCATATTTCATTTTTTTCCTTTACTTCCCAACCCTTCCATCCCATTTCTATGGGGTGGGGTGTCCTTATATAACAGTCCCTCATCTCATTTGAGAGTTCGTATGAGGGCCAAGATCCTCTTCATTCATTAGGGATCTACAAAGCAGTACCATCAGTGAAAAGTGTCTCGTTGCCCGGGAGAGAGAACTACTAAACAAACAAACCAAGAAGCATACAATAGATAAAAAAGACTAAAAAATAGAAAAAAAAATATAACTAATATATAAAAAATAGATAAAGAATAAAAATAAAAAATAAGTAGTCTATGTCCATGTTCCCATTGGTGTGTTAGTTGTAGTATCGATACCTTCTACTATATAGCTAAAATCATACTATAAGTGAATAGATGCCATATGTGTCCTTCTGAGTCTGGATTAGTTCACTCAGGATGAGCTTTTCTAGTTCCATCCATTTGGCTGCAAATTGCATAATTTCATTGTTCCTGATAGCTGAATAATATTCCATTGTGTAGATGTACCACAGTTTTTTAACCCATTCTTCGGTTGAGGGACATCTGGGTTGTTTCCAGTTTCTAGCTATTACAAATAAGGCTGCTATAAACATAGACGAGGAAACTTCCTTATGATTCCGTGAAGAAGCATTTGGGTGTATACCCAAAAGTGGTATGGCTGAGTCCTGAGTCAGAGCTATTCCAAGTTTTCTAAGATATCACCAGGCTGACCTCCACAGTGGTTGCACAAGTCTGCATTCCCACCAGCAATGGAGTAGGGTACCCCTTTCTCCACACCCTCTCCAGCATGTGCTGTCATTTGAGTTTTTGATCTTACCCATTCTGACAGGTGTGAGATGGAATCTCAGAGTCGTCTTGCATTGCATTTCTCTGATGATTAAGGATGTTGAGCATTTCTTCAAGTGTTTCTCAGCCATTAGGGATTCCTCCTTTGTGAATTCTGTATTGAGCTCTGTCCCCCATTTTTTGATTGGATTATTTGGTTTCTTGGCATTTAATTTCTTGAGTTCTTTGTAGATTTTGGATATTAGCCCTCTGTCAGATGTGGGGTTGGTGAAGTTTTTCTCCCAGTTTGTAGGCTGCCGTTTTGTTCGAATCACAGTGTCCTTTGCCTTACAGAAGCTTTTCAGTTTCATGAGGTCCCACTTATTGATTGTTGATCTCAAGTCCTGAACTGCTGGTGTTCTGTTCAGGAAGTTGTCGCCTGTGCCAATCAGTTCGAGGGTTTCTCCCACTTTTTCTTCTAGTAGATTTAGTGTGACTGGCCTTATGTTAAGGTCTTTGATCCACTTGGACTTAAGTTTTGTACAGGGTGATAAGTATGGGTGTAACTTCATTCTTTTACAAATGGACATCCAGTTGGACCAGCACCATTTGTTGCAGATGCTGTCCTCCTTCCATTGTGCTGTTTTGGCTTCTTTTTCAAAAATTAGGTGGCCATAATTGTGTGGGTCTATTTCTGGATCTTCAATTCGATTCCATTGATCTACTGGTCTCTTTCTATACCAATACCATGCTTAAAAACTATTGGTTTTTAGCAAAACTATAACTATTGCTCTGTAGTAGAGCTTGAAATCTGGGGTGGTGATACCTCCAGATGTTTTTTTTTTTATTGTACAGGATAGATTTAGCTATTTTGGGCTTTTTGTTGTTCCATATGAAATTGAGGCTAGCTCTTTCCAAATCCATAAAAAAATTGTGTTGGTATTTTGACAGGAATTGCATTGAATCTATATATTGCTTTTGATAGGATGGCCATTTTTATTATGTTGATCCTACCTATCCATGAGCATGGAAGATCTTTCCATCTTCTAAAGGCCTCTTCCATTTCTTTCTTCAAGGGCTTGAAGTACTTGTTGTACAATCCTTTACTTGCTTGGTTAGAGTTACCCCCAGGTATTTTATGTTGTTTGCGGCTATTGTGAAGGGAGTTGTTTCCCTTATTTCTTTCTCAGCCCATTTGTTTGTTATATAAAGAAGGGCTTCTGATTTTTTTTGCATTAATTTTTTATCCAGCCACTTTGCTGAAGGTGTTTATCAGCTGTAGGAGTTCTCTGGTGGAATTTTTGGGGTCACTTATGTATACTATCATATCATCTGCAAATAGGGATAATTTGACTTCTTCATTTTCGATGTTTATCCCCTTGATCTCCTTTAGTTGTCTTATTGCTCTAGCAAGAATTTCAAGTACTATATTGAAGAGATATGGTGAAAGTGGACATCCTTGTCTTGTCCCTGAGTTTAGAGGAAATGCTTCAAGTTTCTCTCCATTTATGTTGATGTTGGCCACTGGCCTGCTGTATATTGCCTTTATTATTTCTAGGTACGGCCCTAAGTTTTATGATCTCCTGCCTTCTGCTCCTCGTGGGAGTGTTTGCTTCTTTTTTTTTCCAATTCACCCAGTTTAGCTGTTATTTCGCTAATATGAGCTGTCACAATTTTCTTTTTGAAGGCACTTAGTTCTATGAACTTTCCTCGTAGCACAGCTTTCATTGTGTCCCATAGGTTTGGGTATGTTGTGTCTTCATTTTCATTGGATTTTAAGAAGTCTTTGATTTCCTTCTTTATTTCTTCCCTGACCCAGTGGTCCTCTCGTAAAGAGTTGTTCAATTTCCATGTGAGTGTAGACTTTCTGTTGATTCTTTTGCTATTGATGTCCAGCTTTATTCCATGGTGGTCTGATAAGATACAAGGGGTTATTTCAATTTTCTTGTATCTCTTGATGCTATCTTTGTGTCCAACTATATGGTCGATTTTGGAGAAGGTTCTGTGAGGTGCTGAGAAGAAGGTGTATTCTTTTGTGTTTGGGTGAAACCTTCTGTAGATATCTGTTAGGTCCATTTGGTTCATGATCTCTGTTAGACTCATTATTTCTCTCTTTGGTTTCTGTCTTAATGATCTGTCCAGAGTTGTGAGTGGGGTGTTGAAGTCTCCCACTATTTAAGTGTTTGGATCGAAGTGTGATTTAAGGTTTAGAAGCGTTTCTTTAATACATATAGGTGCCTTTGTGTTTGGGGCATAGATGTTCAGTATTGAGATGTCCTCTTGGTGAATATTTCCTTTATTGAGTATGTAATGCCCCTCTCTGTCTTTTTTTTATTAACTTCAATTGAAAGTCTATTTTGTTTGATATTACGGTGGCTACTCCAGCTTGTTTCCTGGGTCCACTTGCTTGGAAAAAAATGTCCCCAGCCCTTTACTCTGAGATATTGTTTATCTTCAATAGTGAGAAGTGTTACTTGTATACAGCAAAAAGATAGGTCTTGTTTACCGATCCAGTCTGTAAGTCTTTGTCTCTTTATTGTCGAGTTGAGAGTCCATTGATGTTGATGGATGTTAGTGACCAGGGCTTGTTATTTCCCATTATTTTGGTTTAGCTGGCTGTCTTGTGTTTCTCTTTTGTTTAGTTGCTGTGGAGGTTTCTATTTTCTCTGTTTTCTTGGGTGTAGTTATCATCTCTGGGTTGGAATTTTCCTTCTAGGATCTTCTGTAGGGCTGGGTTTGTGAGGAGATAATGTTTGAATTTGATTTTTTCATGGAATATCTTGTTTTCTCCTTCTATCTTGATAGAGAGTTTTGCTGGATATAGTAGTCTGGCCTGGCACCTATGTTCTCTCAGGGTTTGTAGGACATCTGTCCAGGTCCTTCTAGCTTTTAAAGTTTCTGAGGAGAAGTCAGGTGTGATTCAGATGGGTCTGCTATTGTATGTGACTTGGCCTTTTTCTCTTATAGCTTTTAATATCCTTTCTTTGTTCTCTACATTGGAGTTTCTATTATTATGTGGCAAGAGGAGTTTCTTTTCTGATCTAATCTGTTTGGTGTTCTGTAAGCCTCTTGGATTTTTACTGCCATCTCTTTCTTTAAGTTTGGGTAGTTTTCTTCTATGATTTTGTTGAAGATATTTGCTGGACCATGGAGTCGGGAGTCTTCTCTTTCCTCTATGCCTATAATTCTTAGGTTCCGTCTTTTCATTGGGTCCTTGATTTCTTGAATGTTGTGGGTGAGAGATTTTTTGGCTTTCTCATTTTCTTTGGATGTTGTACTGATTTCTTCCATTGAATCTTCCATGCCTGAGATCATGTCTTCTTTCCATCTCTTGCATTCTGTTTTTCATACTCACATCCGTAGTTCCTGTTCTCTTCTCTTGATTCTCCATTTCCTCTTTTAACTCTGACTGTGTTTTCTTTATTGTTTCCATTTCTATTTTCATGTCTTGAATGGTAGTGTTCGTTTTGTACATTTCCTTATCCAGTTTGCTTGTTTGTGTCTGGAGATCTTTCATTGCTTTATCCTTTTCCTGTTCAAGCTGGGTTACCTTGGCTTGGAGCTCTTTAATGATGTTATCCGTTGTTTTGACTTGTAAGATTGTGGCTTCTTTGAATTCCTTCATAGTTTTAAGTTCTTCTTGAAGGGACTTTATCACTTTCCATACTGTAGAACTGTCATCGTTTTCATGTGTTTCAGTTGTGGTGAGGTGGTTCGGGCTGGATGGAATAGCTTTGCTTTCTTTTGTTGAAGACATTTCGCTCTGTTTTTTTTTTTTTTTTTTTTTTTTGGTCTGGGGCCTCTGGCCATGTGGAATTTGCTGTCTTCTGGACTTGGGTCCAAAGGGGGCACTGTGGTGTAGGATTCGAGTTGCCTTACTCCACCCCTGTAAATTGAGTCATTCAGTCCCTCCTCCCAGGTGGGGACCTAATTAATTCAGGTGGCGGAGCTGCTTACAAGTAAGCTCTGATTCCCTACTGGAAGGGCCTGTACTAGTACATAAGACCAATATATGACCGTTTCAAATATCTCTCAGTTTGCCCGGGGTTGGTTCCTGTAGCGGGTAAGTCTGCAGTTCAGCTGCAGTAGCCTTGCTGCTCCCTTGGCTTGGAAACTGGCCAGTGATGTCACAGACTGCGATCTGTGGTCTGAAGGCACTTTGCAGGGGATCTCCTGCTCACTTCCAAGAGTTGCAATCTTTCTCAGATAATTGGATCGTCTGTGTGAGACCTGGGAGTGCCCAGCAGGGTGGGGATTATCTCTGCATGGTTTCTGAATCTGCTGGCTGGGTATTAGGTTGGAACTTACCAGGGATTTCTCCTTTTGGGGTGATGGGTTATCCCAATTCCCGGATCCAGAGGCTTCCTAGCGTGTCCGAGATTTGGAAGGGGCTTCCTGCCCAGGCATCTTCCTTGGTCCCTGTGTAGCTGGGTGAGATTTAGAAGGGGTCGTGACCTTTTTACAGCGTCCTGGAACACTTGCCGCCTTGTGATTGTTGACCCTGAAATCAAAATATGTCTGCGCCGGCTGCCACCATCTTGGATCCCTCCCGACCCGCTCCTCCTTAACGGTAGCTCTTCCTTCTCACTTTTAAGCTCCCGCTTATGAATTAGAATAAAACTTCTTTTTAAATTTCCTCTGCCACTGTATAGGAATTCCATTCTTTTTTAAAGACTTATTTATATTAATATTTCATGTGTATTAGTGCTTTGCCTGAATGTATGTCTGTGTACCATATGTGTATCCAGTGCCTCTGGAGGTCAGAAGAGTCCCCTAGAGTACACCAGTCTCCTGGAACTGGAATTATAGATGGTTGTCAGCTGCCACACGGGAGCTGGGAATTAAACACTTGTTCTTTGTAACTGCTGAGCCAACTCTCCAGCCTCAAATTTCATTCACTGAATCCAAAAACCAAGTATCCAGATCCACTGACTGTGATTGTATCTGTCACCTAATTCCTGAGTTAAAGTATGTTTGTATCTAGGAAACCTCTGTCACTCTCAAAGACACCCTACTCTCTTATATCAAGATCAGGCATTCAGTCCCCCTCCACCTGTCTGTTTTTTCTCTATAAATTTCCTCCATGCTAGTAATAAAACCTTCCTGGTAGATATTTTAAAAGGTACAATGACCACTCCTCTGGCTATTAGACTTTTGAAACAACAAATTCCACAATTTGGAATTTCCCCAGGAACCTCATGGTGGGAAAATAATAAGCCTGAGAGGGCTGGGAACAGCTAGAGAACAAACTTTCCTTCTGAAGAAAGATTTACAATTTTTTTTTTGAAAGAGAATAGAGCTGATACAATGGTGGGCATATGGGATGGTGGTGGTAAAGACAACATTTTTGTCAGATTCCTTAATTATGCATATCTCTTGCTTTCTATTTAGACATTACCTTTAAGGTAGGACTGGGAAGATGAACATTTTGTCTTTCTTCCCAATGTACCTGTGTTGAATAAATTTCCTTTGTCTTTTTTTCACTATTAATTTGTCTTCATTAACTGGCTTATTGAAAATTCATGGCTGACAACCATCTCCTGATTGGATTTAATACCCACTTCATGAGATAGAACCTCTTCCTGATATTATCAATGAAGCTAAGGCCTAGTATTACTAGTATTTTTCTAGATGAACATAACAATAAAATGACTCCTAATGACATTTTGTTTTTATCAAAGAAAAGTATTATAGTAGATTCAATTAGCACAGAAACCCAACCCATAACTGGTCAATATGCAGAGAAGAAGAGACTTCAGTGGGTACTACACTAAATGAGATTTCTGTCTCATACTCCTCTTAAGGCTCAGGGGTATATGCAGAAGAGGAGGTTGAAAATTGTAAGATCCAGTAGTGGTGGATGATATTAAGCAAACAATATTTTCCAGACACAACAGTGTAGATGCACATACAGACTCAGAGATTGTGACAATATACATATGACCTGCACAAACTGAAGCCAGAAAAAATTCCAGCTTGGAGGAGGGAAAGTGGGTACAAAATCTCATCGCTAGCTCAGAAGCTATTTGTAAATGATAGCTGCTGAGAGAAATCAGTTTTCTTTAAAGGCATTTATCATCTATGCTCCATGGCAAGCCTCATCTTCTGGAATAGTTGACCTTGTTTGTTTTTCTTTTTGTAGAGAAAGTAGTGGAAGTTGTATAGAATTCATTAATTAAATTACATTGGGCATGATTTCTATATATAAATAATTAAATTATTTCTTAGTATTTATATTACATTTAATTAGTTTGGTGGTTGTTAATCCTTAACTCGCCATTTTCAATGAACACACAGAGAAGCCTTTAAGAAGGCTTGGCCTGAATTGAGCAATCTTGTCCCATCTAAACTAGCTCTTAATTCTGTTACCCAAATATGACCCCACATATACATATGTCCCTTTGGACTGCTATTCCTCATGCTCTGTCAATGCTCTAGGCCACAGGGAATGACATTCTTTTTCTAACTCATGGCATGTATCCTCCTTCGTGTTCTTGCTTGCTTCCTTCTTCTTGTAGGCTCCTTCTACCCAAGGCTCTCTGCTCCAGAAGTCCATGCCTTTGGTCCCTTCTACCTCTGACTTTGCCCAATCTCAGGCCTCAGCATTTATTCAACCAATCAGAAGCAATGTAAGTAACAGACAGCAAACAGGACCAATTAACATTTAGAATGCATAACATTACCCCATCAATTCCCTCCTTTTGTCTAATAAAAAGGCTACTGGTTAAGTCATATAATACAAACAGTAAGAACAAATATTAAACAATCAAGAAAACTATATATAAAAGTTACACACATAATGTTTAGCCTATTTGTATCAGGCAATCTTGAAGAAGAAAAAAATCATTTATTTATGTATGTCTAAAGTTCTGAACCTAGATTTTTCTAACTTATCCTATATTTGTATTCCTAAATATTTCATTTATATTTCAAAATACTCTTTTAAATTCTACACAACTAAACTTCAATTGAAATTTTATATCTAGTATGTCTTCAAGCCCATCAAAGACATAAGAAGGAACAGGTATTATTTGAGTGAATAGGAAGCATAGGAGAGTGGCTTCCAAAAAGAAAAATGACTATTTGCTGCCTAGACAGTCCCAAATATCTCTCCATACCATTGAAGCATCATCTTCAGCCTTCTGGCCAAGTATATCTCACAGACTAATTTGTGCAGCATGAAATAAGGATTTGATGACACTGTCTCTGCAGAATCAGGCCATCAAGTTACCTACATTTAAAGTCTGGTCCATCTTTGGACTGTATATAGTCTGTTGAGAGAGCAGGGGCAATTTTTCCCAGTAGGAGTTATCTCAGAATGGAGATTTTGATGCTCATCATCTCCTTCCAATTCAAATGAGATCTGTTAGGAGTTGACTGACTTAAGTCAAACAATTTTTAAAATAATAAAACCACCTTTAAATTTCATTTTCTGTATGCCTCTGAGGGTTTTGAAAAGATCTATTGATTTATTTATAAATCTATCATCTATCTATATATCTGTATCTATCTGTCTATCTATCTGTATATCTATCTATCCCTCCATTTATCATCTTTGAGCAAGAAAACTGTATATTTTTAACCATTTACTATCTGCTTAACCTAGGAAGCAAATTTTTGTGATAAACTAGGACTAGTGTTTGACATGATCAGAAGCTTGACTGCCCAGCCATCAACCTGTATTACCCAAACTCCTAAATAGATTTTAATAGCAACCCATAAAAAGATTGGAAGTAAACCTGTACTTTTAAATTAGTTGTATAGGCACAATACCTTATGTAAGAGTTGAAATATACATGTGTATCAGAATAAAAAAAATCCTATACCACTGAATCAAAAATTAACTTATTTTTATATCAATATACAAAATTCTATACCAATGTGTCAAAAGATAATCTTATTTTGAAAATAATAATAGCTTTACGTTTCAGAGAAGATTCAATAATATACCCTTATATCTTATCATTTCTATATTATATACCCAATTTTCCCCTTTTTTCCATGTCTTCTCCACCTATGTACAAGAGAAATTGAGAAGTCCCTGAGTCAAATCTCCTATACATTGCTTAACAAGACCATTTCACAACCTGTAAACAATCCCCCTAAATGACATCTATAACTCATCAAATGACCAAAGAATCACACACCCCACCTTTTGGGAATGGGGCATTGCTCTCTAAAAATTGCTTCCTGCTGATTTGGGAAGCAGGAAACCTGTTTAGGGGCCAAAATAAAATGAAAAATGGTTAAGCAAGGTAATAGTAACAGTTGGTGTTCAATCACTATGTGCTCAGCAATTTGAATGTCCTGAGCAGTTTGTTGTTCAAAGCTGAACTTTGGATGGGAAAGTTCAGGGCTTTATTGTAATCCTGGCTGGAACAGTCTGTGAGGCTGGACCTTCTTAGCAAACTATTTTGAAGCTGTTCTAGATGCAGTTTTTGGATAAAACTGTTATTGAGACAGTCTCTGAGGCTGGATCATCTGGGCTATGTGTCTTCTCTTCTTTGGTGTCTGGTCCCTTCATTCTGAAAATATATAATTTCTTACAAGTAACATATAGTTCTGTAATTGCTAAAATGCCTTGGATGTGCGGAATGCACAGATCAATTAAGTAAGATTTTCTGTTCTTTGATCAGAAGAAAGACATTTGTAAATCTCCATTCATGCCATATGAAAGGATGGGATGTAATAATAAGTCATGTGGTTTCTATACAGTCAATAACATTTTTATTGGGTACACACACACTGTGTGTGTGTGTATGTGTGTGTGTGTGTGTGTGTGTGTGTGTGTGTGTGTGTGTGTAATGTTTTAGTCAGTTGAGCTATTCCCACATAGAGGAATTGGCAAATATAAATTACCTGTTTGTTCTTCTGTTTGTAGCCAAGATCTATTGGAGGACTTTCCAGTCAAATCTGATTTCTATTAGTTTGGATGGAAGACTTTTTTCTTTCCTGTAATTATTATTACATATATATGGCTATATATAATCAATTTTAAGCAGAAAATTCAGCATAAGACTGTATGGAGTTTAAGTGTTCTCCTCTACAGTCTACAGTTGACTTAAGTTTATTAATTTATTGAGACAGTTTTTTTCTGTATAACTCAGGCCGTTTGTAGATTAGGTTGGCATCAAATTCAAAAGAAACCTATCTGTCTCTGCCTTTGTCTCCCATGTTTGGGATCAAAGGTATGCATTCATATATTTTCTTTCCTTTTCTCCTTTCTTTGGGGATTTAAATTCTATGTGGATATATCTGTCCTTATTGAGACAGTGTTTCTCTTTGTAGCTTGGGCTGTCTTGATTTGTTCTGTAGAACTGTAGAGATTAGATTGGCCTCAAACACACAAGGAACCTGTTTTTTCCTTGTCTCCCAAGTTTTGGGATCAAGGTATGAATTTAATTAGTTGAATTATCTTTATTGAACAATAAAATTAATTGAACTATTTTGTATTAGTTTGAGTTCCAATTCTCCCATGGGAGTCCCATTCTTAAGAAGATTGGTTTAGAATAGCATGATATGCTATTTTATGCTAGCTTTTGTTAATTGTTTGCAGTGGAAGGCACGCACCTTGCATGTTCCTCTCCCAGACTAATTCTAGGTCCTTACATTGACTAACATATCTCTCTCTCTCTCTCTCTCTCTCTCTCTCTCTCTCTCGATGTTTTTTGAGACAGAATTTCTCTGTGTATACTTGACTGTCCTGAATTCACTCTGTAGACCAGGCTGGCCTTGAACTCACAGAGTTCCACCTCACTCTGCCTGCCAAGTGTTGGGATTAAAGGCATGCACCACCATGCCCAGAGACTAACATATCACTTTTAGGGGCAAAATGTCTCTTGAAACCAGTTCTCCTGTGGGAGTCCCACACCCAAGGAAAGAGGCTTGTGACCTCTTTCTCTTTATATACATTTAAGGTTATGTGTATTTACCCATTATATCAGTAAGGACATTATTATTTATTACTAAGCCACAACTTACATAATACTTTCAAAGAAAAATGTGTCCTTTTGAATTCTAGACTCTCCTTAACAAGTAGCATTATCTTAACAGCAAGAGTTCCTACCACGACTTCATTGTTTAGACTTGGCTGGTCTAGAATTCAAGAGATGTTCTTGTTTCTGTCTCCAGTGTGATGAGGTTAAAGGCATGTGCCATTACCACCCTGATCAAATATTTCACTTAAATCCCAGGTAATAGTAACTGAAACCCAGCGAGAAACTTTGAATTGCTCTGACAATTCCAAATCTGTCCAAAATTCTCAAAAATCTCTCAAGTTTTTACATTGCCAAACAGAAAAATATCCTTTCTATTTCCTGATATAGAGAAAATCAAAGACATCAGAACAAAAATCAAGCAAAGAAACAACATTCCAAAAGCCTTGCTCTAACCATGCCATCCCATGCTGTAATTAAAGCCATGTTCATTATTCCCTGGAATCAAGTTTTGTCTGCATTGTATTAGAGGGCCTATGCCAGATGTCAATGACAAGGGAATTTGTTATAACAAGAAAGGACTGGAAACTATATTGGGAAACCTGGAACCTATCTTAGTAAGAAAATCTTAAGGTCTCTGTAGTGGTGTGAAGGAGAAATGTCCCCCATAAGCTCATGCATTTGAAAACTTGTGCCCCAGTTGGTGGTGTTGTTCAGGGAGTTTTAGGTGGTCCATCCTTGCTGAAGGAAGCATGTCACTGGGAGTGGCTTTGAGGGAAAAAAAAGCATAAGGCTATTTCCATTTTTCTCTGTCTGCTTGGTGTTTGTTAAATTTGTGAGCTCTCAGCTTCCTATTCCTGCTGCCATGCCTACAACTTATTGTCATGCTTCCTCAGATAAATCTTAACCCTCTGGAACCTTAAGCTCAAATAAACTCTTTGTTTTGTCAATTCCCTTGCTCATGATGTTTTATCACAGCAATAGAAAATTATGTCAATTTTTAGTTTTGGAAGCTGCAGGCCCTGCACTTCCTATATAATCAGATATATTTATCCCTCTCAGGTCTCTGAGGTGGTTGAAGAATAGATAGCTAGAGTCTCATAGTTAAAATTTGAGTTGTTTAGGAATCAAGAGGGTGTAATGGATCTAAGAAGATATTTTTAAAATTTTGAGGCAAGTTGGTATGAAAGCTGAGTTAGATATAGAATTTAAACTCATGGAGAAGGTTAGATAGTAGAATGTCAGGTGCTAAATACATATGGACTGGACATTGGGAATGTTTGCTAAGCCATATAACTCTTATAATTGTGGCCTATTTATTTCTGTTGTTTTGTGTTGTATTTATAGTTATAAGAAAAAGAACCATTTTTTGGACTGAAAGGGAGAGCTGTTGGGGGGAAGAAGAAATACCTTAAACTAAAAAAAAAAAGAAGGGAAGAGGATGGGGGGGTTGAGAGGGAGGAGGGTGGAAGGGTGGGACTGGAGGGGGGAGTAGGGAGGGGATTGTGATTGAGATGTAACTTTAAGAAATAAAAAATAAATTATTAAAAAAATAGAAAATTAACTAATAGAGTCTCTAATGATACACCCCTGCTAATATTTTTATAGATTTCTTGAACCAGGTGATAAACATGCATGTGAAAAGTTAGTTTGTATTCAAAATATATCTTATAATACTAATAAATATGACTACCTACAAGTAACTTACAATCAGAAATTGTCTTTGTACTAGCTCCCCTAATTAAACCAGCTATTTAACTAGCAGCAGAATGAAAGGCAGACAATTTTCCACATTGCAGTAATCAAGTAAGGCATTCTATGATCTAGGAAGAGGATGAGGAGAACCAACAAAATCAGAAAATGATATTGTCAGTACTCAACCAACTTGGTTTTAAAAAACTGCTAAAAATCTCTGAGTGTTTTCTTCTGTTTCAACATCTGGGTTATATTAAGCTTGGCAATTATATTTGCCCAAATTTGTTTTCAGCATAGACATGCTCTGACAATCTGTTCAGGGGCATACATTTGACTTATTTATCAGTGTAATATCACATTTCCTGTTTCTCTACTTCCCTAGAAAAATACAGGTTAAAATGTTGGCTGTGTTACCTGCTTTCCTGAACACTGAAGCAAATAATTCTTTTCAAAACTCAGCAGTTAAATCATTACTGTATTTTATGACTAATAATAACCCTTGTTATTTTATTTTTAAGATAAGGATAATCAATCAAACTTATGCCTCAAGCCGTAGTAAATTGATTGGCACAAGAGTCATGATTTTTCAAAATAGCTCATGTTCAGTATGCTTATGTCTAAAACTGTAATTCTCTCTGAGTTTCACTTCTGTGGAATTGGAAAAGAAAGAGGGCCATTATTAATGACAAAATGCTCCTACTGGAGGAAACATGAAGCATTGTTCTCATGCATACATATCTAGACATTTGGTTGGCCAAAGTTATTCTCTGTTTCTGGACTCCAAAAAATATTTTCAAAATGAATTTCAGCAGTTCAGTTATTTACCTCAAACCAAACACAAGGACTTGATCATTTTCTGAAGCCCAAATTCACATTTGACTCCTTTTTGTTTGTTTGTTTTTTGCAGCTTGGATAACATGCTATTGCCTCTTAGCAGCTCTTTATGCATTCTCTCCACATCCTCTACTTGTATTCTTGGACAGCTCTTGGTGGTTAACAAGATATTTTCTCTTTTGATATTAATACAGAAAAGGAGTTCCTTGGGAAAGGTTGGTCTGTGTTTAAGAACAGCTTTCAGTTTCTTAATTATGTGTTTCAACCCTCAATCCCAGCTCTTTTCTGTTTTCAATTCCAAGTTAACCTTATAGCTAAGGCTAATTGTGTGTGTTTTTTCTTGATTAAATGAGCTTTACTGTTGTCATAAGGATCATATAAACTCCCTACTGTTTCTCTCCATAAAAGTCTTAAAATATTATTGAATGCATCAGTGTACCGGAAGTCAAGACTAAAGATATTTGTTCTCATTAAAAATAGGACTCTTACTAATTTTAAATCCCTGTATGCATATGAATAGATCATAATGAAACAGAGAGAGAAATGGTTTCCCAGGAATATACCCCAGATGACTTGGAATTCCTCCATTCAAAAAGTACTATAATATCCAAGTACTAAGTGTGTGTGAATACAAGTGAACTTTTTTCCAATACCAGATTATCAGCATAAATTATCTGATATTATGTTTGCTAAATATACTATATTATACAAATGATGAAAGATATTCCCAACTTAAGTATTTAGATAAGATCCATACTGAAAATAAGTTACTGTTCAAAATTAAATGCTTTTTTTTTCAACTTAATCCTGTGATAAATACAGAAGGTAGGATTTATTTATTTACATTGATTTCTTTACTGTGCTGTTTCTAGATATACTTGTTGGCTTTAATGTTTCTTATTTTGAACTTTCACTCTCCTTGAATATACAAATATTTTATTTGCATATTCAGTCACCTGTGTGCATATTTTATTTTTAAAGGAAAACAATTAAATATTTTATATGAGAATTATATATTTTAAATTGTGACCAGAGGCAAACAAGTATAGTTGGAACACATTTCAAATCATTGAAAGATGAATAGGAGTGAGAGAGGGATGAGAAAGGATAATGGAGGCAGTGAATATGAAAAAAACACATCATGTACTCGTATGAATATATCATAATGAACCTCATCAGTATATATAGTTAATGTATGTCAATAAACCTTTAAAAACTCTTAAACTTATAAATGTTACGTCATTTGTATTTTCTCCTTCAGTTTCTAAATTCAGTATCCTCAAAAGAGTGACTGACATCAACATACAACTTGTAAGGCAAAGTGTGATACTAAGAATTCTGGTTTAGTTTCTTTGACAGGTCAAATTACATGCATGCCCAAATTGTTACTCAGCTGTAACTACAGATGAGACCAGGAAGAGTGGCTTACTAAAAGTAGTATTCATTTGCTTCAAGGATTTTTCTCTCATGTCTCTTGGCTTACAGTAGATGTCTTCGTTGTTTTGAATGCATTATACCTGCTTCAGAGCAAATCAAACACATTTTGAGCCTTCCTAACATATATCCAGAATTTGTGAGTTGCTAGAACAAAAATTACTTTTTTCCAAAAGCATAAGTATCTAAGGCATGTTGGACAGAGCCTGTCTTAGTCCTGGTTCTAATCAGGGGTCCTCTCCTATGCTAGTTTTGTTTTGTTTTGTCTGTGACTTGATGAATTGACCCATTTATTAGGCCTCAGTACCAGGATCTTGGGAACATCATCCAACCACACTGACAGTTTCATAGCTCACAGTCAGTAAGCCCAAGAAGTTGGCCCTTTGTTTCTCCATTCCTTCCAGATGTGCTAATCTTTCTTTTCATTTTTATTAAGTCAAATGTTCCATTGTTTATGTCAATACGTACCCCAGCCCTTTCCAAAAAGACACTAAAGAATCAGCAAGGCGAGAGACAGAGAGCATCTGGGGAAGAAGGTTGCCAGAGAAGAAGCCAGGAGTAAACAAGGAGGACATGCCATGGGGTAGATTAAAGAAGATCCTTCCATGTGGCCTGAAACATCTACTTAGCCTGGAGAACAATAGCCCAAAGGAACAAATGAGCACAGCAGCCTGGAAGCTGGTTGTGATCAGATATTTCCCTAGCCCCTAAAACTCGAGACTAGTCCATATACCATGGTAGAGTGGATCACCAAGACATTCTGGTGGGACAACTGGACTGGCCAGGTCATCCCTGGATGCTTCAACTTGTGTTTCAAGATGAAGAATCCAGAAGCCACTGCTGTGGAATGGCTTTGGAATCCAATGAATGTTTTGCATCCTAGTGCACTCCACCCCCAAGTTATGCTCCCTCAAGATAAGAAAGTGTCTATCTCAAAGACCTCCTGCCTTCCTCTACCCCTTCGAATGCCTTATACTTCAGTACTAACCCTACCTACCTATGCAGCTGAGCCCTGAATGGACAACTTCACTATCTAAGAAGATAATGAGATATCTACTTCTTATCTTCTCACAAAGGGCCCACACCCAAAGGACTCTAGAGGTATTTTGTCAGAGTGATGCAAAAGTAATGACCAGAAAATGGATATCAGAGCAGTGGTGTCATTGCTGTGACTGAGCCTGAGTGTGTGTTGCTTTACACCTTTGAAAATAACAACTAGGAGGTATGTGAAAGAATTCAGAGAAATTGGCTGGACAAAGCCTCAAATGCTGCAAGCAAAGACTAGAGGAACATTCTGGTGGAGGCATGAAAAACTAGGATGTCAACATGAAAATGGCCAGTAAAGACTGTCTTCATGAGGTCTCAAAGGGAAAAGGCCTATGTCTGTAATAGGACCTGAAACTATTCTTGTTACCTCCAAGAAGAAGAAGGAGAAGGAGAAGAAATAACTCCCTTTACACACTGTTAGTGTCTTGAAATTTGTTGGAGGCTTAGTGTGAAGGTGTCAGTCTAATTAATCTGGCAAAGGAAATTCCAAGACAGTGCAATATTCAGGCCGTAGCATGGTAATTGCTTGATGCTTCATGTGAGATTTGTGGTGAGAAATGAGGGGGAAAAAAAAAGAACAGAGTAAAAAGATTTGCAAAGTATACTATCTATGCAGAAAATGCGCTACTTGAAAGTTGTGGACGGGGAAATTATGGTTATTAAAGAGACTAACATCATTAAGGAGAATATGAATGCTTTTCACTAGGAAAATAAGAAATTGGACAGACCCTATCAATCACAAGCTTCAGCCCATAAAACAGAATTTCCATTTGAAATATTTTCTCTTGATAAGTTAGTCACAGGACACCCTGCTTATGTAAACTTAGGAATGTAATTTCCATAGTGTAGCCACACTAGCACTCAGTGGCCATTTTAGCCATGATCTGATGGGTGCCCAGGAATGCTCAAACTCGTAGCAACTGGCATGATTCATGTGGCACTGGTTTTGGATGCATGTAGAGTACAAGAATTATGAAGTCTTCCACCCAAGTTTCAAGGACAGCTTGGTAAGCCAAACCACCATATACAGCATGATAAAGCTGTGAATATAAACCCTAACCCATAATGGAAACTTCAGGTCATGGGAGACAAGAAGAACGTGGAGTGTGTTCCAAGAAAAGCTAGAGCCAACACAAAACACAAACCCATAGGGCTTGCATACAGCAAGGTCGTAGGGGTAGGACTTCCTAAATGCATTGAGTACTTATCAGATCATGTGCTCCGGATGCCCAACATGGAACTAAAATATGTAATATTTGCGTGTGTTATTTTTATTTTGCTTTAGTCTGATCATTTCTATTCATTTATTCTGTGACACTATATTGAATATTAGAAGTATATCACTTGCTTTTGATATTAGTATGTGTGCATGTGTGGGACGGTTGGTTTACAGAATCTCACAGCTAATAGTTTGCCTTGAGTCTCAGGGACTTGGAACTTAGATGGTTGAGCAATGTTAAAATTACTAAGATTAAGAAGACTCTTGAAGACAGACTAAATGCATTTTAAATTAGGAGATGGAGTTAAGACTTTTAAGGTACCAGATGTAGAAGGTTATAATCTCTTGGGTGTGTTTGGTGTTAAATTGACAAGGGGTGGACTTTCGAAGGTAATCTGCATTTTTCAAATTCACTGAAGTTTAGAATCCTTTAGGAAGATGGCTAAAATACATTTGTGTGTTTGGGGAATATTTCTAGAAATTATTGACCGACAGGGAAAGAACCTATCATAAATATTAATATTCACCTCATTCATAAATATGCACATTCTTCATAAATATGAGCATCGTCATCACATGAGCTGGCATCTCGGATAGGATAAAACAATTAGAGTCCTGTTGTTCTCCATTTCCATGCTCTCTAGGCTGCCGTGGCAAACTGTTCTGTCTCCACTATGATGAACTGAATTCTCTTACAATGTAAAATAAGAAAAATCCTGTCCCTATTATTTTGGTTCTGTCAGGTAATTTTCCACAGTGACCTGAAAATGACCAATACATTTCCTAAGTTGAGAATTTCCTAGGTATATTCTATCAAATTGTTGATTGATGATGAACATGGGCCATAACCTTAATCATTTTGCCTCGCCCTATATTTAATGATATTTTGGTTCAGACTACAGATATTAATTTGGCTTATTTTGACAAATATTTCTGCATCTGTGTGTTTGGGGAATATTTTTAGAAATTTTTGACCGACAAGGGAAAAACCTATCATAAATATTTATATTTATCATAAACATTAATATTCACCTCATTCATAAATATGCACATTCTTAGATACTGCTTTGGGAAGAGTACGATAAAACCATACACTATCCACCGCAGTTCAAACTGCAACAACTAGGTTTGGTTTGCACTGACCCTGCCTAAAGTAAGGAGACTTCAGATGCAAACACAAATCTCTAGTGGTTATAAAGCTAGGATTTAACAGCAGTGTATTTTCTATTAATTTAAAGCATAGTGAGAATTAAATTGGTGACATCAGCGTCCACTTACTTGAATATCTCTTTTCTTGCATTCAGTCCTTATATTTTCTTAAGCTTCGACTTTTGTCACTATTCTCCCTTCACTACACCCTTGATGATGTGCACTTCTTTTGCTTTAACTGTTCTCCCATTTATTTACTCCTCATCCTTCCTGTATTTCATTATCATGTTTTCTTTAAACATGGCTTCTTTTTTTTTTTTTTTGAATGCTTTGTTTTTTTTTCTTTGGGTTGCATCTCGGTGGCAGGCCCCTCCTTGTTCCCCCTTCCTATCCCGCCCTTCAGCCCTCTTCCCCACAGGGGTTTCCCTTTTAAGTCCAGCGGATGGTTCCTTCTCTTATGGCAGTGAGTATTATACAAAACAATGGATGTAAATATGCCACATTTATGAGAGTTAAATGGCCCAGTATACCTTCCCAATGTCCAGTTTATACATATTTGGCCCCTGACTTTGACATTCTACTATCTAACCAACTCCATGAGTTTGGAGGTCTGTATGTGACTCAACATTCATACTGTCTTGCAGCACACTTTTGAGAGTGTCTTCTTAGATCTATAACACCCTCTTGATTCCTAAACAATTCAAGATTTAACTATGAGACTCTGGCTGTCTATTCTTCAACCACCTCAGAGACCTGAGAGGGATAAATATATTTGCTTATATGGGAAGTGCAGGGCCTGCAGCTTCCAAGGCTAGGAAAGAGCATGCCAATGACTGCCTGGACAATTCCCATTTTCTCTCCATACATTCCGGCATCAATCTTCAGCCTTTGGGTCCTGTTTCTCTGGCAGACATTTGTTGTAGAGCAGGGATTATGAAGGACTTACCTGCCCTGTCTTGGCGGAGTTGGGCTGTCGACTTCTCTGCTACCGGGTTTTGTCCTTTTTGGACAGCAGTCTGTCTGCAGTTGGTGCAGGGGTTTTTTTCATGCCAAGAGAAAGGCTTGCCACTAGTTCAACCATCTTACAGTGGAGGTTCTTCGATGCTTGTCTTCTACTTGGAGTAGAATAGGGGGTGCTGTCAGGCACTGATATGTCTCGATATCAAAAAAAAATCTTGATTTAAGATGACATCTTTGAATGCCATATTCTGCAGATCTCTTGGGGTTTTTGGGGATGCCCTATCCATCTCTTGTATTTAGATAAGCAGATGTTGCTTGTCTCTTAGCAACTTGATTACTGGGTGGTTTGGAGAATATCTGTTATGGACTGTCATAGTAGCTAACAAAGTGACATGTTTGCATGACTAGGAGTTTGTTTTAACTATCCTAGACCATTTTAGACGGTTGGTGTCAAGAGGTCAGAGCTTCACATTTTATTTTTGGGTATCTCTAGGTATGATACCATTGGGAAGCGTTACCTTTAAATTTGTATCAATATACAAGGATCTATTCAATTGTGGTTGAATATACTCTTAATTATGTATCAATATACCAAGATCAATGCCTATGTAGCCCAATATAATCTTGGTATTGCGTCCATATGCAAGGGTCGATACCATTGTGGCCAACTATAGTCTTGGTTTTGTATCGGTATACAAGGATCAATGCCGATGTGGTCCAGTGCAATCTTATTTTTGCACAGTGAGCAGTGGTCAGTACCACTTTAGCCAAAAAAAAAAAAAAAAAAAAAAAAAAAAGAATCAGCAAGGCAATTTAGAAGTCAACAATCATCATATTCAGGCCCCTCTATTTTTTCTTCTTTCAGAGCCTTGTATGTTATTTTAATTTTAGTCTTTTCAAGAACATTTTCTTGTTGACTTTTTAATGTGTCTATATGGTTCTTTTTTGAATTTTATATTTTCAACATTACTATTCACTACTATTATTTTAATTCTTGATGCATCCAAACCTGGCCTCTTGCCCTACATCTGATCTTGTTAACTGCTACTTTAATTAATTAATTAATTTTTGTTTTTTCGAGACAGTTTCTTTGTATAGCCCTGGCTATCCTATACTCACTCTGTAGATGAGGCTGGCCTTGAATTCAGAGATCCACCTGCTTCTGCCTCCCAAGTGCTGGGATTAAAGGCATGTGTGACCACGCCCAGCAACTGCTACTTTTTAAAACTAAATATAATTTTAAAACCATATATTTATATATTTTGTGGGGGTAGAGTGTGCACATGCTACAGTGCCTGTGTAGAAGTCAAAGAACAACTTTTGGGAATTGGTTCTATTTTTCCAATTTGCTGAGGTTTGGTCTCTCTTGTTTCTACAACTACTTGAACTTCAGGGCAATGCTTTCTCTACCTTTAGTCTTGGCATAGGAATACCTGGATTACAGATGAGCACGAGTGAATCTGGCTTTTTTTTTTTTTTTTTTAATGTGGGTTCCAGGAAATTGAATTCAGGTTGTCAAGCAGGTTGACTTGCTGATTTATCTCACAGATCCATTATCTTTTTTTTTTTTTTTAACCAGGTTTGATCATCCTTCTGGGTGCAACTAAAATGTAACATTTTTTTCAGTGCATCTTTTTGAGAATCTCCCTATGTAAATCAGGATGTCTTTAAACTCACAATCTTCTTGCCTCTGCTATCTTAGTGTGGGGATTTACAGGCATGTGTTGCCATACCTAGACTCCTCAAAGTATTTGTAAGTATACAGGCATATGTTATTTAGGATCCTCATCTTAATAGTGTGACATACAGAGTCAAAATCATGGTCATATTCTGACACCATAAAAATCTCCCAGTCTTGTCTCTTCTACTTAATGCTGCCATTGTGTCCTTGGATAGCTAAATTCTCTTATTAATACTTCCACCCTGGCTGCTCTACAAGCAGTTTACATGTCCTCCAGTCATTTCACAGTCTCCTTGTTCATTTTTGTCCGATGAACCAACTACAGAGTATTGAGATAGCTAGTTTACTGAAACATGTGCTCACACATCCACTTTTGAATCCTAATGCACTGCACAATTACTAGGCTCTCTTTTTTTTTTACTTTTTTTATTTTATTTTATTTTATTTATGAATTTCACATCACTCACCTCAATTCCACTCATCTCCTCCTCCCCTGTACTGGTCCTCTACCCTTCCAACCTCCTCCTCCACACAGAAAAACAATATTTTGTTGTGGAAGCTGCAGTGTGTCACAGTGTGTCTCACAGTCTACCCTTTTGTCCACACATCTTTACTTACAATTGCTCATTGTAATGAGTCATTGGTCTGGTTTGCAGCCTTTGACTTCTATCAATACTGGAACCTCACTAGGACTCCTCTCAGATATCCCACTGTTGCCCTGAGTCATAGAGATCCTATAGTTTTGTTTCTGTAGGATCAGTCCCTTCATGCACTTCAGCAGTTCACTGACGGGATAGATATTGGGCTGAGCCGATTCAAAGCCTGATTCTGAGCCTGAGAGGCATCTGAGCTGGTCATCCTGTTGACTCTTCTGTTCTCATGCCCACGGGCCAGGTCACCACCAACCCTGCTATCTGGGCAAGCTGTAGCCTGCTAACCAGGTGAAGGACAGGGCCTATTCTCCTAAGTGTTACAGCCAGTCAAGGACATGGCCAGATTTCCCACTCTCATGATCCTGGGGTCAACTCTCCTGCCTGCCATAGATGACAAAGGATGAAGAAGAGGAAGAGGGTTTATCTCCCTCATCTGCACCACCACCCAGAAGACAAGAAGCAGGACCAGTTCTCCCACTCTCATGACCCCAGGAATAGACTGGTGGTCATCTCAGGCTAGCTCCCTGTCCAGGCCCCAGACCCCATGGTGATAGTCTGGTAGTCATCTGGGGATCACTGCTTGCGGGACCCCATGCCAGTGTCACCTGTTACAACCCAGGGCTCACTCCTACTCTTGGCCCAAGGTGGGGTTCTTCTAGTCACCAGCTTGCTCCCCATCATGGGTGTTTGCCTGGGCCTGTCTGGTGCCAGATTGGTGGTCATCTCATACTCACCTTTTTCTTGGAATGTTAGGCTACTAATCATTCAGATGTTAACAGGTCAGAATACTGAACAGAGATACAGCCTCTCTCCTCTCTGCAACCTACTGACACACATGTGACACAGCAGCCACATCTGCAAAGCATGTAGTGGCAGTGCTAACCTCTTCTTGATTCTCTATTATTGGAAAAATCCATCTTTCAAGACTAAATTTATAACTCTGCCTTGCTTTATATAGTGTGGAACAGGGTCTGGTAAGAATAAATAGAGTACTAAGCTTCCAGAACCTCTTTCCTCTCCTTTGTAATCAAGCTCTTATGCACCAGTTATTGTACCTAATATTAACCAAAAGAACTTTATAGTAAATTGTGCAAATTCATGTAAATTCACTGGAAATGGAAAACATTATAGCACTCTTGAAAAGTCTTTAAACAATTTTTAAGATATATACAGCATTGACTGTGGTGACCATGAACTCAGAGCTTAACAGCAACCAGCACTCCCATTAATTTTACCCTTAGCATGTATTCATCACTTCATGTTTGTATTGTGGCAACAATGCTATGTAGGCAAGCAAACTAATTGCCGGTATTCACTGATATACACTGTGTATTGGGGTGGGAGGACTCTAAGATGAATGAAGTTTCTAAGATCTTCCTAGCAAGTATTTACAAACACCACTTAGTGACCTCAATATATTTATAGTTCTTTGTAACATTTAAAGGACAGCCAAGGCTACACAGAGAAACTCTGTCTCAAAAAAAAAAAAAAAAAAAAGAAAGAAAATATTACTATCTGGCCCATGATACACACGCAAACTTACACACTGCCTCTACTTTAAGCATACTAAGTTCTCCACTCTGCCATGACCCTTTCACTCCCTTTCATTCTACACAGTGAGTTTCTGAATACCGTGGTAATGTTTGGTCTCCCTCTTCTTGTTAGATCAATAAAAATGTTTTCTATATTGCAAGGGCCACTTCAATTCCCATAATTTCCAGAAACACTATTTTTATGTATATATCTGCTTGTTTATTTGTTTGTGTATGTGCACACAATGGGGACAGGCAGCTGCATGCTTGCCACAATGCTCTGTGGACATTATAGGATAACTCTGTGGAGTTGGTTCTCTCTGTTCATTTTAATATGAGTCTCAGGGATTACAATCAGTTCACCATGCTTGCACTGAAAGCACCTATTTCTGCTGAGCCATTTTATTATTAGAAATATTATTTTCTTTTTTTAAATAAATAAATTTATTTATTTGTTCCTTCAGGTTACATCTCCATCATATTGTCCTCTTTCCCCCTTCCCAGCCCCGCCTCCAACTGAAAGAACAACTGAAAAGTAAATAAGCATATATCATCATCTACATAGGATAGCTAATTAATATTTTGTTCTTATCACATGTCTGTCCATCTGTGTGTCTTTCCACCCATCCATCAAACAAACTTGGTTTTTAATGTGTTTCATAGTGAATTTCAACACTCAGGTTACTTCACCTGGAAAACTTCAGAACTCAATTTTTAATACTTCTTTATGTTAAGTAAACTATATTTATATTAGTGTATAGAAGTGGTAGATATTGAATGTCCCATGCAATTCAAAATCACATCAAGAAATAAAACATTACCACCACTTAAGACAGTCTATTGGACTCATTCCCAGTCAATCCTCAGTTCCACAGAAACAAAGACTGTTTTGATGATTTGTCCCATAAATTAGTTTAGTATTGTCTACAGTTTCATATGGAATCAAATATTTTGTATCCTTTTGATGAGTCTTATTTCTTTCAAGGTAAAGCATTTGAGATAACTCTATGCTGGGTAATATTAAACTGCATGTATATAATATTGTTTGTTTACACATTTTCATGCCAATGAGTACCTTGAGCTGTTCCTAGCATAAATCATTTTTTCTCATAAAAATACTTTTGGAGACATATGTTTTCATTTCTTTTAAATAAATGCCTAGGATTTAAATTTAAATAAATAACTAGACTGGTTTATTTTTAGGTATTTGTTTTTGTTTTGGAATTCTGGTTTTATAATAGGCTTGTAATGATTTAAAAGAGAATATTCCCCCATAAACTTGTCTTGTTTAGTTTAGTTAACATGAAGTTTTCAAAGTATAAAAGAAGTAAGGTGAGATGCAGTTCTTACTTGCCACAAGGGTCATGGTGACTCTACTATAAACAATTGGTGACCAAGAAAAAGTGAAAACAAAAAAAAAATTCATTTGATGAAAGTTTATGTGACCTGGGGGTTTTCAGAAAAGGAGGACCAAAGGCCCAGAGAAAACAGTACAGTTTTATGCTTATATTCAATGAAAAATGAATGGCTATGTGGAAACATGGAGTAGAACAAGGAAGAAGTCCTGCAAGGCCTGTCTATTCTAAGTTCAGAGCATTCTTGGATTTTCACCAGGTAGGAAAGAGTTGTTTGGGCAGAAATGCTACTGCAGGTTTCCACTGGGGAATCTTCTCAGTTGAGAAAGTTTTGGAAGTTTGCAGAATCGACCCACATCTTCTCTGAAGTCTTGAAGCTGTAGCAGGCTGGAATGATAGCACTGATGGAGGTTCAGAAAGTCCTGAGAATTCTGGCTAACAACTAACACAAACAAGTGAATCTGTGAGCCCAGCAGCAGTGCCAGGGAGTTTAACTGCCACTGAAGGGAGGGCCACATGGAGTTCAAGTCCTCTCTGGATGCTTGCGGTATAAAATCTAGAGAATACTTGTCTCAAGAGCAACCCAGAGTGACCTTAGAGACCAACTTTGGATTCTTTATCTAGCATTCCTTCTTTCCAGGTACAGGGCAGGATCTCTTCTGTGATAAGGGTTTTAAGATCCAGTATCAAACATGATAGGTTAGAAAAATTTGTCATGGCCTATGCCTACAGAAAGGTGGAGATGGTTTTAGTGATATAGCCAGGTTATATGTCTGACATTGAGGGATAAGGGTTCTAGTTTCTATGATACACTCTGGGAAAGACAAATAGTTATTTCTCTGAATAATTTTGTGGTGAAAAGAATTGATGCATAAACAAGGAGGCAGGAAGTTAGAGATTGACTTGTTAATAAGTCCACTTCCAAGCTTTTCAAATTTCCTTTGGTTCAAGGAACTTAGCATGATTGAGGCTGATATTTCAGGGTGATTTTTTTTTCTCAATCCCAACAAAAGCCCATCCATTATTATGTTTCAGACCTTTCCTAAAGTCTTTACATCACTTTCTACTCCCCTAACAATAAGTAAGAGTTCTTGCTGCCTTACACCCTGTCAGCATTTGATACTGCCTGCCATTTTGATTTTTATTCCTCTAGCTATCTAGCTCAAGTTTAAATGTTTCAGATCTCTTTCAGTTTTAAGATTTTCATTGTCCAATCTAGAATGGATGGCTTTTTTATTTCTGTATATTAATTTTTGCCCTCAAATGATCTTCAAAATACTTGAGAGGAAGATCTGTGACTCACTTACCTGATTTTTATCTCACGTTGGATTATGTTCATAATAATTGCTTGATGTTTTTGTTAACCATCTGAAAATATCAGATACAAAATAACAGAGAGAGTGTGTATGTGTAAAAGTGTACTGTTGACAAACTTTCTTGTTGCAGGTTTAAGTGTGAAATTTTTCATTCATCTTTCCTTCAGTCTTGATAATTCTCTAATTATATATTAAAACAGGAAATAGAATGCTAGTAATCTTTAAAACTACACTGGCAAGTCTCTTCAGGGGTTGTTACTTCAGGCACAAGTTTTATTGTGTCTGCTACTTAAATTCCTCTATGACATAGATTCAAAGTAAGTAACTAGTAGAAGAAAAAGATAAAAGAAATAGAAAAAAACAGCATATTTGCAGTTTCCATCTACAAAATAATTTTGTATGTTTTTTAATTGGCTTTTGTAAATTTAGTTGACAAATTATTGAAAATTAGAGTAAAGCTCATTAATTTATGTTTTTTCTCTTTAGGAAAACTTGTTAGTATATATTAGAAATTTTTAAGCAAATATCCCTATCTTTTAGACCATATTTCACTTGTGCCTATGTTCTTAATTGTGCTTTGCAAACACATATGTTGAAATTTTAACTCCTAATGTAATAGTGTTAAGAAATGGAATTTGGCAGGAGACAATTAAGTCTAGATACAGTCTTGAGGTTGGAACCTTGTTGATGACATTATAAACAAAACCGATCCCATGCCCATGTCACCCAAATCCCATATAAGAAGGCCTCGGTGATACTGAAACAGCAATTACAGAACCTGAATGGGTTTGTACTAAGTCCTCTGCTTATAGTTGTGGTTGTTTATCTTGGGATTTTTTTGGTAGTCTTAACAGTGAGAGTAGGAATGTCTCTGACTCTTGCCTCTTCTTGGGACCCCTTTCCTCTAACTGGGTTGCTTCATCCAGCATTGATATGAGGGTATGTGCCTAGTCTTATTGTAACTGGTTATACGGTGTTTGGTTGATATCCCTGGGAAGACTGCACTTTTCTGAAGGGAAACAGAGGAAAGGGGAAGGTGGAATGGAGGAGTGTAGGGAGGAGAGACTGCAGTTGGAATGTATTGCATGAGAAAAGAATGAAAAAATAAAGCAGAAGAAGGCCTCTGTCAGCATGCTAGAAATAGTGCTTGTACTAAAACCAACCACTGATACCATCATCTTGGATTTCTAGCACAAGAGTTGTAAAAACAAGTTTGTTGTTAAATTGCCTTAGCCTACTATATTTTGTTATGGCACTGAGAGCTGACTTTTATCATTTTTACCCAAATTCCACTCTCCACAAAGTAATATTTTTATCAGAGAAGATTATATTAAACATTTGCACAGAGAAGTTCTGATGGGAACTGCACTTATGGCTTAGTGAAGAGAGTGCTTGTCAAGTATAAAGGAAGTCCTCGCTTCAATTCTCATCATGTCATGGAACCAAGCATGGTGACACATGCTTGTGATTCCAGTATACAGGCAGTAGAGGCAAGAGAATCAAAACTTCAAAGTCTGACTCAGCCACACAGTAAATTCGAGTCTAGACTGGGTTCTGTGAGACCCTGTTTTTCCAAAAATTCACTCCTAAAGTTGTGATAATTACATCATAACTGTTATGGACTGAATTGAGCTCAGTTCACACCTGTAGTATTTGCCTGCAACAGAGCTAGTTTAATGTATTAGTAAAACCAGTGGACTTATATATGTTATGGTTTGAAGTACCATAAGTACTTTGAAGGACACAAAGTACCCTCTTTACAAACAACCATTTATCATATACATGGGACACTGTCTCAAAAAAAAAAACACAAAAAACAAAGAAACAAATAGTAGACAACTTCATGAGGAATAATGAAAGCATTTCCCTACAGTATTAGGAAAACAAACATCAAACAGGAAGAAGAGATAAATTTGTATTTTTCTGGATGGGTAGATATAAAAATAGAACATTACAATGGAAAAGTAGCTAATATTTACATAAGGAAGGAATTCTCAGACAACCTGTATTTTTAGTCTATGTTGAAAACTTTGAAAACTCAGATGTGGAAGTACTAACCCAGCTTACCAAACACTGTAGCTGCCAAATTTGAAAGAGAATTTACTCTTTTTTGGCACAATCCCTATAATTCCATATCTCTCATACTCAGTGTGACTTCATTACGGTATCTGCCAAACTCCCAACTCCAAGGAGGCTTTCCTGTTTGTTATTCTTGGTTTAAGAGCTAAGAGGCTAGAGTTAAGTGCAGCAGTGATCAAAGACAGCAAACTTTTTGGCAATGAAAGCTGAGAGATGTCTAAAGTCTATGTATAGTCTTTCCACCCAGAATGTACTGGAGCTCATCATATCTCAGAAACTAAGGAGTGACTAGGCCTGGTTAATATTTGGATAGGAGAGACTCATTGAATACAGAATTAAGTGGCAACAGGGATCAAGAATATTTAGGAAGGTGACCTGGTTTTCCAATGTGAAGTTAACACTGGTGAGATGCATGCCACTTTAAACACCAATGTTTCATTTTTCTGAAATGCTTCCTGCTCATTTCCAACCTTGCTCTAGACAATTAACTAGCTGACCTTATGATGCTGTTATTACTATGACTTGTTTCCAATTCACCACTGTATTCTCCAGTTTAGTCTAACAATTTCAAAATAATTCACAGTTGTCATTTTAAATATTCACATTGTTCAAGATGATGAAGGTTAATAATTTTTTGTTGTCAATCTTCTGCATTCATAATATCTTCCTGAATAATCCATTTTATCATAGATTCCCACTTTCAAATGGATTTCTTACTTCTAAATTATGAAAAACTGAGAAATATAAAGAGTTACAAGATTACAAAGACAGTTTATGTCAGTTGGTAGCGAGAGGTCAAAACTTGACATTTCATTTTTAAGTATTACTACGAACAATACCATTAAGAAGCATTACCCTTAATTTTGTATCAATATACAAAGATCAATACCAATGTGGCCAAATATAATCTTAATTTTGTATCAATATACAAAGATCAATACCAATGTAGCCCTATACAATCTTAATTTTGCATTAATATACAATGATCAATACCAATTTAGCCAAATATAATATTAATTTTGTATCAGTATACAAAGGTATAAGGCTATATTCAATAATCTGTCCTTTTTTCTTGATCTTTCCTATACTATGTCTATGTCTCATTTTCCTCAAGTCTGTTCACTCCTATATAGGAGAGAAAGGAGGATACAGAAGAGAAAAAGAGAGAAGTCCCTGGGTCTAACCTCCAAAACCCATTTAACAAGACCATTTAACAGCTTGTAGTCTTTTCCCCTAAATAACAAAAATTTCTATTATCTATCAAATAACCACAGTGGGGGGAACACCCTCCCCACCTTCTGGGGGTGGGACGTTGTTCCCTTAAAATGACTTCCTGCTGATTTGGGGCGTAGTAAACCTGTTTGGGGCCCAAATAAGAATGGAAAAATGGTTAAAAATGTTAATAGAATCATTTGATGTTCAGTCCTTTTGTGCTCAGCTATTTAGATGTCCTAAGAAGTTCATAGACAGAAGCTGATCTTCAGAGCTTTACTGAAGATCTGGCTGGAGTAGTCTGTGGAGCTGAACGATCTTAGCGATTTTGAGTTGTTGTGGTTATAGACTTTTGAGGAAACTGCTATTGAAGAAGTCTGCAAGGCTGGATCATCTGGGCCACTCGTCTTCTTTGGTGTCTGATCTGTTTTCTGCTGAGGTTTCCGTTGTCCAGTTGTCCCTGGATTCCTTGAATGGATGCTTTAAATCTCCTGGAAAGATAAGAACAGAGCCCTGCCCTAATCCTAACTCTGGGACAATTACTTTTTTTTGGGGGGGTCAGGTAATATTTTTCCTGGAGCAAATTTGGTTTTTTGATAATATATAAAGTATTACCTTTCAATCTGGATTAAAGAAGAAATTATTTTGATATTTTGGAGCTAAACAAACCTTTAGTGTATATATTTTGAGATCTCAAAGGACAATTTGTTTGAATTGCAGCCTGCCTTTTGTAAGTAGCTTTTAAACTTAAATCTTTCCAAATCCTATGTGCCTGTCTCTGCATTCTAAATTTTGGGATCAAAGACATGTGGTTTCCAACTGATGGGATTAAAGATGTGCTCCTCCACCCCTGGATCAAAGTTTTTCTCTGTTTAGAGCTTGTTTTGTATCAGGTGGCCTTGAGCTCTGAGATCTGCCTGTTTCTGTCTCTAGTGTGTTGGGATTAAGGGTGTATTCTTCCCCAATGATGTGACTAAGGGTGTGCACCATCACCACCCTGTTTCTTGTAACTCTAGAATTTATAAGACAACTAACTCTATAGTGATCCTCCTGTCTCTACTGGAGGTAACGGCATGGGCTAACACCATGCATTATTTTACCTTAGCTCTAAGTTTTTTGAACTCTTGGAGGTTTGTAAAACCAGGTTGAACAGCTGTCACCTTTAA
>CAJQZJ010030834.1:0-10218 GCA_907164525.1 Lophiomys imhausi
AAATGTTTGTGGTAATAAACCATTGACACAAAAAGTGTTCTTGCCAGGTGTGGTGGTGCATGCCTTTAATCCCAACACTCGAGAGGTAGAGGCAGGCACATCTCTGTGAGGCCAGACTAATCTACAGAACAAGACTAGGACAGTCAAGGGTATGCAGAGAAACCGTGTTCAAAAAACCACAAAAAGAGTGTTCTTTGGTTAAAGTATTATAAATAAAAATATATTATGTCCTAGATAAAGGTCTCATTTGCTTCAAAATGTTCCACCTCACATAGGAACCTTTATAAGAACTGTTCTGGTATCTCAGCCTTTCTACTAGGTCATCTTGATCTATTTTTCCATTTATTAGTTTAAATAGAAGTAAGTGTATTATAAAGCTTCAGAGGCTGTCCTTTTAACTCCAAGAGCTTACAGACTCACTGAAAAAGCTCACTTAGCATGTCCAAGTCCTTTAAATAGAAGTAAGTGTATTATAAAGCTTCAGAGGCTGTCCTTTTAACTCCAAGAGCTTACAGACTCACTGAAAAAGCTCACTTAGCATGTCCAAGTCCTTAGGTGCAATCCAAAAACATAATGTATTCAAGGAACCACTACATCACAAAAACCATGAGTGACAAACCCTACCCATCTTGTTTACCCCTTAATGCCTTTTGTCTAAGTACAACATATGGCAACAGAAAGCACTAGATAAATATGTTGATATGTGAATTTTCATTAGTGTACAAGTTACAACAGTAGATGGCTGAATAAAATTAATGACTGCTCTGCAGAGATGACTCAGCCGGGGTGTTCTTGCAGAGCACTGGTTCTCAACTTTTCTAATGCTGTGACCCTGTAATACAATTCCTCATGTTGTGGTGAACCCCAACCATAACATTATTTTTATTGCTACTTCCTAACTATAATTTTGCTACTGTTATGAATCATAATGTAATATTAGAAGTTGAGAACTGTAAAGAAGAAAAAATATTAAAGTATGTGAGGGTGGGACTATGTTTTATTTTGTTAGCACCACATATCCCATGCTGGCCTTGAACTCAGCTCAAAATGTTTTCTTCACTTTTTACTAACTCATAAATAGCAAATTTGAGGTTGGAAGAATATTTTAAAAAAAACTTCTGCTAAAGAAGCATACCAATAAAATGACTCCAAATGACATTCTGCTATACTCGCAGAACAATGCCTCATTTAGCCATCACCAGAGAAGCTTCTTCTTCCAATGGGTAGAATCTAACACAGAGGCCCACAAATGGACAATTTGCAGATAGTGAAAGACTTTGGGGCACTCAGTACTAAATGGGACATTTTCATCAAACCCCTCCCCTTGAGGCTCAAGGAGCTATGCGGATGAGGAAGTGGAAAGATTGTAAGGTACAGAGGGGATAGATGACTCCAAGGAAACAGTGTCTTCCAGACACAACAGGATAATACGTACATATGAACCGATAGACTCTAGCAGCCACAGGTCCCAGCATTGAAGTGAGAGTGGACATGGACTCCCACCCCTAACTAAGAAGCTATCTGCAACTGGTACCCACTTGGAAAGGAAAAGTTAGTTTTCTCCAATGGAATCTCACTGGGTATATTAACCACACTTCAGGGTAGGTTCCACACCCAGGAGTTGTTGGCCAACATAAAATAAACTCAATGGTATTTTTTCACATTTTGTCTCATATAGTTTTGTTTGGGCAATTTTTTGTCTTATTATATTTTCCTTGTATATTTTGGGCTCTGTTTTGTGTGTATGTGTGTGACTTTTTTGATTTTTGTTTTCTGTTTAAATATATATATATATGTATATATAAGAGAGAGAGAAAGATTGTGAGGTGGGGTAAGCAGGAAGAAAGGGAGGATCTGGGGAGAGTTGAGAGAGGAAAAACCATGATCAGAATATACAAACAAATTTTATTTTCAACAAAAATGACTAAAAACTAAAATGTTTGAGATATTGCTTCAACTTCAATTTAATCACTTTTTCCTTAACTCTGGCTAACCTATCTAGAACTTTATGATCTGAACTAAGTGTAGTTTTCCCAAAACACCATGTTCTCTGTGACTTGTAGACCTTTGTACATAATCACCTTTGTCTGAAACTGTCTTTTCAAGCTTGTCCTCCCATTCCATTTAGCTTCAGACAGTTAACTCCTACTCATCTATCAGCCTTCAAGTCTATACTTAAATTTTACATTCTTTTGAAAGCACTCACTGCCCTCCTTCAAAATTAGATAAGAGTTTTTATGTTCTCATAATACAATCTACTTCAATTACAGCACTTACCACCCTATATAGTTTTGTTTTTGTTTTTACTTATCAATAGTTTGTCATGTACAAGACATGTGCTTTATTTGCCTTTCAATTTTCATTATCACTCTGTCTGACATATAATAAGTATTCAGTATCTATTGAAATAAAAATAAAAGAATGATGGGGTTGGTTAGCTGAGTCAGAAGTTAAGAGCAGATGCTGCTGCTCTTGCATAGGACCACCTGAGTTTCATTCCCAGCATCCACACCTGGCAGGGCACAGCCACCTGTAACTCCAGCTCTAGCGGCATTCACCATCTTTGGCCACTGTGGACACTGCACATATGTGCACATACGTCCATGTAGACACACAAACATACACATTGTTAAATAATTAAAATAGCCAATCGTGGTGGTACACACCTTTAATCCCAGCACTTGGGAGGCAGAGGCAGGTGGATCTCTGTGAGTTCAAGACCAGCCTGGTCTACAAATAGAGTCCAAGATAGCCAAAGCTACACAGACAGTATGGAAAAAAACAAAAATAAAAATAATGAAAAAATGACAAATAAAATAAATCTAAACAAAAGTATAATATATAACTAAGTTTAGAAGCAATATTAGGATTACAAATATAAATTGGATTTCATTAGATCAAAGAAGGTAGCTAAAGTCAAGAGAATATGAATTACCTAGAGAAAAGGAACAGACAGAAACTCTGAAGTTGAAGATATTTAGAATTTACTAATGAAGGCTAAATCATGTGAGCAGAAAGTAGAGAAGAAAAAACACATGAAGAACATTTAGGGATTCTGAAAGATGATCAAAGCAGTATAGTAACACAGAAACTTATGGTGAAGTTTCAAAAAGTTTTTTCCCCAGGTAACAAAAACAGGAGGGAAGTTGTTGAATTAGATTGCTTTTTTTTTTTTCAGTAGCAGTACTGATAGATGCATGATTTCACAGAGTTAAGGAGTGAATTATTCTGAAAAGTAGATATATCTGTATCGATATAGTTCAAATTAAGAAATAGAAACTACACAATAATGTGAGGGTAAATATAAGGAAAAGAATGTCTTGGGCTGGGGATATAATTTAATGGTACAGTGGTTGTCTAACATGTACAAGGCTCTGCATACAGAAGAAAATGTTATGTGTGAGAAAATTAGAATAATAAAAGTTTAGCAAGAGATGGTGAGAAAAGTTTTCAAGAGTGAAGAAATAGCAAAAGAGCACCAAAGGAAGACAATCCCCATTTCACCACAGTTCAAGACTGAGAATAAGATCATGCTGAAATGCAGGAAGGTAACATCTTATCATAGAATCAACCCTTAGGGTGAGTGCCAGGTGCCTAAGGGTTGTTCAGATGGAGTGGCCGGTTATCTCACTTGAATATCTGCAGGGAAGGGGTGTGAGATCAAAGGAAGATCCAAGAGGTAAACACTGACTAAGGCTGCAGGACCTAGACATTTGGGAGGCCACATGTGACTTTTCAAGGGCCACTGGAGAGCTGTTCATACTTCAGAAGCTGGACCATGGAGGAATCCAAGTGGTTCTGCAGGACTTACAAGTAATTATGTTCAGTGAGAAAGACTGCTGAGATGTGGGTGCCTGCATGTGAGAGCAAGACATTGCTCAGTGAAAAACAGATTCTAAGATATAGTATATTTTGTCACCAAAGAACGAGAGTCTCCACAAAACAACTTAAAAGGAGAAAAGACAGTATCTAGAAGAACTGAGATCCAAAAGGAATAGGGATGTGTTAGATGAATATTTGCACCTTGAAGAAAATCAGAGACATAATACTTGCATCTTTATTGAAAAGGTATTGAAAAAAAGAAAATTGAAATTGAAGAAATAATGACATAGAAGGAAAGAGATTATAGTCATAGAATTTTACATGTAGGGCAAGTCTATCCATTGTATATAATCTTTACAAAAGGCCTAAATAATTGTGTGATTTTCCCCTAGAGTCACAGTCAATGAATGAACCAAGATTAGAACAATGTTTTTTCTGACTCTCACATTATTCTATCATGCTGCAAAAGAGCTGTTTTTAGAGAAGTAGAACTAGTAGTGAGCTCATCAGAATTTCAAAAGACAGTTGTAAAAAATGCACTTTGATGTTAACTCAAGTGGAAAGCAGGCTTAGTCATTCTTAGGACAATTTTGGTTTGTAATTTATTTTAAAAAAAAGAGTAGGTATTTAGGAAGCAGGTGAGTTCACTTCAATTACAGTGTTTAAAAATACAAAAAAAGGTGGGTGTAGTGGTTTTTCATCTCTAATCCTAGCACTTGGGAAGCTGAGGCAGTAGGATTGCTATGAATTTAAGGTCTGCCTGAGCTATGGTGCACTGCATGTCAGTCTGAGATGAAATATAGGATAAGATCATGTCTCAAACAAAATTAAACTGAATGAGTAATGTGGACTTTGATGAATTTTAAAGTTAACCAAGGTGCAATATTTATTAATAAGAGAGCTGGGAAAAGGATGGATTGTGGCATGTATTGAATGATTAACCAGAATTCCTTAGAATTCACTGTGAGTTTTTTTTCATGAATTAGTGTATACAGAATGCTTAATTCCAAACTACTGAGTTCTATAATATTTTAAATATTAAAAATTCTACATTAGTAGGACTAACCTGTGTTTTGTAGAATTTCATTTTATAGCTATAAAGTACATACAGAGATTGAACAATATATATATATATATATTATATTGACCCTAGCAATTTCCCTAAAACTCAAAAGTCTTCTTTGACTTTGTTTTTTGCTTAAAAGCAGAATACTATTACATCAATTAATTAAAATCAAAGTTGCCAATTATTTAGATATAAATATTATTTTATTAAGACTGGTTCTGTTTCTATTTGTAGTTAACAAGAGGCTAGGGACATGGCTCTGTAGGTAAAATGCTTGCTGCTCTGGCATGAAGACATTTCTTTGATCATCAGTACCAGTATAAAAAGCCGGGTGTGGTGATGCACATCAGGGACAGATGTAGGTAGTAACAGGTGGAGCCCAGGAACTCATTGTCCTTTGCAGCTAGCCAACTTTGTGACCTGAAAATTCTATGAGACCTTGTTTCAAAAAAAAGACAAAAGACAACAGCAACAAAAAACAAGTATTGACTCTGAAATCAGATTCATATGTAACATTACATGGATTAAGTAGATTGTATTTATACATTTAGGAATATATAAATATATTATGTATATATATATATATATATATATATACATAGATAAATATAGACATATCGCAACAAAGAAAAAGAGGCCATGAATTTAAAAGAGAGCAAGGGGCATACATGGGAGGGTTTGAGGAAAAGAAGGGGGCAAATGATTAAATGAATAAAAATATACATTTTACTTTCTAAAAATTAAAAAAATTAAGAAAATAAATGAAATGGAGAGAAACAGAGAAAGACACATGATGTCATCTTCTGGCCTCCACATGCATTCATGTATACTTACACACACATATGCACACACATACACCACAAACACACACACATAGTTCATTAAAGTCATAATTTCAAAATTTAAAATTAATGAAATCTTTAAACTGTGACTATTTAATTTTTTTAAGATTTATTTATTTATTATGAATACAGTATTCTGTCTGCATGTATGCCTGCACTCCAGAAGAGGGCACCAGATCTCGTTGTAGATGGTTATGAGCCACCATGTGGTTGCTGGGAATTGAACTCAGGACCTTTGGAAGAACAGCCAGGGCTCTTAACCTCTGAGCCATCTCTCCAGCCCCCGACTATTTAATTTTTTTAACAGTACTATAAAATTTGTTCCAAAGAAAAAGAAAAACAAACAAACAAAAACAAATCAATTTCCTAGTACTCAGAATATGGAGGACCAGAAGTAAAGATCATCTTTGGCTAATACTGAGTTCAGGTTCAGACTTGAGTACATGAGACCCTACTTAAAAAAAAAAATACACCTTTATTCAAAAGTATCTTCAAATGATCTAAAATAAAAAGTGTGCCAGAACAAGTAGGATTTACTCAAGAATGCAAGTATTCCTTTATACTAAGAAGTATATTACTTGGCACAGTGGTACATACTTGTAATCCCAATACTGCATACTTGGGAGCAATAAGATGAGGCGTTCAAAGGCAGCTTCAGCCACAGAGTATGTTAGAGGACAACTTGAGCTATATGAGACCTTGTCTCCAAAGCATATACATCAATATGAAGCATAATGTCTCTAATAATTTCTAATAATTTTTCCTTTTTTGTTTTGTTTTGTTTTTTCGAGACAGGGTTTTCTGTGTATCTCTGTCCTGGACTCACTTTGTAGACCAGACTGGCCTTGAACTCAGAGAGATCCACCTGCCTCTGCCTCCCGAATGCTAGGATTAAAAGCATGTGCCACCACCCTGGCAATTACAGACAGCTGTGGACTGCCATGTGGGTTCTGGGATTTGAACCCAGGTCCTTTGGAAGAGCAGCCAGTGCTCTTAACTGCTGAGCCATCTCTCCAGCCCAGTTTCTAATAACTTTAATTTGGCTTAAATACATATAGCTGAGCTTGGTGGTGCACACCTGTAGTTCCAGAACTACAAAGGATTACTGTGAGAAGGCAGCATGGGTACATAGTGGGTTGAGGCCGACTCAACCAGCACAGTAAAACTCTGTCTCACAAAACAGAAACAAAATATATGCAACAGAGTTGATAAGATAAATGAAAGCGCAAGCACGTGAAAATTAAAAAGAAAATCAAGTGGGACCATGGCTGAGTGTGTAGCTGACTTGTGGACATAGCATGCATGAGGCTGTGAGTTTTATCCTCAACAACAAAAACACACAGAAACACAAAAAATATTTCCAACAAGGTATTATCTTAATAGATAATACTCATGAACCCCACACTGGCCTCACACTCACTATGTAGCTGATGTTGACTTTTAACTTTTGGTTGTCTTATCTCTAACTCCCAAGTGTTGAAAAGACAGGCATGTACTACCATGCCCAACTAAATATTTGATTTCTTATAAAAGGCCATTTCTTTCTCTTTCAGTAGCATGACTTTTTCTTAACAGTCATTTATTTATTATGTGTATGTATCACACACGTGCATGTGCATTCCATGGCCAGCACATTAAGTCAGAAGACAACTTCTGGGTGTGAGTTATCTCCTTCTACCATGTGGATCCCAGAGATCAGACTCAGGACCCTGGGGTTGGTGGTAAGTGTCCTTACCCATTGAGCAATCTTACCCAGCACAAAAAGCTATTTCTTATTTAAGTTTTCTCTTACAGTGGGTTTTAAAAATCATAATGAAGATGAATCTTTTAAAAAATATGTATTAATTTTTATTTTTTGCATATGTGTGTTAGGCCCGCATGTATATATGTGCATCATGTGTGTGCAGGGCCCACAGAGGTCAGAAATAGGCATTGGATTCTCTGCAACTGGACTTGGGTGTTGTGAGTTGTGAGTTGCGATGTGAGTTCTGAGAACTGAACCTGGGTCCTCAAGAAGACCAACAAGTGCTCTTAACAACTGAGCCATCTCACTAGCTAATAAGGTCAATATTCAAAGAACAATCAGTATTATATCTAACACTAGATACATTCCCATCAAAACAATGAAATTTTTGAAGTTTGAAGAATGTGTTTATGCAGCCAGATGTGGTAACACATGCCTTTAATCCCAGCACTCAGAAAGCAGAGACCAGCAGCTCTCTGTGTTGGAGGCCAGCCTGGTCTACAAATCAAGTTCCAGGACAGCCAGGGCTACACTGAGAAACCCTTCTCAAAACAAATAAACAAACCAACCAACCAAACAAGAAATAATGTGTTTATGATTAAAAACCAATTAGCAGTCAAAGTAATGTGCTTCAGGGCTGGAAAGATGGTTCAGTGGTGAAGAGCACTGGCTGCTCTTCCAAAGGGCCTAGGTTCAAATCCCACCACCCACATGGCAGTTCACAGCTGTCTGTAATTGCCTTTAATCCCAGCACTCAGGAGGCAGAGGCAGGAGAATCTCTGTGAGTTCAAGGCCAGCCTGGTCTACAGAGTGAGTTCCAGGATAGCCAGGGCTACACAGAGAAACCCTGTCTCAAAACCCCCTGACAAAAGTAATGTGCTTAGTAATGGCATTTTCACATATATATGTCATTATATTTGTTTTTGTTCTTAAGGCAGTGTCTCATGTAGCCTAGGTAGGCTTCAAACTCATTATACAGCCACGAATGACCTTACACTCTTAATCCCCTTGCCTCCACCTCCAGAATACTGGAATTATGGTCATGCACCACCATACTCTGTTTAAAACAAGGAAATTTTTTAAAGTTATGAACATTATAATTGTTATATGTTTGTTTGAAGCCTGGTGTGGTGGTGAATGCCTTTAATCCCAGCACTTGGGAGGCAGAGGCAGGCAGATCTCTGTGAGTTCAAAGCCAGCCTGGTCTACAAAGTGAGTCTAGGACAGACAGGCCTTCACAGAGAAACATTATCTCTAAAAACTAAAAAAAAAAAAAAAGAAGAAGAAGAAGAAAAGAAACAAAACAAAAACATAGTTTTAAATTTCTAAACAGTGAAGTAATATATTAATTAGATATTAGAGTGAAATGGAGGTTAAATCACTATAAATAAAGGTAGACTTAGCTGTCTAATTACTGAAACTTATCACTCGTAAAATTACCAGGACACTAGTAATGAATAATACTTTTTGAATGCTCACTACACAGCAGGTATAGTTATCAATATTTCCCTTTACCTTACTTAATTCTCTTGAAAACACTGTAAACATTTTATTAGTTACTTTTCTTTTGCTGTGCTAAAACCATGTGGTATGGCCAAGGCAAAATATGAAAGGGTTTATTTGGGGCATATGGTTCCAGAGGGTTAGAGTCCATGATAGTGGAGTAGAGATAGCAGGCAGCTGGTATATAGGCTCAGTATTTTTAAAAAAATGGTTTAGGAGAGCTGAAGAGATAGCTCAGGGGACCCAGGTTCAAATTCCAGCACCTACATCAATCAGATGGTGACTCACAGCCATCTGATTGAAAATCTTTTGTCAACAAATAGAATTTTTCCAACCCTAAGTATGTAGGGTCTGTCCCTTATCATCTCCCACTCTTCCATAACAACAATCATTTCAACCATTATAGAACCCTCTTCCAGTCCTTAAAACAAATAGAAAAAAAGTGAAACTTTTTTTTTTTGTCCAATAAGTGGAGAGGTAAACAAGGTAAGTGGGTGGTTGAGCGTTATCATTTAAATAGCTTTTGAAACTCCAATTAAACCAACAAAGTAATAGTATCCAATTAAACAAGTCAAAAGTGTGGGAAAGGGAAAAATCTCTTTTCAATAAGATTGAGAACCAAGGTGGTACATACCAATAATTTCAGTACTTGGGAGGCAGAAGATGGAAGATCAGAGTACAAACAAGTCTAAGCCTGGGCCAGATGATAAATTGTCTCAAACAGACAGTGAGGGAGATGCAGATTGAGGAGTAGGGGCAGAAAGAGAGGTAGTGGACTACATGGAAGAAGGCTTAAGATTTGCTAGTTTTTTGACATTGATCCAAACACTTAGTTTATTAGAGTTTGTATTTCCTTATTTCTAAAGTAGGGCTAATAAATGTGTACTACACAGGGCTCTTTTGAGTACCATCAATAATATGTGTGAATATCTATCTTAGACCCTAGCATCTAATAGATACTATATATCTGTACTCTAAAGAAGCTGAAATAAGGGAATGAATAATAATCAACAAAAGATTTATAGAATTTTTATAAAGAAAACAATGAAAAATTATGACCGTGAGGCTGAGGATGTAGTTCAGTTTGTAGAGTGCTTGTTGAACATGCACAAGGATATAGGTTTGACTCCCAGTACTTCATAAATTGGGCATAGTAATGATTGCTTGTATCAACACTCAGGATGATGAAGCAGGTGAATCTCATTGAGTTCAAGACAACCCGCTCTACATACTGAGTTCTG
>CAJQZJ010030836.1:0-16115 GCA_907164525.1 Lophiomys imhausi
ATAGCATGAACTGCTCTTGGGAAGCCCTACCTACTTTTCAACACTAAAGTTTTTGAAGCGTTCTCACTTCTTGTGTTCCCACACATCTACATGTAAAACTTTTGACATTGGCATTATTCCTAGTTATTACCTCAATATCCATTATAGCTGTTTTCATTGGTTAAAAGAAACCATAAAGATGACAATTTACCTAAGAAAGACAATGCAAAAAAAAAGAAAGACAATGCATAAAACTAAACAAAGAAAATGAGAACAATATTTCAAATATTTCAAAGATTATCTTTAGAGAGTCACTGACAGAGGACAAAATTTTAACCAAAGAGATATATGAAAATGCAAAGCAGTTAAAAGATTAGCTAGTGAAGATTTCTTCTCCCCTTTCGATCTCCATTTTCACTTCTAAATTCTTCTCAGGAAAAATTCTTCATTCCTGAACATGGGTGGGTAATTACAGCCTAAGAAGCTGGATTTAACATCAATGACAGAGACACTATGAAACGTTACTATTGTAATGAAATCATGGATTCTGCAGACTGCAATATCAGCCTATGCTCAGAAAGTCTGTTTTAGCAAAACTGAAACACTCATTTCTTTCCACAATTCATGACTTTTAGGAGCCACAGCTAAACAGAATTCTGCCTCCTTGTGCTCAGCATCTTTTTCCCTTTTGAAGAACTTTGCTTTTGAAGAGACAGTCTTTCTATGACCCTAGGGTGCATTCAAACTTATGATGCTCTTTTAGAGTGCAGGAAGCCAGGAGTGCTCCCCCATAGTTGGCTTAGAAGGCTTTATCAAAGTTTGTATAAATTAGAGTGCATGTAAGTCAATGTATAGTTTGATATCAGTGGCATGTACACTGATAACTATGATTGACATATCATGAGTGTGCCCCTCACTTCATAAAGTTTTTTCATGCTTGCCTATCTTTTCATTGATCCTCAGTTGAAGAAGACCATATATTTTGTGTGTCGTTTACTGCATGAAAATTTTTATGCATGTACTTTTTATACTAATTGCAAACTTTACATATTTTGGAACACAAAAGAAAGCTATCTTACTTCACATTTTAGCTAATACTTTGGTGAGTAAATGTTTTGAGTTTTAAATATCTTATTTGAAATGTAGTGGCATGTCACTGAATTTAATTTTAATTTCTGTGACAAATAATGGTATTTGAGCACTACTCATGACGACCTCATCTTCAATCCTCACTTACTTTTGTTAAAATATCAGCAATAACATCTTGCTTATTCTTTTTTTTTCATTTTCAGTTGACTTATTTCCTTTCTTATCACAAAATATTGAAAGTTCTAGGTTTTGTCATTCACTTACATTGTGATTCATTTCCATTTAGTTTTCATGTGCAATTAGGTTTGATTAATTAGTTCAAGTATTATATGATCAAATCTAATTTAACCTGAAGCATTGATGATTTTACCTTGCTTCATGGTAAAAGAACTCTTACTTCATCTGTTAAGTTTATTTCTGTGTTTTATATTTTTTTCTTTAGTTGATCTGCTAAGATTTTAACTTAGAATAGTTGAATCTGTTAACTTCTTTTATTACTGCTTAATTTTTAATATTGTGTGTGTGTGTGTTATGTGCTATGTATGTTGTATGTGATGTGGTGTGTATGTGTTGTATATGTAGTTGCAAGTGTAGGTGTGTGCATGTGAAGTCCAGAAGGATATGCTTGGTGTTTTCTTTGATGGCTCTCAATCATTGTATTTTTAGATGAATATTCTAACTAGATCAAATATTATTCTTTAGACTATACAGACTAGCCAACAAGCTTCAGGTCTCTAAGTCTTAGTGAGTTCTGTCTATACTAGCACTAGAAGTATAGGCAAGAACTGCCATATTAGGCTTTTACGTGGATGCTACAGAACTGAAGTTTTTAGGGACAGGCACTTAGGGGATATGGCATCTCTGTGGATCCATAAATAAATTAGTAATGCCTTGTTTCTGTTCTTTTGTTTATAAGCAAGCAAACAAAACCTCACCCACATGTTCTGCCACTTGGAATTCTGGTTACCTTAGTGTATTTGGATGCCTGGTTTCCGTATCACCAACGTAAAGCAGACTGAACTGTTCCTTGCTGAATACAAATTGAAAATGGTTTCGATGACTCTGATAGAATACTTTAAGGAATCTTTTTTTCTTTCTTTCTTCCTTTCTTCCTTCCTTCCTTCCTTCTTTCTTTCCTTTTGTTTTTTTATTTTGTTTTGTTTTCTTTTTGTTCTCCGTGAACACATTCCTTTGTTTTCCAATGTCCATTGTCTCAAGAGCTTATGTTTTAGTTAATTTTTAGATATCCTCTTTATTGTGTACCCTTTTTTATTGGTAGAAAGATTTAGTCTGTAATTAGGTCGACTCAAAAAATTTCATTAAAGCTGGGCGGTGGTGGCGCACACCTTTAATCCCAGCACTTGGGAGGCAGAGGCAGGTGGATCTTTGCGAGTTCGAGACCAGCCTGGTCTACAAAGTGAGTCCAGGACAGCCAGGGCTACATAGAAAAACCCTGTCTCCAAAAAACCAAAAAAAAAATTTTTTTCATTAAAATATTTGACAATGTACAGGAATATTTCATTGCTTTCCTATATATCTGAGGTTCAGTGTTATTATCTTTTAAAAAATAAATTTCTAATATTCCAAAATCTATAAAAGTTTAAAATATTTTATGTAAGATGTTGTTGTAATCCCACTCAAGACCCTTGGGGACAGGGGCAAGATGGCACAAAGTCAACAACATAGACTTTGGGGGTCAGGCAAGAGGAAGAAGCAGACTCATTTATTCCAGGAAAAGGATGCCCCCTTTATACCCTCTGCCCATCATCCCATTAGCTCCCGGGCTGCAAGATGCTACTGTGGCTCTTCCTCATTGACTTGTGTCTCTTCATCCCACATGGCATCAACAGTCTGTGGGGATGTCTGTCTCTTCCTAGAGTCGGACTCAGGCTAGGCCCTAGGAAGCCCAGCTACACATGTGGTTGTTTAGCAACAGGCTTTGTTCCTGTTCAACTGCAGGCCTCATTCCTCCTACACACCCACCCTTTCATTTTTAATTTTATTTTCATTTTTCTTCAATTCAGTAGGAATCAGAGTTCTTAAGCTCTGATTTATCCAAGAAAGCAATCTGTTTCTTGCCTGTCATTGAGTGCTTGACACATACATATAGCAAAGGTCAGTCAGGGGCAACTTGAATGCTGCCCAAGAGTCGGGCAACGATGACATCAGACCAGATGAGGAATGATCATTAATGGAAGACATCCACAGTGATGGCAAGAGCTTCAAGAGCCTTTGGGACACTGGGAGGGGTTTATAAAGGTTTGCCTTATTTCCTCAAATAAACAAGTCTGCTTCAGCCTCTTGCCTGACTCCCACAGTCTGGGTTGTTGACTTTGCACCATTGTGCCTCACCGCCCCACCCCAAAGTCCCCAAGGGTCCCGAGCTGGGGTTACCACAACAATGAATAACTCATTCTTGAAAAAGAAGGAAGCAAAGTTATGTTCTCAGTTTATCATTTCTAAGTAAGAGTTTGTGATACGGGTTGTATAATTCAACTTCTAAATTGAGACCCAGCTTCATAATATCAGAGTTAAAAAAAAATGAACAAATTTTACTACATTCTAGTTTTATAACATATGACCAATATTCTTTTCATTAAAACAGAAGCTCACCAAAATGATTTTTGAAGAATCAGAATTAAGAAAAAAGCTCATATAGCTTACTTCAGTTATATGTCTGCTTCTGGCATCTGTGTAATGGCAGGTGGATCACTAGTCATTTGAATCTATTTCTGCTTGTGATAATGAAATAATAATTACATTGTTGTCAGAACAAAGTCAGTTATTTTTTTTTCTGTGGGCAGTGGCTGGCTGTCATTGTGTTTGTGAAATATATCTGGATGCTTTTTTAACTGTGAGCTCCTTCCTTTATAAGGATATACATCTGGTGTTTAAATGAGAGCTGGGACTTATTTAACCTTTCTTCACATAAGGTTTATATTTTTGTTCTTTTTGTTTTCGCAGTTTATCTGATCCATTACATTTCTTTTTCAAGTTTTTATTGCCTTCAAAGGACTTGTTATTTAATTTTGCCCTAAAAGAACTGAACCCAGCATATTACTTCTCCAAGGAGATATTTGAAGTTTTATTTCTCATTGGGTTTAAAAGATTGATCTCTTGTGAAAGTGATTTCACGTATCCGTTTGAGAAAAGTCATTTTGGAATTAAAATTACTTCCCAGAGGCTAGTAAAATTTCCTCCTGTAGATAAGGAATTACTTTACTTATGTGAACTATATGACTGCTCATGTGGAATTTAGAAATCAAGAGTTGAATCAATTATACACCATTTGGACATAACATTTGATGGTTTCTTGAATATTAATTTGGAACACTATAACTCAATAGATATTTAAAAACTGGGAGAATTATGAGATTATTTAAATTTTTCATTTAAGAAGACAGAGTAATTAATATGAAAAAATAAATTGGGGGATCCAAGATGGCGGCGGCCAGCGCGGACATATTTTGATTTCGGGGTCAACAATCACAAAGCGGCAAGTGTTCCAGGATGCTGTGAAAAGGGCACGACCCCTTCTAAATCTCACCCAGCTACACAGGGACCAAGGAAGATGCCTGGGCAGGAAGCCCCTTCCAAATCTCGGACACGCTACGAAGCCTCTGGACCTGGGAATTGGGATAACCCATCCCCCCAAAAGGAGAAATCCCCGGTAAGTTCCAACCTAATACCAAGCCGGCAGATTCAGAAACCATGCAGAGATAATCCCCACCCTGCTGGGCACTCCCAGGTCTCACACAGATGATCCAATTATCTAGCAAAAGGTTTTGACCCTTGGAAGTGAGCAGGAAATCCCCTGCAAAGTGCCTTCAGACCACAGATCGCAGTCTGTGATGTCACTAGCCAGTTTCCAAGCCATGGGAGCAGCAAGGCTACTGCAGCTGAACTGCAGACTTACCCGCTACAGGAACCAACCCCGGGCAAACTGCGAGATATTTGAAACGGTCGTATATCGGTCTTATGTACTAGCACAGGCCCTTCCGATGGGGAATCAGAGCTTACTTGTAAACAGCTCCGCCACCTGAATTAATTAGGTCCCCAACTGGGAGGCGGGACTGAATGACTCACCTTATAGGGGTGGAGTAAGGCAACTCGAATCCTACACCACAGTGCCCCCTTTGGACCCAAGTCCAGAAGGCAGCAAATTCCACATGGCCAGAGGCCCCAGACAAAAAAAAAAAAAGAGCGAAATGTCTCCAACAAAAGAAAACAATGCTATTCCATCCAACCCAAACCACCTCACCACAACTGAAACACATGAAAACGATGACAATTCTACAGTATGGAAAGTGATAAAGTCCCTTCAAGAAGAACTTAAAATTATGAAGGAATTCAAAGAAGCCACAATCTTACAAGTCAAAACAACGGATAACATCATTAAAGAGCTCCAAGCCAAGGTGACCCAGCATGAACAGGAAAAGGATAAAGCAATGAAAGATCTCTAGACAAAAACAAGCAAACTGGAGAAGGAAATGTACAAAACGAACACCACCATTCAAGACATGAAAATAGAAATGGAAACAATAAAGAAAACACAGTCAGAGTTAAAAGAGGAAATGGAGAATCAAGAGAAGAGAACAGGAACTATGGATGTGAGTATGAAAAATAGAATGCAAGAGATGGAAGACAGGATCTCAGGCATGGAAGATTCGATGGAAGAAATCAGTACAACATCCAAAGAAAATGACAAAGCTAAAAAATCTCTCACCCACAACATCCAAGAAATCAAGGACTCAATGAAAAGATGGAACCTAAGAATTATAGGCATAGAGGAAAGAGAAGACACCCGACTCCATGGTCCAGGAAATATCTTCAACAAAATCATAGAAGAAAACTTCCCAAACCTAAAGAAAGAGATGCCAGTAAAAATCCAAGAGGCTTACAGAACACCAAACAGATTAGATCAGAAAAGAAACTCCTCTCGCCACATAATAATAGAAACTCCAAATGTAGAGAACAAAGAAAGGATATTAAAAGCTGTAAGAGAAAAAGGCCAAGTCACATACAATGGCAGACCCATCAGAATCACACCTGACTTCTCCTCAGAAACTTTAATAGCTAGAAGGGCCTGGACAGATGTCCTACAAGCCCTGAGAGAACATAGGTGCCCAGCCAGACTACTATATCCAGCAAAACTCTCTATCAACATAGAAGGAGAAAACGAGATATCCCATGACAAAAACAAATTCAAACAATATCTCCTCACAAACCCAGCCCTACAGAAGATCCTAGAAGGAAAATTCCAACCCAGAGAAGATAACTACACCTAAGAAAACAGAGAAAATAGAAACCTCCACAGCAACTAAACAAAAGAGAAACACAAGACAGCCAGCTAAACCAAAATAATGGGAAATAACAACCCCTGTTCACTAATATCCATCAACATCAATGGACTCAACTTGCCAAAAAAAAGACACAGACTTACAGACTGGATCCGTAAACAAGACCCATCTTTTTGCTGTATACAAGAAACACATCTCACTATTGAAGATAAACACTAACTCAGAGTAAAGGGCTGGGAAAAGGTTTTCCAAGCAAATGGACCCAGGAAACAAGCTGGAGTAGCCACCCTAATATCAAACAAAATAGACTTCCAACTGAAGTTAATAAAAAAAGACAGAGAAGGGCATTACATACTCATTAAAGGAAATATCCACAAAGAGGTCATCTCAATATTGAACATCTATGCCCCAAATACAAAGGCACCTACATTTATAAAAGTAACACTCCTAAAACTTAAATCGCACATCGATCCAAACACTTTAATAGTGGGAGACTTCAACACCCCACTCACAACTATGGACAGATCATCAAGACAGAAGCTAAACAGAGAAATAATGAGTCTAACAGAGATCATGAACCAAATGGACCTAACAGATATCTACAGAACGTTTCACCCAAACACAAAAGAATACACCTTCTTCTCAGCACCTCACGGAACCTTCTCCAAAATCGACCATATAGTTGGACACAAAGATAGCCTCAACAGATACAAGAAAATTGAAATAACTCCTTGTATCTTATCAGACCACCATGGAATAAAGCTGGACTTCAATAGCAAAAGAATCAATAGAAAGTCTACACTCACATGGAAATTGAACAACTCTTTACTAGAGGACCACTGGGTCAGGGAAGAAATAAAGAAGGAAATCAAAGACTTCTTAAAATCCAACAAAAATGAAGACACAACATACCCAAACCTATGGGACACAATGAAAGCTGTGCTACGAGGAAAGTTCATTGCATTAAGTGCCTTCAAAAAGAAAATTGTGACAGCTCATATTAGCGAATTAACAGCGAAACTGGGTGAATTGGAAAAAAAAGAAGCAAACACTCCCAAGAGGAGCAGAAGGCAGGAGATCATCAAACGTAGGGCTGAAATCAACAACTTAGAAACAAAAAGAACTATACAAAGAATCAATGAAACCAAGAGTTGGTTCTTTGAGAAAATCAACAAAATAGACAGACCCTTAGCCAAATTAACTAAAAGACAGAGGGAGAAAACACAAATCAACAAAATCAGAAATGAAAAGGGAGAAATAAAAACAGACATTGAGGAAATCCAGAGAATATTTGGATCCTACTTTAAAAATCTATACTCCACCAAATTTGAAAACTTAAGTGAAATGGACAATTTTCTTGATAGATTCCACCTACCGAAGCTAAATCAAGATCAGATAAACAGATTAAATCGCCCTATAACCCATAAGGAAATAGAAACAGTCATTAAAAATCTCCCAACCAAAAAAAGCCCAGGGCCAGATGGCTTTAGCATGGAATTCTACCGGACCTTCAAAGAGGAGCTAACACCAATACTTTTCAAACTCTTCCACCACATAGAAACAGAAAGAACATTGTCAAACTCATTCTACGAGACCACAATCACCCTGATTCCTAAACCACACAAAGACCCAACAAAGAAAGAGAACTTCAGACCAATCTCCCTCATGAACATAGATGCAAAAATACTTAATAAAATACTAGCAAACCGAATTCAAGAACACATCAAAAGTATCATACACCATGATCAAGTAGGCTTCATCCCAGGGATGCAGGGATGGTTCAACATACGAAAGTCTATCAACGTCATCCACCATATAAACAAGATGAAAGAAAAAAAACCACATGATAATCTCGCTAGATGCAGAAAAAGCATTTGACAAAATCCAACACCCCTTCATGCTAAAAGTTCTGGAGAGAACGGGCATACAAGGGCCGTACCTAGAAATAATAAAGGTAATATACAGCAGGCCAGTGGCCAACATCAAAATAAATGGTGAGAAACTTGAAGCATTTCCTCTAAACTCAGGGACAAGACAAGGATGTCCACTTTCACCATATCTCTTCAATATAGTACTTGAAGTCATTGCTAGAGCCATAAGACAACTAAAGGACATCAAGAGGATAAATATCGGAAATGAAGAAGTCAAATTATCCCTATTTGCAGATGATATGATAGTATACATAAGCGACTGCAAAAATTCCACCAGAGAACACTTACAGCTGATAAACACCTTCAGCAAAGTGGCTGGATACAAAATTAATTCAAAAAAATCAGAAGCCCTTCTTTATACAACAAACAAATGGGCTGAGAAAGAAATAAGGGAAACAACTCCCTTCACAATAGCCGCAAACAACATAAAATACCTGGGGGTAACTCTAACCAAGCAAGTAAAGGACTTGTACAACAAGAACTTCAAGCCCTTGAAGAAAGAAATGGAAGAGGCCTTTAGAAGATAGAAAGATCTCCCATGCTCATGGATAGGTAGGATCAACATAATAAAAATGGCCATCCTACCAAAAGCAATATATAGATTCAATGCAATTCCTATCAAAATACCAACACAATTTTTTATAGACTTGGAAATAGCTAGCCTCAATTTCATATGGAACAACAAAAAGCCCAGAATAGCTAAATCAATCCTGTCCAATGAAAAAACATCTGGAGGTATTACCATCCCAGATTTCAAGCTGTACTACAGAGCAATAGTTGTAAAAACAGCATGGTATTGGTATAGAAATAGACCAGTAGATCAATGGAATCGAATTGAAGATCCAGAAATAGACCCACACACTTATGGCCACCTAATTTTTGACAAAGAAGCCAAAATGGCACAATGGAAGAAGGACAGCATCTTCAACAAATGGTGCTGGTCCAACTGGATGTCCATTTGTAAAAGAATGAAGTTAGACCCATACTTATCACCTTGTACAAAACTTAAGTCCAAGTGGATCAAAGACCCTAACATAAGGCCGGTCACACTAAATCTACTAGAAGAAAAAGTGGGAGAAACCCTCGAACTAATTGGCACAGGCAACAACTTCCTGAACAGAACACCAGCAGCTCAGGACTTGAGATCAACAATCAATAAATGGGACCTCATGAAACTGAAAAGCTTCTGTAAGGCAAAGGACACTGTCATTCGAACAAAAAGGCAACCTACAGACTGGGAGAAAATCTTCACCAACCCCACATCTGACAGAGGGCTAATATCCAAAATCTACAAAGAACGCAAGAAATTAAATGCCAAGAAACCAAATAATCCAATCAAAAAATGGGGGACAGAGCTAAATAGAGAATTCACAAAGGAGGAATCCCTAATGGCTGACAGACACTTGAAGAAATGCTCAACATCCTTAATCATCAGAGAAATGCAACTCAAGACGACTCTGAGATTCCATCTCACACCCATCAGAATGGCTAGGATCAAAAACTGAAATGACAGCACATGCTGGTGACGGTGTGGAGAAAGGGGTACCCTACTTCATTGCTGGTGGGAATGCAGGCTTGTGCAACCACTATGGAGGTCAGTCTGGCGATATCTTAGAAAACTTGGAATAGCTCTGCCTCAGGACCCAGCCATACCACTTCTGGGTATACATCCAAATGCCTCTTCACGGAATTATAAGGAAGTTTCCTCATCTATGTTTATAGCAGCCTTATTTGTAATAGCTAGAAACTGGAAACAACCCAGATGTCCCTCAACCGAAGAATGGGTCAAAAAACTGTGGTACATCTATACAATGGAATATTATTCAGCTATCAGGAACAATGAAATTATGCAATTTGCAGCCAAATGGATGGAACTAGAAAAGCTCATCCTGAGTGAACTAACCCAGACTCAGAAGGACACATATGGCATCTATTCACTTATAGTAGGATTTTAGCTATATAGTAGAAGGTATCGATACTACAACTAACACACCAAAGGGAACTTGGACATAGACTTCTTATTTTTAATTTTTATTCTTTATTTATTTTTTATATATTAGTTATATTTTTTTCTATTTTTTAGTCTTTTTCATCTATTGTATGTTTGTTGGTTTATTTGTTTAGTAGTTCTCTCTCCCGGGCAACGAGACACTTTTCACTGATGGTACTGCTTCGTAGATCCCCAATGAATGAAGAGGCTCTTGGCCCTCATACTACCTCTCAACTGAGATGAAGGACTGTTATATAAGGACACCCCACCCCAGAGAAATGGGATGGAAGGGTTAGGAGGTAAAGAAAAAAAATGAAATGTGATGTTTCGGCCTTTTACTACTAATTGTCATAAACTGTTTAGGATAATTAAGAAATGCAAACTAATGGTTATTCAGTTAGGTACTATGACAGCCTATTATAGTTACTTTCTAAGCTAATCAGAAATAAACCGGCAAGAGACAAGCAACATCTGCTTACCCTAATATAAGAGATAGATAGGGCCTCTTCAAAAACCTCAAGAGATCTGCAGAATATGGCATTCAAAGATGTTTGCGTAACTTTAGATTTTTTTATATCAAGACATATCAACTCCTGACTGCACCCCCTATTCTCCTCCAAGTAGAAGATGAGCATCGAAAAATCTCCAGTGGGAGATGATTGAATTAGTCGCAAGCCTGTCTCTTGGTAGGAAAAGCCTCTTGCCCCAACTGTAGACAGAATGCTGTCCAAAAAGGACAAAACCTGGAAGCAGGTAAGTCGACAGCCTAGCTCTGCCAAGACAGGATAGGTAAGTCCTTCATAACCCCTGCTCTGCAATCAATGTCTGTCAGAGAAATGGGGCCAAACGACTGAAGATCGATGCTGTAATGTATGGAGAGAAAATGGGAACTGTCCAGGCAGCCACAGGTATGTCATTTCTTCGTTTGGGAAGCTACAGGCCCTGTACTTCCTATAAAATCAGATATATTTATCCCTCTCAGGTCTCTGAGGTGGTTGAAGAACAGATAGCTAGAGTCTCATAATTAAATTTTGAGTTGTTTAGGAGTCAAGAGAGTGTTATAGATCTAAGAAGATACTTTTAAAATTGTGTTGCAAGTTAGTATGAATGTTGAGTCAGATATAGACCTTTAAACTCATGGAGATGTTTAGATAGTAGAATGTTAAAGTCAAGTACCAAATACATTTGGACTGGTCAATGGGAATGTACGTTAAGCCATATAACCCTCATAACTGTGGCCTAATTACCTCTGTTGTACTGTATTGTATTTGTTATTATAAGAGAAAGAGCCATTTGTTGGACTGAAAGGGGAAACTGTAGGGGGAAATAAGATATACCTTAAACTTAAAAGAAAAAAAAAGGGAAGAGGATGAGGGGTTGAGGGTGGGAGGGTGGGACTGGAGGGGGAATAGGGAGGGGACTGCGATTGAGATGTAACTTGAAGAAATAAAAAATAAAGGAAAAAATAAATTGTTAATGAATGAGATTGACAAGAACTAGACTCAACAGGAGGTAACCTGTGGCAAGAGATAAAAGATTGTCTGGGGTATAATGATTCTGTAGGCCATTATTTGTATCCTTATTACAAAATATTTAGATAAACTGAGCACTATTGAATCTTCTCAGACTCTATAGAGAGCTGAGTTTGAAGGGGAAATTTTCTTCCAAGAATGTGAGACACTATACTTCATTTTGCATAAGTGCAATTGAAATGCCATAGTTAGAAGGGGAAAAGATCAATATTTGAGGTACACAAATCAAACCATAGGCTAAGTAAACTCTGAGAATACCAAGTAGAATAAGTACTAACTTTAAAAAAATCTAAACAAACAAAAGAAAACAGAAGAAACATACCCAGGCATAGTAACTTCTGCAATGATATAAATTCTATATGCCCTTGCCCGTACCACATGTTTAAACACTTAGGTCCCATATGGTATTACTGCTGTGGAAGATTGTGTATCTTCATGGTATAGGCCTATCTGCTACCCATAGACCACTAGGGCTAGACTATGAAGATACTAACATTCTGCATCCTACTCTATTTGTATTGTGAGCAGCTTGACCACATGGCCTTGCTGTCAGTGAGTTGTTCATTTGCTACCATGATGGATGGAAATGGCATAGCTGTGAGGAAATTATATGATATATCTTCTAAATTCAGGAAAAAGAAAGATGGAACAAAGCTAACTAAAATGGAAAAACACTCTAAGTATACAGGAGAGAAAATTAGGTTTACAACATCTTCAATTGCAGCCATCCAAAAATGAAAATAAAAAGAGACATTTAAAGCATTAAAAAACATACTAGAATTATTTTAGTCTAGCAAAATTATCTTAGAGATTTGAGAATCAACTTTCAGAAACAAAACCAGAATTATTGTTTAGCAAATCTGTTCCACAAAAAAAAATGTTAACAGAAATTATTCAAGCAGTCATAAAGTGATGTAGGTTAGAAACTGTAATTAAAGACTACATCAGAGAAATAACACTAAAGAATAAAGTAAATGAAAACTCTTCATTTAAAGTAGCAGAGGTTCCAGCATACTGAGTGATTATAGAATATACGCAAGTGAAGCAGAAGCAGCAGGATTAGAGTATTACAGGAACAAATTGTAAGATTCTGGTGAAAACAACCTGTACTGTATATGGTATAATGCTATTTCAGAGTAGGTTTATACTTGTTATTTTAATGGACACTGAATTTGTTATTTGTTTTGTTGCTACAAAGAGTACCTCACAAATATCAATTTAAGGAAGAAAGAGTTTATTTGGCTCACAGTCCATCATGGTGAGGAAGGAATGACCTCAGGATCTTGAGGGACTTGTCAGATCGCATTTGCAGTCAAGATGTATTAATAAATGCTTTTCAGCACCTTGTTTTCATGAGTTTTACTGTTGTAGTCCACAGAATGCTATTATCCACATTTAGAGTTGGCCTTCTTATTAAACAGAAACATCATGCTCTATACTGTGATGATAAAAAGTATGTGAGGAGAGCAAGACTTAAAACATTGAAGTTTTGACTAATATTTGAGATCCACAATACTGCTGAGGCCACACAGGGTAGCTGTTCAGTCTATTGAAACAGATACCTCAACATTTACAATCTGGTGCTGAAAACCTGGAAGTCTCCTGGTAAATCTCCATCACTAAATCTGCAAAGACATGTCAGAGAAGCTGGGCCTGATGTCAGTGGAGGATGGAGACAATGACAGGAAATGATGGGTGCAGTTGCTCAGGAGGTAAGGAAGCAGGTAGGAAGTGCCTTAAGCTCACATATCTTTACATCTGGGCTGCCTACTGGAAGGTACTGAACACTTTCCAAGTAGGTTTTTTTCTCTCTGTTAAGCCTCTCTGGAAGCACTCACAAACATATGCACAGATAATTATAAATGTAGTCAAGGTTACAATGAAAATTAATCATTATAGTTATGCAATCTTTTAAATATTACAATACACCATCAAATTTGAAAGCATAATAGATATAATGAGAGTAAAAGAGAAATCATAAATTGAGTAAATAAATTTATCTTCTTCAGCCAGAGTAGCTGGAAAAAATAGCAGAGTAAAAAGAGAGAACTGATGTAGCAGAGCATGAGATAATATTGCTATTACATGAATGTTCTTTTTAAAATGAATAGTCTGTCTACAAGGAATTAAGTATAGAAACTATTTGTCAATGTGAAATTGCAATTTCCAATTATGCAGATTGTGTAGGAAACTAAGGACTGGAAAATCCACCTAACAAAGACAAGACTAGATAGCAACACCTAAAATTACAATTATCTGAAAACCAGAATAATAAATGCCAGGGTAAATAATCAATAACAATGATGACAACATGTCTCTACTAGATCCCAGCAACCCCACTGCATTAGGCCTGGAGAAATTCAATATACCTGAAGTACAAGGTAAGTACTTCAAAATAGCTACTGTGAATATGCTCAAGAACCTTAAAAATGATATGCACAAATCCATTGATGAAATCAATGAAAACACAAACAAACAGTGGAACAAAATAAAAATAATGAACTCATAAAGAGGATATGTAATAAATAAAGAAAACTCAAACAGAAAGAAATATGGAAATGAAAAATTTGAGAATTCGATCAGGACCTCAGTGAAAGCGTTGCCAATATAATACAATAAATGGAAGAAAGAAGACAGTGAAAACAAGATAGAAGAAATGGATGCCTTAGTTATATTTTAAAAATGTTAAATCTAAGACAATCCTGCCACAAAATATCCAGAAAATATGTGGAACTACAAAAAGTTCAAACCTATGAATAATAATAAGAAGATGGTGAAGAAACCTAGGTGAAAACTACAGAAAACCACTTTCAATAAAAATCATAGATGAAAATTTTACAAAAGAAAGAGGTTCCTATGCAGGTACAAGGAGCATACAGAACAACAAATAGATTGGACCTGAAATTAAAATCCTCTCAAGTACATAATAATCAAAATACTAAACCACTACATGTACAGAGCAAAGAAAAAATATTGCAAGCTGCAAGGAAAAAAATAAAGAACAAGTAACATATTAAGGGAGAATTTATTTATAAGAGCTATACCACATTTTTCAATGGAAACTCTAAAAGCCAGAAGAATCTAGATGGGTGTTTAACAAACTCTATGAAATCACACATGCCATTCAAGACTCCTATATGAAACAAGATTTTTCGATAAAAATAGACAGAGAAAATCTTTGCAAAATAAAAGAAATATATTCAGTATGTATCTATAAATGTAGCTGAAAATAAAATATTAGAAGAAAATTTCCAACCGAATATGTTAACCACACCCAAAAAAAAACACAGGGAATAAATAATCTAAGACTAGAAAAAAAAGGAGTAGGGAAAAAAAACCCATATCAAAACAACAAAAGAAATGGAATTATCAAACACTGGTCATTAACAACTACCCACATAAATAGTCTCAAATTCCCAATAAAAATAAAAAGTGTAACAGACTAGATATGAAGAAAGGATCCATCTTTCTGCTGCAACACACAAACACACCTTTACATCAAGGATAAACATCACCTCAGGATAAACAGATGGAAAAAGATATTCCAAGCACGTGGACCTAAGAAAGATAGTGTGATAGTGTAGTCATAGTAACAACTGGCAAAAAAACACTTCAAATCAAATCTAATCAGAAGACATGCAGAAGGGTACTGCATAATCATCAACATAAAATACTCAGAGAGAATATTATCATAATAGTAATTATAAACATCTAAGTGCCAAACACAAGGGAACCAAGTTCCTAAAAGAAATACTACTACAATTAAAATTACATATTGACACCCACAGAATGATCCTGGGTGACTTTAGTATCCCAGTCTCACCAACAGAGAAATTATCCAGACAAAAACTGAACAGAAAAAATACTGGAGCTAACTGAAGTTATGGATCTCATAGATATTTACAGAACATTTCACTGAAACATGAAAAAATGTACTTTCCTCTCAGAAGCTTAGGAAGCTTTATTCAAAATTGGCTACAAAAGAGATCTCAAAAGGTAGAAGAAAAAATATCCTGTATTGTATCTATCCACCATGGATGAAAGCTGGATATCAGCAACAAGAGAAACAAAAGAGGGTTTACAAATTCCTAGAAACTGAAAAACTTGCTACTGGATGAGTAAAAAGATGTCAAGACACAAATAAAATGTTTTATAATTAAATTAAAGTGAAAACACAACTTACCCAAACTTATAGTTCATAGCACTAAGTGCCTACATAACAAATTTGGAGATATTACATATTGGTAATTTAACAGCACAGCTGAAAGCTCTAGAACAAAAAGAAGAAATACTA
>CAJQZJ010030837.1:0-14851 GCA_907164525.1 Lophiomys imhausi
CATCATGACTGCCTAAACATGAACAAAGATGACATTAATAGACATGCTAACCTGGAAGAAGGAAAACTCATGAGGATTCAATTTAAAACAAAGAATTACAGGCAACTAAGGAATTCTGAGAATGAAAGAAATAAACTGTAGATCAGAAAAAGCAGGGAAAGAAACAGTAAAGAAAAGCCGTCTTTGGCTGGAGAGATGGCTCAGCAGTTAAGAGCACTGGCTGTTCTTCCAAAGGACCCGGATTCAAATCCCAGCACCCACATGGCAGTTCACAGCTGTCTGTAATGGCTGGGGATGGTAACACAAGACTTTCGGGAGGCAGAGGCAGGTGGGTCTCTGTGAGTTCAAGGCCAGCCTGGTCTACAAAGTGAGTCCAGGCCAGCCAGGATATACAGAAAAACCCTGTCTCAAAAAACAACAACAACAAAAACAAAACAAAAAAAAAAAAGAAAGAAAGAAAAAGAAAAGAAAAACCTTTCAGGGCTGTGCATCTCAGTGGTAGAGCATATGTATGATGCCCAGTGTTCAATTCAGCAACATCAACCATGTCATCAAATGCACCAAAGACTCCTATTGCAAAAATGACCAAATGTAATAAATAAGATGATAAAACCATTTATCACCAAAGTTTCAGCAATCAAGATAGCAATTACTAGTGGCTAAAGTTCTGGATATAATACTTTCAGAGTTAAACAGCTTAATGAAGACACGAGGGGAATTGACAGTGAAAAAGAGGTTTGCTAAAATTACATCATCCAGTGGAGACTGTGTCCAAACACAAGGCTGTATCCTCTGAAGAATGACATCATATTTTTAAAATTGCAGTAGAAATAAATTTCACTAAAGTAGTTTAGCTGAGTTCTTAAACTAGAAAAGAAGTATTTTTAAAAAGTCCCTAATGCAGGGAGATCAGTACCCAGAATTGCTACATTATACTATCTGCCACCACACATTATCTGAAATGTCTAATGTTCAATTTAAAAACATTCAACAAATAAGGATGCAGGAAAGTGTGAATAATCCAGGGTAGGGCACGAATCAGGTAACAGAACTGGCCCGTGAGAGAGCCTATATGTCCTCTTAAAGACTTCCAGGCATCTTTAATAAATATATTTGAATAATTAAATAGAACTATGCTTAAAGTAATGAATGAGCGTGGTAAAATAAACCAATAGAAATCAGAAAGCAATATCAAAGAAAACAGAAACTACAAAAATGAAAACTCATATTGAAAACTATTAAAAAATTGTAAGAAAAACTTCCTGGAGGTGTTTGAGAATCAATCTGAGCTCTAAGATGAAAGATTCAACAGAGTTGCTTACAGAGATTATGCAATTGAAAGAATGGAGAGGAAAAAGAATGAGGAGAAATGAGTATTCCTGTGAATGTAGGGAATCATTAAGTGCACTAACTTACACACACCAGGAGAGGAAAGAAGCAAAGCAGAAAAATTGTACAAAGAATGGCTGGAAAGCCCCTAAATTTAACTAAAAGCTAACTAAATTTAACTAAAAATTAGAAGCTATAAACAGAACAGTGCTTACTCACAAACTGTTACAAACAAACTGATACGTCTGTTTTTATTTTTCTGTAGGATTTCTAGAACGTGGTCCAAACTTTGGACAAACTTGGAGCTCAGGTACGAAATGTGCTGCTAAATACCACAAGGAGGATAAACAAGCTATAGACACCTGAGCCAAAACATAGCTGAGAAAACAGACTACCTGAAACCTGGGTGCAAACTGGAGGAAATGGTTTGGAAAATTAACATTCAAAAGCCCCCATGTATATAGGTGAGTTTAGAAATTTGTGTGCATCCATGACAAGATGCAAAAAGAACTAAATTTCCCTCTAGGCTTAGTGTAAGTTTGATATGCTGGAAGAGGTATTTGGGTTGGTTTGGGTTTTGTTTTTATGCTTCTTTTGTTTCCCATCTAGTTTTAAGCTCATATTCAAATCTCTGTCAAAATATTAACTAAACATGTGCTAAAGAAACAATGACTTGCTGGATGTGGTGGTCCACGCCTTTAATCCCAACACTCGGGAGGCAGAGACAGGAGGATCTCTGAGTTTGAGACCAGCCTGGTTCTACTGAGTGAGTTCCAGGACAGCCACAGCTACACAGAGAAACCCTGTCTCAAAAGCAAACAAACAAAAGGAGTACTCAAAGACCCAGCAAACTCTAATGTTATGGACTAAAACATATCCTCTCCAATTCACATGCTGAAGAGCTAAACCCTCAATGATACTATATAAGAGAGAAAACTGCCGGGCGGTGGTGGCGCACGCCTTTAATCCCAGCACTTGGGAGGCAGAGGCAGGCGGATCTTTGTGAGTTCGAGGCCAGCCTGGTCTACAAAGTGAGTCCAGGACAGCCAAGGATACACAGAGAAACCCTGTCTCGAAAAACCAAAAAAAAAAAAAAAAATAAGAGAGAAAACTTTAAAAATAGTGATTAAAGGGACTGAGGAGGGGCTCAACACTTGGCAAGCATGAAAAAGGTGCTGGATTTAATCTCTAGAATTGCAAAAGAGAAGAAAGAAAGTAACTAAGGTTAAATGGGGTTAGAAAAGCGAAGTCCTAATCCAATAGAACAACTGTGTTTGTGTACCATGGAAGACTGCTGTGCCTGGTGTTGCAGCCCTATAATTCCAGCTACTTGAGAGACAGAAACAGAATGGGTCCAAGTTCAAGTCACCATGGACTGACATGAGTATCTACAAGGCCATCTTGGGGAATTTAGTGAAATCCAACATCAAAATAAACACTAAAAAGGGGGCTGGAGATGAAGCTCAGTAGCTAAGCACTCACCTAGAATGTGTAAGGCTCTCAGTTCAATTGGCAGAAGCAGGGGTGGTAGAGTGGGGTGTGAGGTGGGGGCGTAGAAGACACACCACAAGCCACAAAAACAGACTTCAACAACAACAAAACACCCCTGCATGTGTCCACTTACTCCTTGATGATTGATTTCTAGGACCCGTAACAGAGAGAAAAGAAATGTCTGTTGTTTAAGAAAAACCAGTCCATAGTAGCCTAGACAATCTACTGGAGAAAAGATAAAAAAAAAATCTATAAATCAATAAAAATAAAAAAAACAGAAATGGAGATTAAACATTATATTATTAAACAGAAATGGGTGAAACAAGAAAGCAAGCATAAGGGAAATTAGATAATATTTAAACCATGGTAATTAGACAAATCTGAAAGGGAAGAAGTGAAACATACTATTTTTATTCACAGATAAGTCTGTATATAGAAAATTCCAAAGACTACAAAAGAAAGCAAAAGATTAATATACGATTTCAGCAAAATTACATGGGAGAACTAGTTTGGTGTCTATAAATCAGCAATTAGCAATCTGAAAAGGAAATAAATAAAATAATTCCACTTACAATATTATCTAAAAGAGCAAATATCTTAAAGTTAATTTATCTAAGGAGGTGAAAGACTTACACAAGGAAATTGGCAAAAAAAAAATAAATGGAGAAATAGCTCATTCTCATGGATAGAGAGACTTAGTACTATTAGGATAGTGATACCCCCCCCCAAGCACTCCACAGAGACAACTGATTTCTATCAATATTCCAACAGCCATTTTCCAAATTTTAATAACCTGATCCTCAGATTCATACAGGTATTATAAAGGACCAAAATAATCATTCTTCCATTTGAAGTTCTGGCAATCTACCCCCAGGATCTTGAGCATGCTAAGCAAACAATCTACTACTCTACAATCTCTTTAAAAATAATCCCAAAAGAGCTGAATGAATCAAGATTTTCAGTTCACAAGACTATGGCAGCATGCACAGAGCTGCATAGGTTCAAGCCAGACAGGGTCCCAGTGTTGAGAGGGATAAGTGGACATGGACTTCCACCCCTAACCAACAAGCTATCTGCAATAAACACCCATTTGAAAAAAAAAAAACATAGTTTTCTCCAATGGAGTCTCATTGGGTATATTAACCACACTTAAGAGTAGGCCCCATGTTCAGCAGCAGAAGGCCGACACAAAATGAACTCAATAGTATTTTTGTAGACTTTTTGCCTCATATTGCTGTGTTTGGGCTTTTTTTTTTTTTTGTCTTATTGGTCTTTTACTTGTATATTTTGTCTTCAACAGTAAATATTATTAACAAGCTACAGAAATCAAATAGTACACTGCAGGTTCATAAACATATAGACAATTCAATAGAAAGGAAGGTCCCCAAATAAGCCTTTTGGTTTTAGACAAGGGTGTGAACTCCATTCAGTGAGAAGGAACTAGTCAATCTACAGAATATCTGCATACATGAGAATAAATTATACCATATATAAAAGCAACTCAAAATGTATCAAAGATCATAAACATAACAGCCATAAGACTTTTAGAAGACACATTTGTCTACTTCAGTACCAAAATACTTGAAGTTGGGTATTTAATTTTTTTAAGTTTATTTCACTCATAATATTAGAAGATCAAGGGCACAGTTTTGACATTTCAGCTCTAGTGAGGATTTCATGATATTTAGCCTCACACTGAAGGGAAGGAGTACCAGAGGGAGACACCACATGGCAAGGTGAGAAACCAGAGCCTGGGGAGGGACAAGCATTAATTCATATGGTGGGATCTTGACTACCCCTTGAAGGCTCATGTGTTGAAGGCTTGGATCCAAGCTGATGGCACTGTAGATAAGTGGTCAGATAGTGCCTAATGGAGGAAGTTAGGCTTTTGAAGGCATACCATTAAAGGATTCTCTCTCTCTCTCTCTCTCTCTCTCTCTCTCTCTCTCTCTCCCACTTCCTCCCTCCCTCTGCCCCTTCTCCCTTTCTCTCTCCTCTCCTCTTGTCATTGTTTTCCTCCTCCTCTCCTTCTCCTCCTCCTCCTCTTCTTCGTCTTCTTTCCCCCTTTCCAAAAGGTAAGCAGCTTTGTGCCACGTAAATACATACTTGTTCTTGTTCTTTCCTTACTTGGGTTCATTAAAATTTCTAAAATTGAGTTGAGTGTACAGGATACTTGATTAGCATACTGAAGGCTTCATCACCACAAAAGCCATAATGAAAGACATAAAATTATATTAAGAATAGTTGCAGGGTGGGTATGATGTCACACACCTTTAATTCCTTTAAATTTAACACTTGGGAAGCAGACACAGGAGGATCACTATGAGTTCAAGATCGGTGTCTGGTCTACATATTGAGTTCCAGGACAGCCAGGCCTAGATAGAGAGACCCTGTCTCAAAAAACAAAAACAAAAAAGGTTGCAATCCATATATTAGATACAATATATACAACACTAGTGCAAAGATGAAAAGGGGCACATCAAACTGCTAACAAAGGAGCAGCATTCCTATGTCATTGAAATTAAGTTGGTATAGAGTTGTGGTACTGTGATGCAATAAAAATTACACATGTGGCCTCTCCCCCTGGCTCTTGGCACACTACTCCTAAAGCCCTTAAAGTCTCTTAAGTTGTAAGTGACTTTTTGTATGTTACTGAGATGACTGATGACTGAAGGATCCTGGATTCCCTTATGATGAGAGCTGATTGCCTGAGAAATCAACCTCATTAATAGAATAGTGAAAATTTCAATCCCACACTCCCTCAATTAGCTCTCTTGGGAGCGGAGAATAGCTAAAGATTGGGGTGGTCACTAACAGCCAATGATGTAATGAGCCATTCCTATATATTCAACCTGGCAAGATAACAGACACTTCAATGTTGCTGAACAAATGAGCTTCCTGAAGCAAGGAAGGCCTAGAAAAAAAAGGTCACAGGAGTTGTGCACTTCATAAATACATGGTTCCATGCGTCTCTTCCATCTGGCTGTTATCTGCATCTTTGACTTTATAATAAACCAGTAAACAAGCATTTATCTGACCTGTGAGCTATGTGGCAACTTAATCAAGCCTAAGGAGGTGATCTTAGGAGCCCTCAATTTCAAGCTGGTTGGTCAGAAATGGGCAAAACTGTCTGGAGACTGCAACTGGCATTGCAAAGTGGTAATGGTGGCCAGTGATGGAGAACGAAGCACTTGACCTGTGGGATCAAATGCTATTTTCAGGTACAACAGGTCAGAATTGAATCAAATCAGACACTCAGCTGGCACTCACACCCTGGAAAATTGTTTGCTTGGTGTGTGAGGAGAAACCCCACATATCTGATATCAAAAGTGTTGTGGGGAGTGTGTGAGCAGGAAAAACACTTTGGGTTTTTTTCCCTTTATCAAGTAGGATATAAAGTAGATTCTGGCAAATGGAAATATATGGATGATTCCCAATTTCTGATGACTTGACTTAACAATTTTTGAATTAACAATGAGGAAAAAGTGAAATGCATTCAATGGGAACAAAATCTTGACATTTTATCTTTTCCTGGGATAGCAATATGTAATCTAATATCCCCTTGCTATGCTGGGCTGTGGCAATGAACCCCCATTAACTGCATGATCATGAGAGTGAAACAACCTACACTCTACAGTGTGTCGTGTTGTTACACTGTGGTGTTTGGTAGCTTAGATATACTAAATCCACTTTCAATTTATGACATTTTCAACTGACCATGTATTTATTATTTGTTAAGGAATATAGACATTAACCAGTAAGAAAACAACTAAACGAGCAATAAAAATAATTGAAGAAATTAAAGTATACCACTAGAAAATGGTCCCTTAAGGCAGTGGTTCTCAACCTGTTGTTTGTTACCCTTTAAGGAGTCAAAGGACTCTTTCACAGTCATCTAATACTACTGGAAAACAGAGATATTTACATTATGGCTCATAAGAGTAGTGAAATTACAGTTATGAAGTAGCAATGAAAATAATTTTATGGTTGGGGTCACCACAGCATGAGGAACTGTATTAAAGGGTTGCAGCATTAGGAAGGTTGAGAACCACTGCCTTAATGTAAAATAAAGTAGATTAAAGGGAGCAGATGAAACAGAAGGACATTTATGGAAAATAAAAAGTAAAATGACAGATATAAAGTCAACTATATAATATTAAGTGCAATTGGATTAAACAATGGAGCTAAAAGGTATATATTATCAAAACTCTATAGGAAATGTAATTTAGACCTAAGAAAAAGGGAGTTTGAAAATAAAAGATCAAAAATCACAGGCCAAATATACTTTTTAAAATGTTAATTGAGTTTTGTACAGAGTGATAAATATGTATCTATTTGCATTCTTCTACATGTTGACATCCAGTTAGACCAGCACCATTTGTTGAGGATACTGTCCTTTTTCCATTGTATGGTATTGGCTTCTTTGTCAAAACTCAGGTGTCTGTAGGTGTGTGGGTTTATTTCTGGGTCTTTGATTTGATTCCATTGATCGACCAGTTTGTTTCTATGCCACTATCATGCTGTTTTTATTACTATTACTCTGTAGTACGGCTTGAAATCAGGGATGGTAGTATCTCCAGATTTTGTTTTCCAAGACAAGGTTTCTCTGTGTTGCAGTATAGGCTGTCCTGGAACTCATTTTGTAGACCAGGCTGCCCTCGGACTCACAGAGATCTGCCTGCTTCTGCTTCCCAAGTGCTGGGATTAAAGGCATGGGCCACCATGCCTGGCCAGATGTTCTTCTGTTGTATAGGACTATTTTAGCTGTTCTGGATTTTTTGTTTTTCCATATGAAGTTGAAAATTGTTCTTTGAAAGTCTGTAAAGAATTGTGTTGGTATTTTGATAAGAATTTCATTGAATCTGTAAATTGCTTTTGGTAGGATGGCCATTTTTATTTTGTTGATCCAACCTAACCACAAGCATGAGAGAACTTTCCATCTTCTGATGTCCTCTTCAATTTCTTTCTTCAAGGACTTGAAGTTATTGTCATACAGGTCTTTCACTTGCTTGGTTAGTTACCCCCAGGTATCTTATATTGTTTGTGGCTATTGTGAAGGGTGTTTATTCTCTAATTTCTTTCTCAATCCATTTAGATGCCATTTAGATGTACAGCTAGGTGTTTGTGTGGGTCCCCCCAACAACTGAAGCCAGGGCCCTCTCTGACTCTGATGCCTGTTTGGATCCCATTCACCTAACTGGGCTGCCTTGTCTGGCCTCAGTGGGAAGGATGTGCCTAGTCCTGCAGCAACTTAATGTGATAGGGCAGGTTAGTACCCATGTGGGCTTCCCCTTCTCCTCAGAGAAGGGGAGGGGAAAATGGAGGGACAGTGCGTGTGAGATGAGCACTGGGAGAAGAGAAAGAGGGGGCTTTGATAAGGATGTAAAGTGAATAAATAAATTAATGGAAAAATGTTAATTGTGAGACTGGAGCTATGGCTCAGTGGGTATGAGCACTTGGTACTCTTGCAGAAGAACTGGGTTCAGTTCCCAGCACTCACATGGCACCCCATAACCATCTGTAACTCCAGCTCCAGAAGATCTGATGTTCTCTTCTGGCCTCTCTGGACACCAAGAATACACATGGTCCACAAATATACATGCAGATAAAAACTCATCCACGTAAAAATAAATATTTTTATTTTTTAAAAATTTTTAATGTTTTTGGTTTTTCAAGAAAGTGTTTCTTTGTGTAGCCCTGGCTGTCCTGGAACTCACTCTCTAGACCACACTGGCCTCAAACTCAGAACTCCTCCTACCTCTACCTCCTAAGTGCTGTGATTTAAGGCATGTATCACCACAACCCAACAAAAATAAATTATTTTTAAAAAATACATAAATGTTAATTGAGATAAAGAGGTAAATTTTATAATTATACTCAATGATGGGCATATGAAATCATTTTCTCTAAGACTATTAACAACAAATTATAACTGTCTTCACAAATTTTATTCAACATTGAGTTCCAGGCACTTGGAGAAAGGAAAATCATCCAAACTGGAAAGGAAGGGAAAATGGTCCCAGCACATTGATGACATGACCTTGTATATGGAAAAATGCTAATGAATACACATCAAAAATTAAAATTAGTAAATGAATTCAGCAAAGAATAAACGATGCAGAATAAATGATGAACGCAAAAAATACTGGCATTTTTACACACGAGCATTGAACAAACTCAAAAGGAAATTTAAAAAAATTATAATACCATAAAAGGATTTCAATATTTAGAAATAAATGTAACCAAGTAGATAAAAGCTTATAGCCTGGAAACCACAAACCATTACTACCAAAAAAGGTAAAAAGAAGACAAGTAAATGGAAAGACATTCCATGTTCATAGATTGGAAAACTAATAGGTGTCACTATTACACAAAGTGACCTATGGTTTCATTGTAATCTCTATCAAAATCCCAATGCCTCATTTTAGTCCTAAAATTCATAACCAATTACAAGAAATGCCAAACAGCCAAACAATGAAGAAAGAAAATAGCAAAGTAAGAGAACTCACTTTCTGATACCAAGATGTATTCCTGATACAAAGCCTCAGGAATCAAAATTAGCATACTGACACATAGGGTAATGAAGTAAGATTGAGACAAACTTTTACATTTGTTCTGGGCTATGGGTCAGTGGTAAATAGCTTGCCTAGTATGCACAGGGCACTATATTCAATCCTCAGTGTCATACCCATAGATACAAAGAAAAGAATTGAAATGTGCAGTTGTGAATATTGTGATAAACTTGTATTGTTTTGCTCTGCTCTTTCAAGACGTGCATCATTGCTTTGTTCAGTGTTTCCATGCTGCATATACGATCTGCCACTATGATTAGACTATTTCAGTATCATAGTGCTCAGTTTTGATTAACCCTTATTTTACTTGATAATGGTCCCCAAGCACTAGAGTAGTGATACTTTGAATTTGGATATGCCAAAGAAAAGTGATAAAGTGCTTCCTTTAAGTGAAAAGGCAGAAGTTCTGGATTTGAGGAAACAAAAATAATGAAGTATTCCAAAGTTGCTAAGACCTGTGCTAAGACTGAATCTCTGCCCATGAAATTGCAAAGAAGGAAGAAGAAATTTATGTTAGCTTTGCTGTCACACCTCAAACTACAAAAACTATGGGTACAGCATGACCAGTGTTTGGTTAAGATAGAAAAAGGAACTGAATTTGTGTTTTGGTATTACCCCATTTTTCAGGAGTCCACTGCAATCTTACAATTCATCCCTCTGGAATGCAGGAGGAACTACTAGTAGTACTTATACCATCAAATTTTTATGCCAGAATTTATAAGGGCTTAATGGGATAAGTTATAATTTCACCCTATCTTGTAAAGTTTGGATTAACAAAAAAATGTAGCTATATTGCCTGGTGGCTAAGATATCCCAGTGAATGTGGGTCTATGCCACTCTACACAGGTGAGTATGGACTGAAAGGAAAGCACTTGGCTAGACTCTGACTCCTACTGCTGCCCATGAGACTCAATAATCAAGGCATGTGACGTTCCTTCCCAAGGTGAAAGTATTTAGGTTATAATCAACTGTACGGTCAGGGCTGCAGCTTGGTGCTAGACCTCTAGCCCACTATGTGGCAAGGCCCTGGGTTCAGTCCCCAGCATTCCATTGTGATAAAGAAGCTATGACAGAGGCTAGGCGTGGTGGTGCATGCTTTAATCCCAGCACTCGGGAGGTAGAAGCAGGTGGATATCTGTGAGTTCAAGGCCAGCCTGGTCTACAAAATGAGTCCAGGATATCCAGGGTTACACAGAGAAACCCTGTCTCAAAAAAAAAAAACAAACAAAAAGCAACAACAACAACAAAAAGAAGCTATGACAGAATTTATGGCTATGGGAGTATGTTGTAGAGGTTCCTAATATCCCAGCAGACCAGAAAAGCAGAAAGCAGCTGTAACTAGGAACTAACCCATACATAATCTTGAAAGGTCTGCCCGCAGGCAGCAACCTATTGCCACTAGGTAGACTCCATCTCCTAAAGATTCTGTTGTCCCTCAAAGGAAGCACCACTTCCTGGGGACCAAGTGTTCAAAACACAAGCATCTAAAACCATGTATATATGACAGGAAAGTAGAACTAGAAATGTCTAACAGGAGGATGGGTGGACAAAGAGAGGGTGAGGGACAGGATAGGGACATATAGTATTTACTTGCATGAAAACTTCAAAAATAAATTTTTTAAACTGACCTTATAAAGGACATTTTAGATTCAAACTGTAACAGCTATGATGGAGCCCTAGAAATAAACTAATGTGTCTTTATTCTTGAAATGCAGGTTACAGGGATAAAGCCTTATCCCTGTAGATCACTAGCTTATCATGTCATGAGACCATAAGCTTGATATCGCAAATCTCCAATGTCTTTTTTATTTTTTTTCTGGGTTGCATCTAATACAAAGGTTATCATTTCGGAATAAACTTCCAGGAATTATGCCCTGTCTGGTCATCAAACTACACAATGTACAACTGATAGACTAACGACTATGAACTTTGATCACCACTTAGATTGTTAGCTACTATGAATGTAGTCACTGCCTGTGGTGACAAAGTGCTCTGTGTATAAATGCAAGTCACCCTTGTTCCTGCAGATGCAAAGCTATTAAGAACAGAGTTGGGGACTAAAGAGATGGCTCAGTGAATAAGAACATGGACAATTCTTGAAGGGGATCCAAGTTCACTCCCAGCACCAATACTGGACAGCTCACATCTGTCTCTTGCCAGCTCCAGAGGATTTGAAGCCACCTTCTGGACCCCATGGGCATAAACACTCATGTGTACATACCCACACAAAAGGGCATATATATATATATATATATATATATATATATATATATATAATTAAAATACAATAAATCCTTAAAAGACAAAGAATGTGTTTGTGATAGGACTAAGTAAAAAGTATTATTACTGGGCTCAAATTTCCACTGGGAATGACTACCTTGAGACAAGAAAAGTTAGGTGAGGTCTTCATGGCTTGTGCAGAATAAATGATTTCTCTTGGTTTTCCCTGGATGTGAAATTTACTACTGAACACGATTTATCTGGTATAAGATACCAGTGTGGAAGCTCCCAGAAGTGCAGGACCTACCACCTTCCCAGGGGACTGTGATTGGGAATATTGTTGACCTCACAGCCATCAGCAATGAGCTGCTTCTCGGTTACCATGTCTTTAAATCCATCTGCATTAAATTTAGTGAAGGCCAACTTCTTTGAGAGGTGGATCTTCTGGAGGCCAAAGAACTTGAGCTTGGCTCTGCAAATAGCCTCAATCGTGTTTCTTATTCTGCACCTTGATGCAGATGGACATGGCGACTTCAGCTTCCACAAGGCTTAAGCATACCTATGTGGGTCTGTCAGGTACAGGACAGGACAATATCTTGTTGATGCAGATGACATGAAAAAGGTAGCCTCACTTACATGAAAGCCATCCTTGTCACAACCATTCACCATGTATTTGTTGGCACAAGTACAGGAGGCCTTCCAGGCCTTCAGAGGAGAGTTGCTCATATTTATCTGACACCATCTGGACACAAAGTGGGAATTCATAAACTTGTGCCTTCTTCTGTCCCTAGTCAAAGATGCAGATCATCAGAGATGGCTTGGCAGAAGCAAAATTCTAAGTATTGCTTGTTCTTACAGTACCAGTTAACTCCAGGCTGGGCAGTGGTGGTCCATGATGACAAGAGGATCTTGGGTGGTGTGTCAAAGAAAAAGAGAGAATAAATTATTTCTAAGCATGATTAATATCTACATAATCTCAGTAGTAAGACCCAACATCTTTTGGTACAAAACATGGTTTCTAATTGTACCAAGGCAATTACAATGGCAACAATGTGCCTGGTGGATTAAACATTGGTCCACAGGACAAAAGAGAGGTATGTGAGAGATAGGTACCAGTTTAGGCACCAAAAGACAAACCATCAGGTGTAGTGGCTCAGGCCAGTAAGCCTAGCGCATAGAAGGCTTGGATGGAAGGATTATTGTGAGTTTGAGGTCAGTCTAGGCTGTATAGTAAGTGCAAGGACATCCTGGGATCCAGAGTAAAACCTTTTATCAAAAAAGAGGAAGAAAAAGAAATAAAGACAAACTGAGTTGTTATGTTTCATCTATTTCAATTTACTTTAAGTGATCCATTAAAACGAAATTTGTACATAATAATGAGATACCATATTTCAGCACATGTACACATTGTGTAATATTTATCTCTTCCCTCATTATCACTTCTTCATGTAAAAACTTAATAAAGTCTTGCTTCTAATTTTTAAGTATAGTACATTAATGATGATCTACAGACACACTACTATGTAATAGCACAGGACTTTCCTCTCGCTAAGTAACTATAATTTAATGACCCTTGTTCAACCTTTCCCCATTCAGCCATCCCTCCCCAGCTTTTGGTAAAATGACTCTACTCTCAACTTGTACAAGATCAGGTGTCACCAGATCCCATGTAAGCAGAAATCATATAGTGTGTGTTTTTCTGTGAATGGCTTCTTTCAATCACTTAACATAATCTCCATTTCCATCCAATTTTGCCACAAATGACAGGATTTCATTCTTATGCATAGCTGAATAGTAAGTATCCCATTGTATAGATGTACCATATTTTCCTTATACATTTATCACGTGATGTACACTTTGGCTATTTCTATTTCCTAATTATTAAGAATACTGCTTCAGCAGGGTTTGGTGGCGCACACCTTTAATCCTGGCATTAGGGAGGTGGAGGCAGGTGGATCTCTGTGAGTTCAAGGCTAGTCTGGTCTACAAAGTGAGTCTAGGACAGCCAGGTATACACAGTGAAACCTTGTCTCGAAAAACCAAAAACCAAAAACAAACAAAAAACCTGCTTCAATGAATGTGGGAGTGCAGATGTCTATTCAGCATGGTAATTTCATTCTCTCTGTTTACATACTCAGTAGTGTGACTGTTAGAGCAAAGGGAATTTCCTTCTAATGAAAGGCATTTGGAAGAAAATGGTGAGTTAAGTAGAACGGTCACCCCTCCAGAAGACAGAAAAAGGAATCAACCCGGAAAGACAGTAAGGCTTTAGCAACCTGGGACAGGCAGATTCCTTGATTAAAGCTGGACAGTGTTGGACTCACAGTTGGGTGAAGGATGATATCATAAACATATAGGGTCTTTAGACCAATTTAAAAATAGTTGGAGCCTGATCCAGATATGAATCAATAGCCCTCCATGATAGGCAATGGCATCAACACTTGCAGAATTCCTATAAACCTCCAAACTTACAAGTTCTCTGAATGTAAAAACAACCTACATTAATATGCACTGCCTGCCCTTACCCCAAGAATGGAGCAAAGGAAGTTGCACCTGATTTCACAGCAGAAGTAAAAATAATTCTAAACTACACCCTTAGATTTTCCATAAGAAACCGGCCTCTGCCAGGAGTGGTGACATACACCTTTAATCCCAGTACTCGGGAGGCAGAGGCAGGTGAATCTCTGTAAGTTCAACGTCATCTGGTCTGCATATTAAGCACCAGGCTAGCCAGGGCTACATAGAGAAATGTTATCTCAAAAAGAATAATAATAAAAAATCAAGCCCTGCCACATGACATGTACAGAAATAGTAGAAGTGTGTGGATTGACAGAAGATGCCTAGCTTTGTCATTACAATGGTGTCATTACAATTATGTGCCTCCTCAATCAATCCATATTAAAATATTGACCGCAAATACCTCAGAATGTGACAATGCTGGAGCTAGGGTTTTTAAGGAAGTGATTTCATTAAAACAAAGCCATTAAATAGGCCCTAATACAATCTGACTATGCTCATAGGAACAGAGAATCTGAACATACAAAGGAACACCAAGGGTGTACATATAGGGGGAAGACCATAGAAAGTCAAAGAGAAACTTCTGAAAAACAGAAATTTACCAATACTTTGATCATGCACCTATGACATCCAGAACTATTTCTGTTGTTAAAACCACCCAGCCTAAGCCCAGTGGTGGGGCACACGCCTTTAATCCCAGCACTCAGGAGGCAGAAGGAGGG
>CAJQZJ010030842.1:0-14305 GCA_907164525.1 Lophiomys imhausi
TAAACTCCCTGCAGCCATTCTTTATGGCTGCTTACAGGCTCCTTACATATACTATATATCACACACAGTGCATATGTCTGTGTGTGTGTGTGTGTGTGTGTGTGTGTGTGTGTGTGTGTGTATGTATGTAATGGCTACAAAAGATTAAAGAGACAAGAACTTTCAAAGAGGCTCTGAGAAGCCCTTACAGGCAAATCTGGGAAACTGATAGAAATGCAAATGCAATCTCTTTAGGGGTGAGATAAAGGAGCAGGAAGTCTCTGAAGATGCAAACAAGCTGCTATTGTGGTCCAGCTACAAGGTCAGAGTTGAGTTGAGCTGTAAAACTGAGTCAAGGAGTGCAGGCAAAAGGGTGAGAAGGCAGATCCAGACAGGTAAAAAGGAGAACAGACAGATAGCTATTTAAGTAGACTGTATCAAGAGCACAGACTAAGCCTTTTGTAACCAATAAATGGAACTAGAAAAGCTCATCCTAAGTGAGACGCACATGGTATGTATTCACCGAGTATAACTATCCTACAAAAAAATTCTACCCAATAGCAGATCAAGACAGATATATCCAAAAGATTCCTCACCAATCCACAAGAACATCTCTCATCTATGTTCATGACAGCTTTATTTGTAATAGCTAGAAACTGGAAACAACCCAGGTACCCTTCAACCGAAGAATGGATTAAAAGAACTGTGATATATTTACACAATCTACACAGCTATCAGAAACAAGAAAATCACGTAATTTGCAACCAAATGGATGAAACTAGAAAAGCTTATCCTGAGTGAACTAACCCTGACCCAGAAAGATAAACATGGTTTGTACTCTCTTACAAGTGGATATTAACCATATAGCACAGGATAACCATCCTACAATCCACAGACCCAAACAGACAGGAACAATCCTATAAAAACTCCACCCAGTAGCGAGTCATGGACCCTGTTGCCTGTTAGTGGAACACTTTACCTTAGCTGGGCTGCCATATCAGGCTCCATTACAAGAGGAAGCTCTTAGCCCTTATATAACTGATGAACTGAGGGGGGTTGATATGTGGGGGCTCCCCTCATCAGAGGAGGAGAGAATGGTGATGGGGAAAAGGGAGGGAGGGTGAGACTTGGAGGGAGGGGAGGAAGGAGGGAACTTTGATCGAGATGTAGCATGAAAAATAAATTAATCAAAACAAAACAAAAAGAACCTGGAAAAGTCAAGATCTGTCTGTTTATTGACTCTTTATATATTACTGTTTGGTAAGATATCAGGTCAATGGGGCTATGGTTATCACAGTGATAGGATTTTACCTCTCTGTGTGATCAAGAATAGGTGTTATTGTAGTTCTTTGGTCTAGTGTGTCTGTTCTTGAGTCTGGATTTCCTGATACAGGGTTACTATGTCTATGTGTTCATACAGTCTCACTTATTCTAATAAATTTATAGGATGGCATCCTTTCTACTCCTAAGTAAAAGTCATTTGTCAATGTGCATTGTGTGCTTGGTACCTAGCACATAGTACTGCTCATGTGTCCAGTCCATCCAGGTACAGAGTCATCCTCCATCTTCAACATAAATTGAAAATCTACTTGAATATTGGAGAATCTCATGGCAAGACAGAGTCTGAAAAATCCAGTTTTGCACAAAATGTAGTACTTTAGAGCATAGTACAGCATGATTTTAACATACATATTCATGATTTAAAAATTATGGAAATGTAAGAAAGCAACACACTATGAGTGTAGATAATTCAGCAGAGGTCCTGGAGCAGAGGCTGATGTCCATAACAAACATTTTCAAGTTCACATATACACAAATGCACAAACTACAAAATTGAAATCATAAATATCATATACATTTTGCTAAATAGGTAAACTTAATTTTTTCCTTTTACTGCAAATAGATTTTTTCTCACATAATATATCGTGATAATAGTTTCCCCTTCCTCTACTCCTCCCAGTTCCTCCCCACCTCCCCTTCCATCAAGATCCATCCATCTATCTCTCTTTAGAAAACCAACAGGCTCATAAGGAATAATAATAAAATAAAATAAAACAAATGTAGGGAACTCGAAGTCATCTCAACACATCCCAAGACCAAATTCTCAGCACAGAGAAGATTTATTTGCCCCAGAGGGATAAAGGGCAGAGAAAGAGACAAAGACAGAAGCTAGAAGATGAGGGAGAAAGGGAAGGGAAGAACTGAGGGTGGAGGGATATTTATCTGGGTTGAAGAGATGATAAAGGACTGTCTCCAGATAAAGAGGACACAGACATGGAAAATGGCAGTTTATAGGTAAAATGGGAAACCTTGTGTTAGGAAGAGGTGTTTAATTTTGATTTGGCATGTTGATTAAGGTGACCAAAAGAGGGTTGCTAATTGCTAGACTTCAATACTTTGATGGCTGGACCTTGGTGGTCAGCCTCAGGAGGAGAGAGTGACCAAATAAGGGAATGGACCTTGGGGGCTAGCTTTAGGAATGGAATCTAACGGTCTTTAGCAAGGCAAATGGGGGAGAAGAACAAGGCCTTACAGACCCATGCTTGCCATATTAAGTCTGCCTAGAGTCCCTTCAACAAGCACTAACACATCAGACAAAACAAACAGAAGAAAAAGAGCCCAAAAAATGGAAAAAGAAGTTATAGACTCAGACCCAATCTTAAGCACACTCAGGAATACCATAAAAACACTAAACTGAAAACCATAATATATATATGAAGGACCTGTCAAGTAGAATTAGAGTAGAAAAATATAAATAAAATAAAAGGAAACAAAATATGATGAATTAAAAATAAAAGGAAAAGCCTTGACTCAGCGTTTTGAGCCTAGGAACCTCCAAAGATGCCGATGAGTTCATTTTATTTTGGCCATCTACTACTGGGCATGCAGCCTATCCTTAAGTGTAGTTTGATTCCCCAGTAAGACTCCCTTGGAAAAAAACTAATTTTTATTTGCACATGGTTATCACTTGGCAGTTGTGTCTGGGTTAGGAATAGGGGCATTCATCCATGTCTGTCAGCTCTAAGGCCCAATATGATACAGATTGTTGCAGGCCCTGTGAATGCTATCTCAGTCTCTCTGAGTTCAAATATACACTGATCTTGTTGATCTAGAGGTCCTTGTTTCCTTGGTGTCCAGCATCTTCTCTGGCTCTTATACTCTTTCTGTCTCCTCTTCTACAGGGTCCCCTGAGCCCTGAGTGGAGAGAATTAATGGAACTATACCATTTAGAGCTGAGTATTCCAAGGTCTCTCACTCTCTTCATAATTTCTGGCTATGGGTCTCTGTATTTTTGACATATGTTACAAGAGGAAACTTCTCTAACAATGGTTGAGCAAGGCTTTTATCTATTAGAATAGCAGAATGTCATTAGCAGTCATTTTTTAGAATAGTAGTATTTGGTTTTACCCTAGATCCCTGGGTCTCAGGTTCTTGATCACTCAATCAGTACTGGATATGGATTCCATCTTCTGATGGGCTTTAAGACAAATCAGATTACCATTGGATACTCTCACAATCTTTGTGCCACCATTGTACTAGCATGTCTTTCAGGTAGAATACCATTTTAGATCAAAGGATTTTTGGCTGGGCTGGTATTTACATTTCTAATTTGGTCTCATGTAGAGTAATCCAGAGGTGAAGGCTCTATGTAGTCACCAGCCGGACTTTCCCATGTTCAGTGAATTGTGCAGGTGTTGTCGTCAGCAATGGGGCCTTCTTGTCAATTTGTGGAAAGAAACTTATTGTCTTTGCAATTGCATGGGTTATTTGGAGGTTCCCATTGGACTACTTTGGCTAACCACTCAATTATACATAACTCAATACTTGTACTGGAAGATTCATCTGATGACAAGAAAGGCCCAGGTGGGGCTCTGTGTCTCTCATTATTTCCCTATTTCCTTTGGATTGCCTTCATATATGTATTTTAAGATGCTTCTAATGTAGCAGGTTGCTATGCAACTCATCAAATGACCCTTAATTTAAGCTGTTTTTCCCTGTGTTTTCATCCTCCTCTCCCTTTTTTTTTCTCCCTCCCCACTTGATTCTCCCATTACAGTCTCTCCCTCCCCTGCATCCACTCTTTCCATAGCTATCTATTCTACTTCCCTTTCCCCTTTCTGTCTTCATTCTAGACCACTATTCTGTACCCAAATGTACTCTTAATTTCATTTCTGTTACTGTGATAAAAAACATTAGCCAAACCAAACTAAAACAAATAAACAAACAACAACAACAACAAAAACCTTAGGGGGAAAAGGAGGTGGTTATTTTTCCTCAGTGTTCCACAAGGACAGAGTCCATAATAGCAGACATTGCTGCAGAAAGCTGACTGACATAGTGTATCTGCACCCAAAAAGCAGGGAGAGTCTAAAAGGTAGAGCCAAAAAATAAAACCTCAAAGCCAGACTCCCACCAAGTGAGTTTTCCTCCCCACAATGTTCTACCTTATTTTTTTTTAGTTGTAATGGTTTATTGGTACTAAAATTAAAAATATAAATTTAGTAGGATATTTAAAAATAACTACAGTTTGTGATTATTCATCATTTGTTTGCTTTCAAAGTTTATATGCATTTTCCTATTTTAGCTTATATTGCTTTCTTGGCTATGTAAGTACTTAAAGAGTTGATGTCATAAACCATTCATCCCACTCAGTTCATTTAGTCAGGTTTTCTTTTAACCCACCTTGCCCACCCACTGACCTTGCTACGTTCATAAAGAAAACTTAGTCTTTCCCCCAGAATGTAAAAATAGTTCATAAAAGTTCATGTTCTGAAGATTTGAGCAGTACTGAAAGGCTACCACTTGTTTACCAGGGGAAGACGAAACACTCAAGTGCATCCCAGAGTACAGGACACTCAGAGGTTAATTCATGTCAAGGTTGTTCCTGTTCATTACAAAGCCAACTGGAAACCCTTACGAGCTAGAAGCCAGTGTGAGCTATGTAAGGAACAATCTGACCTGGTTTACTCCTTCTTATTTAACCAAGTTTCACCAAAATACTGTGTCAACTACCTTCGTGGACGGAGTATCACCTGCCTCATTTTTTCCATCTTTGTCTGTCCTGACCTTTCTCCGTTCTTTCCGTGCCCTCTTCTGTGGAAGTTCATATCCTGTATCTTTTTTTATTTTTTTAATAATTTATTTTTTATTTCTTCAAGCTACATCTCAATCACGATCCCCTCCCTACTCCCCCCTCCAGTCCCACCCTTCCACCCTCCTCCCCCTCAACCCCCTTTTTTTTAATGTTTATTTATTACTTCAAGTTACATCTCCATCATAGTAACCTCTTTCCACTCCTCCTGGTTCCACCCTCCCACCCTCTCCTCCCTCTCCCACCCATCCCACTCCTCTGATGTGGAGTGTCCCTACATATCAGCCCCTCTCAGTTCAACAGTCATATGAGGGCTAAGATCTTCCTCTTGCACTGGGGGCCTACATGGTAGCACCCCTAGGGAAAATTGCCCCTTAATAGATAACAAAGTTTATGCTCCTGATCCTTTTGGTGTGTTGGTTGTAGGATAGTTATCCTGGACAATATGGCTAAAATACAATGATAAGTGAGTAGATCTGCATCTTTCTGAGTCTGGGTTAGCTCACTCAGGATGAGCTCTTCTAGTTCCATCCATTTGGCTGTGAATTACATGATTTTCTTGTTTCTAATAGCCAAGTAGTATTCCATTGTGAAAATGCACCACAATTTTTTTATTCATTCATCAGTTGAGGGACATCTGGGTTGCTGCCAGTTTCTAGCTATTACAAATAAGGCTGCTATGAACATAGATGAGGATATGTCCTTGTGGTTTGGTGAGGAATTGTTTGGGTAGATACCCAGAAGTGGTTTGGCTGGGTCTTGAGGTAGGACCATTCCAAGTTTTCTAAGATATCACCAGACTGATTTCCATAGTGTTTGCACAATTTTGTACTCCCACCAACAATGGAGGAGTGTTCCCCTTTCTCCACAACCTCGCCAGCATGTTCTGTCATTTGAGTTTTTGATCTTAGCCATTCTGACAGGTGTGAGATGGAATCTCAGAGTTGTTTTGAGTTTCATTTCTCTGATGATCAAGGAATTTGGCCATTTCTTCAAATGTCTCACTGCCATTAGAGATTCTTCCTTTCTGAATTCTCCGTTTATATCTGTTTCCCATTTTTTGATTGGATTATTTGGTTTCCTGGTGTTTAATTTCTTGAATTCTTTATAAACTATGAATATTAGCCCTCCGTCGGAAGTGGAGTTGGTAAAGATTTTTTTCCTAATCTGTAGGCTGCTGTTTGTTCAAATGACAGTGTCTTTTGCCTTGCAGAAACTTTTCAGTTTCATAAGGTCCCATTTATTGACTGATGGTCTTAGAGCCTGAGCAATTGGTGTTCTGTTCAGGAAGTTGTCACCTGTGCCAATGAGTCTGATGCTAAGAATTCCATAACCCTTTCCCCAAAAAAGCCACAAATTGAGAACCAAATGTCCAAATTCTAGAGCCTACTAGGGACATATTGCATTTAACCTGCAATAGCATCAACAAATTAGTAGGGAATAAAGGGCTTTAAAATGTTCAGAAAGAACAAAACAAATTTCCCCAAATAACAATGTATAATTAAAATTACAAAATGAAGTCTCTGTGTAGTGTAAATATAGAAGACATGCTTAGTAAACTAGAAACTAATAAATAACACATAATAGAGCAGAAACAAAAGATCAAAACTATATGAACATTCAGAAATAGGGATGATATGGTAGAAAAAATAAACATACTCCTGTAGTGAATGAAGAGGAGAAAGACTATACTTTCAGGGATCATTTCTATAGTTCATGAATGAAGAGAAGAGAGAATAAGGAGAAAGCAATATTAAAAGAGATATAAGGTATGGTGTTTCAGAGTTGTTAAAGAAATGAATCCAGAGATATAGAAAGCGTAAGTAAGAAAAATAAATCTGTACCGATGCCTTGTACCATAAAATTGCAAATTAACTAGTATGGTGACAACAAAACTCTCAAAATCACTACTAATGATACCTATAATATAGGGTAATAATATCTAAAATTATTGAGGTAAAGTAAATTTAAGTGGGCTGAAGAGATGACTCAGTGGTTAAGCACTAGTTACTATTTAAAAAATATTTTTAGATTTATTTATTTTATAGATCTTAGTGTTTTGCCTGCATGCATGTATGTGTACCATATACATTCATGTTGCCCATGGAAGCCAGAAGAGGGTATAAGGTCCCATGGAGCTAGAGTTATGGATGATTGTGAGCCACCATGTAGGTGCAGGGAATCAAACCTAGGTCTCTGTAAGAGCAATAAGTACCCTTTACCACAGAGCCCTCTCCTCAGTCCCTTATTTTCCTTGAATAGAAAAAAAAGACATAAAGTTATGGAGATTCAAATAAAATGTAATTAGTGTATTTCATCTTATTTTTAAAGATTGTTCATTTCATAGTGAACACTTTCTAAGGATGTTCAACATGATAGAATGACAGAAAACACATCTAGCCCACTAAATCTGGAGCAAGTTCTGTAATTTCACAGGAAGGGATGAGAGCCACATGTGACTAATGATCCTTGTTTAAAACCAAAGTGAGGGAGGTGCTAAAATGAGCTATGGTGCCCTGCTGATCAATACAGCACAACTAACTGAACATTCTTAGGATTCAGTGAAATCCCAAAGCTGTATTCCACTCCGTGACATTCTTCTTCTCTGAGAGTACCTCCTACTTTAGATGACAAGCCAGGAAGCTCTAGGATACAGTGATTATGCCTTCAAACAAAAATTAACAAGGAAAAGAGAAAGCACATACAAGAAATCTGTTTTTTCTCCTATCATTAACTGATGAGTTGGTTCAATAAATACAATCATTTACAAAAGCTAAGCAACTCTTTATTGAGAGAAAAAAATTACTAATTTTAAGTATAGACAAATCACCACCCAGTAAACTGCATGCAAGGAGAAAGTGAAATGAGATCTATTAAAAAATAAGAACTGTCCAGGCAGCCACTGGTATGTCATTTTTCAGTTTTGGAAGCTGCAAGCCCTGCACTTCCTATACAATCAGATATATTTATCCCTCTCAGGTCTCTGAGGTGGTTGAAGAATAGATAACTAGAGTCTCATAGTTAAATTTTGAGTTGTTTAGGAATCAAGAGGGTTTTCTGGATCTAAGAAGATATTTTTAAAATTATGAGGCAAGTTAGTATGAAAGCTGAATTAGATATAGAACTTTAAACTCATGGAGATGGTTAGATAGTAGAATGTTAAAGTCAGGTGCCAAATACATATGGACTGGACATTGGGAATGTATGTTAAGCCATATAACTCTTATAATCGTGGCCTATTTATTTCTGTTGTTTTGTATTGTATTTATAGTTATAAGAAAAAGAACCATTTTTTGGACTGAAAAGGAGAGCTGTTGGGGGGAAAAATAAATACCTTAAACTAAAAAAAAGAAGAAGGGAAGAGGATGGGGGGGTTGAGGGGGAGGAGGGTGGAAGGGTGGGACTGGAGGGGGGAGTAGGGAGGGGATTGTGATTGAGATGTAACTTGAAGAAATAAAAAATAAATTATGTAAAAAAAAACTAAATAAAAATAAATAATTAAAACAAAAAAAATAAGAGTTCAAAGATAAGCACTGTATGGAAAACTGTTTTGGGAAGAGGGTTGCTGCTAAGTTCATGAAGCACCCCAGTGCTCCCATTCGGTCATTTAGAGTCTTTAGCTGAAAACCTACAAGAAAAGCAAAAGGTTTCTTACCTGGTCTTCCAAGAGAGAAAGCTGAGATTGAGGAATAGCCAAGAGAGATAATAATCCTTCCTATTCCCTGAATCGTCTGCTTTTTGTTTTGTTTTGTTTTGTTTTTTGTTTTTGTTTTTTGACTTATCATAGGATTCCACAAACACATAGATGGAAATATGCTAATACCTCTCTTTGCATATTAGTTTCTCAGCTATTTCTATTTCTATGTGTACACAGTGGAATAAGGCAAATTTCACTCTATAGACTAAAGATGGTAGAAACTAATGAGTAAACTATGTAAATAAAAAGCTGCATATTAAAGTGCTTGTCAGCAATGGCATCCTGAATTTATACTTCACTGTTCTACTGAACATAATGGTTCAGACATCAGGGTCTAAATCATACTGTCTGGGTTTGAATCCCATCCCTACTCTGTGGTATGTATATCAGACAGAACATGCTACTTAAACTTATTTTTATTTTATTTCTTGAAGAGAAAGAGCAAAACCAGTTTTCTAAGAAAGATTAAATTATACATAAATTGAATTACACATAGTAAATGTGTGTGTTCAATCATTAATTAAATATTTTGTCCTAAGGGAATTTATTTTGTCTTCAGTTATTATATTACTAGTACTAATGACAATTCCTATTTGGGTGCCTTACTCCCTCCTTGGCATATGTCAACTAGATCCAGTCACTTTTGATTGTTACGGGTTAATACATTTAAAATCCCAATGGAATACTCAGTTTCAATTTTCTGCTCTTTCCCAAACTTTCAAAACACCACTCCTCAGGCAAACCAGGATTGAGGCCGCAGGATTTATAATGAAATGTGGAAATATTGTTTGAACTTCACTTTGCCTTTCTTTCTAAAACTGTGTGGTAGAGGGGATTGATAATCTAGTCATATGGTTCCTCTTCCCTCTCCACTCAAAGTCCGCCATTTTGAGGGTTGGCAGACAGGGAAGAGTTATCATGTTCCTGGCTGTTCATTGTCTTTGCTAGATGTTACAGTTTGGGTTTGTTTTGCTTTGTTTGTTTTGTTTTTGCTAGCTAACACTAGCCATGTATACCTTCCCCGTGCAAGCACCAAGTAGGATAAATAAGGATAAGGATTTTAATTGTTTGATTTTTATACCTTTATGAACTGGTACAAATGTCTCTATGTCCCTAATGTGAGAGATGAGTATCCTGTTCAGTATCTTCTACCACTCCCATTACCTTACAGTCTACTTTGCATAACTGTTAATATACAGGCTTCTTAGTGTATTAAACAAAACATCTTAAGTCTATCTTCTTCCCCTCATAAACAACTCACTTATAAGAAACTCATGCATTTTCAACATATAAAACTGTGATAATATAATTTCATTCACTATGTCTAGCTTCTCACCCTTATGCCTCTTGGCAAGTTCCCTATTTCCAATTCAGCAAGGCATATGTCTAAAATACACATGGTCTTCCTGGGAAATACGAGGCCTTTCTCCTTATTGAAAACAAACTACTAGTATTTCTTCCCCAGATTCTTGAAATAGCATCCTAAAAGTTCTCATTGCTTATAACCTTGCCATATTCTTGTTTCAATGACCAGAGTACTCTCACGAAGACTTATGTTAGTAATCTAATTTCTGAGCTCAACCATTTTTAGCATTGTCATCTCAATCAGAGAAAGAAATAAAAATCCTTAAAAGAACTTAAAAACCCCTACTGCACATTCAGGTTGCCCATTACTTTTTGGAGTCCATTTCTGGACTATGATTATTCTTTTGTTTATTCTACCTCCTTGCCGAGTGCTGGTACTTCTACCTGTAACATATTCCCCCAGATAACTACAGAACTTTGCTCAAGTGTCACTTTCTTGACAGAGACATGAATGATCATGCTATTTAAAATGCTAACTCTCTTCTATAGTTCTCCTGATTCCACATTTCTGCATTATAATTCTACATATCACCTATCATCATCTACCATATAGTTTTTGGTTGAGGCTATTTTTTTTCTTTTTTCCCTAAAATTTAACCTTAAAGAGAATAAAAACTTTACCTATTCATTCACTATGATATCTTTCCAACAGAACACTGTTCAGGATGTAGCAGAGGCTTAGTGAAATAATGTTGTTAACAATGATAAATAGAAGACATGACAGTGGAAGCCATAAATAAGGCAAAAATTTCAAATTAGAATTTTGTTGATCTCATTTTTATATCTTTGTACAGCCTAGAAACAGGATTGCTTTTTGTCTAAGAAAATAATTATTAATATTGAAAATTTTATTGACATGCTATATCTCAATTATCTGCATATTGCCAACCATGACATAAAACCTGAGAAGATTAAGGAACTGGTGGGAGTGTCTCAGTCAGTATTCTATTGTTGTTAAGACACCATTACTAAGACAATTTTATATATATATATATATATATATATATATATATTTTTTTACTATATTTGTAATATATATATAATATATATATATTCTTTATTCACTTTACTCAATTGTAACCCCCTCCTTCCTCTCCTCCAGGTCTTGCCCTCCTACCCTCTTCCCCCTATGTCCCTTCCCCTTCTCCTCAGAAAAGGATAAACCCTGCTTACCATAACACCCCAGTACATTGAGTTGTGTCAGAACTGAGCACATCCTCTTCCACTGAGGCAAGGTACAGAAGCCCGGTTAGGAGGAAGTGATCAAAAAGCAGGTATCAGAGTCCATATCAGACAGAACCCCTGTTCCATTTGCTAGGGGACTCACATGATGACCAAGCTGCCCATTTGTTACATATGTATAGGGGTCCTAGGTTCAGTTCATGCATGCTCTTTAATTGGTGCTTCAGTCTCTGTGAGCCCCCATGGGCATAGGATAGTTGTCTCTGTTGGTGTTCTTGTGCATTTCTTGTCCCCTCCAGATCTTTCTTTCCTTCTCCCCATTCTCCCACCAGACACCCTGTGCTCTGCCTAATGTTAGGCAGTGAGTCTCAGACTCTGTTTTGATCTCTGTTGTGAGGAGTCTCTCAAAGGATAGTTATGTTATGCTCCTGTCTACCAATGTAAGGAAAGCATTTAATTGGGAGCTTTCTTACAGTTTCAGAGTCTTATCCATCATCATCATGGCAGGGAACATGGCAGTATCCAGGCAGGCAAGGAATTAGAGAAGTAGCTTAGAGTTTTACATCCTAACCCTCAGGCAATGGCCAAAGAGACACTGCAGCTGGAATGGGCTTTTAAAAACTAAAGGCCCACACCCAAGGGGAATACCTTATCCAATGAGGACATGAAGAGTTCATCAACTGGAGACATGCAAATATATGAACCCATGGATCCCATTCCCATCCAAACCACTACAAATAGTTATTGGATGGATGGAAGTGACAGTGGGGGGACTGGAAAAAGAAGATCAAATACAGATGGGAATGGGAGAAAAGAATGCGGAAGAAAATATAAGGAAGGGCAGCTAACACTAAGGGCCCTTTGATGGGTCTTATGGAAACCTATTACAGTAGAAGCTTCTTTATATATATAAATTTATATATAAAGAAATATATATATTTGAATGAAATCTAAGTGGAATTATCAAATAATGTGGAAGACAAGGCCCTAACTAGATATCTCTTATCATCACATGTCCCAGGAAACGATTATATTTAATTGAGTTGTTGGCTAAAGAAGTCCCATGAAAAACCCTGAACAACCTAGGCTATTGGTAAGGCTATTGGTTGTTCTCCACAAACTGATGGTAAGGCCCAAATCCTGAAGACAATATCTACACAACTAATGAACACAGAGAAGTCAAGGTGCTGTCTACCTAGAACCTTCATCTCTACTGACAAGTGTTCATGGCTAGAAGGTTCTCTGCATGCTACCAGAGGAGAAATGTAAGCATCACCCCAGCTACAAACCCTTCAATCTACAATGGTGACCTGTCTTCATTCTTCTCTGGTACAATAGTGGCACAATGCTTTTCGGGGTAACCAACCAATATCTGATTTGATTTAAGGTCCACTCCATGAGATGGAACCCATGTCTGACACTATGCAGGTAGCCAAGAACCTTAAACTAGATAGGCAATGGACCTAGGGGATATTATTGTACTGAAAATACTATTGTTCTGCTAAAGGAACATAGCAATGAAACTCATAACTCAGTGTCTTACTCAGCTATCATCAAAGAAGCTTCTTCATAACTGAACAATGTTCAGAGAGTGAGAGACCTTCGAACACTCAGTCCTAAATGGGATTTCTTTATTAGATCTCTCCCCTCAGGTCTCAGGGCATTCTGTGTAAGAAGTGACAGAATGATTATAAGAGCCAGTGGGGATGGAAAACACTATGGAAACAGTCTTATACAGGCAACATGGATGAAACACATAAGAACTAACAAAGACTGTGGAAGCATGCACAGACCTGTACATGCCTAAGCCAAATGGAATCCTCAAGCTGAAGAGGAGGTGGACACAAGTCCTTATCCTTAACCCAGAAGCTATCTCCAATTGACAGCTGCTTGCAACACAGTCTCACTATGTATACAAACCACACTGAGTAGTTTGCCATGGCCAGCAGTAAATGGCCAACAGAAAACAAATTCAATGGGTTTTTGTCTCATAATGTTTTGTTTGGGCACTTTTTGTTTCTTACCTTACAGATCTTTTGCTTATATGCTTTCTGATTTGGTGCTTTTGTGGGATTTCTGTATGTGGAAGTGTGTCTCTGAGACTGTATGTGTTTCTTATGCTTTTCATTTGGCTCTTTTTTGCTGGTTGTTTTATTCTATTCTTGTTTGTTTTTCAGTTGCTTTTTTGTTTTCTATTGAGAGAGAGAGAAAGAAAGGGTGTGAATTTAGGTTGGTGGAGAGTTGGGAAGGATCTGGGAGTGGCTGGGGGAGTGGATACCATGATCAAATTATATTGTATGAAAAAAATCAATTCTCAATATAAATTAAAATTTAATAAAAACAGTTATTATTAACTTTTTATATATTAAATGCAATTTATTTTATACTGTGATTTATTTTTATGTACCTTTGTGTATTTTAATGTAGTTACTACAATTTTTAAGATATTGGTAGTTTGAAGAATATGGACTTATTTCCTCATATTCTCTTAATTTTGATTTTTTCCTTATTATATACCTTATTTCCTATACTTATTATAAAATTACTATCTATAGGTCTGACTAAATTCTGATTGAATATTTCATAGTAAGAGTATTTCCTAGATGGGTTTTGTGTGTGCACAATATTCCTTGTTATTCCATCATTAGTAAGAGTGTGTAATTAAGATAGTAAGGACCAACATTTCCTTTATAAAGGAACATTTTCCTTTTTGGCAACTTCATATTCCTTGTTAGGTAGCTTTTAAATGTTTCTTGGGATGTAACTGCAACAATTCAAAATTTTGCTTCAAAAGCTCTTAATCTGTTGTTTCCAGAAACAATTGGTACTCTTTTCATCAACTGCTTGCAGTGCGAGTTACAAAAGAATACTTTGGTGAATCTGTCAGTCCACTGTATTCTTAGGCTAAAGTTGTTCCGGTCTTTATTTCCCAAAGAATGTGTGTGTGTGTGTGTGTGTGTGTGTGTGTGTGTGTGTGTGTGTGTGTGTGT
>CAJQZJ010030842.1:14315-36407 GCA_907164525.1 Lophiomys imhausi
TGTGTGTGTGTGTGTGTGTGTGTGTGTGTGTGTGTGTGTGTGTGTGTTTACATTACTTATGCATTATATTAGTAAACACCATAGCTCACATTTTAGGCAAACATCTACCACTAACCTATATTTCCAGATTTCCCTTAATACTAAAAACATTTTAAAGGTATGTAAAATCATATTTTTTCCTATAATATCCAGTAAAGTGGAGAAAAGTGTTATGAGAGAGACAGTAAATAGCATTTGGAGCAGTATCCTTGAGTGAGTAAGATAGGATTTAATGCACAATAGAATAGATTGGTTTCTTATAGGATCAAGAATAATATTTTCTATAGCAATGGAAACAAAAATGTTTTTAAAAAGGCAAGTATAGTTGAGTAGAAACTAGTAGTTTACAGTTAGCTGTTACACTTTAGGAAATAAATTCATCGCTGAACATTCAGTTTTGGAAATAACATTGTTCAGTTTATTTCATAATAATAATCTTGAGTTTACAAGAAAAAGACATGAGTTCAGACCCTGCACACCCATGCAAACTAATTATACATAGGAATGATAGTGTAATTGTAATTTCAGACTCCAAAGGCAAGAACAGATGATTCATGCAACAAGATGGCTTGCTATACCTCCCCAAACCAGACAGTTCTGGTTTTGATTGAGACCCTGCCTCAAAAATAAGGTAGAAGAACCACTGAGGAATATTTTTACGTGAAATTCTGAAATGAATCTGTATGCATGCATACAGGCACACACACACACACGCATGCACAATTACATGCATACACTGAAACGTATGTACCATATATAGACATATGAAAAGAAGTTAAAAATATATAGTAGAATCTATAAAAGAATCATGAAAAGGAGTGAGGGATTGGTTACTGAACATCATTATAAAAGTTGGAGTTAAAGTAACGATAAGAAATTATGCTGGCTCCAAAAATAAATACCTAATTCATAGAATCACCAAATAGGTTGGTCCCAGTATTCTCATTGCAAATAATTTGATAAGAAGGGGTGTAAGTAAAACTATGTATAAAGAAATAATAAATGGGTATTTTACCAGAAATACAGTATCTGTGTGTGACCATTTTGATCCTTCCTACTCATGAAGGTATCATATCCCATAGAGTAGCTCTCTTACTCTGAGAAGTCAGTGAATATCAAGGAACCTTGTCAATTTCCACTAACAAAGACTCATAGACCAAAAAAAGTAGTCTTACCTCAACTATGCAGGGTTCTTTCAGTTTGTTTGATTTGAGTCAGTGCACAGCAATGGAGGAACTGTCTAACTCAAAAAAAAAAAAAACAAAAGAAACAACTTTATCTTGATTAGTCACAAGAAGCTAAGGTAAAAATCAATTTACAGAATGCATGGAAATATCTCCTTTAAACTATTAATGATCGTTTCAGATCTTCTTGTTTTGTTTTTGTTTTTTGAGACAGGGATTCTCTGTGTAGCCCTGGCTGCCCTGGACTCACTTTGTAGACCAGGCTGGTCTTGAATTTGCAGAGATCTGCCTGCCTCTGCCTCCTGAATGCTGGGATTAAAGGTGTGCGCCACCACGCCCGGCTAATGATCATTTCACATCCTACAGATTTCTTTCAAAATCATAAAAGTTCAAGACATTGGATGCTCATAAAAGCTATAAATCTGCTTCATTTCTAGTACTTCCAATTGGAACATTCCAATCATCGTCAGTGCCTTGCTTGTGTAAGTACCAAACAATGACCCTTTTCACTACCACAACACGTCATGACTTAAGGACAAGCTAACTTTCTAATGCTCAAGCTAGTTCACAGTGGAATATGAATATTAATTTTGAATTTAAAAGCACTTGCTAAATACTTCTGACTTTGATTTCCAGACATCAGTTACAAAACCTAAATGCCCATAACACCACCAGAAATAAACTCAAATATGTATTTCCAAATTAGTACTTTACAGGAAAGACAGAATTGTTCCAATTGGATTAACATGAATATATGATGAGAATAACCATTTATTCATAAAAGGAAAGGGCATGTTGATTATTGTGATAATCAGGTCAGATTGAGTTCAAAATATTCCTAGTGAGAGAACTATCCCTTACGAATTGCTTTCTTTAGGATATTTTTCTTATAGTTAATAATAGCATTTCTTGTTTCATTCTTCAAAACATATTAGCATAATGAATTCACAATAAACTTATGAGCAATTTAGAAAAGACCTACATATTAGAAAATTAGTTTTGTGTCACTGCATAATTTCCTGCATAACTACATGGGTCTCATCTACAAAATTATATTTTTATTATGTTCCAAACACATAAAGGACTAACAGGAAGTTGAAAACTTAGAAGGTACAACTGTTTAGCCTTTTTTATAAGAAATATAAAAAAACATAGCAAAACTTTAAGACTGTTTGAGGGTGGTAGTGATACAGCCACCCATTGAATACTGTGATCCCTCATATTGATTGTGAACTTGACGCTGAGGAGGCAGACTTTACACCGTATCTGTGAGACATTGTCAAGATAAAGTTAGACACTGAGAATGTTTGTGAGGCATTGTCTTTCTTTTTCCACAGGGAGATCCTTTATTAAATGGGGTGGGAGGGGAGGCAGGGCAGGGGTGGGGGAGAAAGAGTGGCTGCTTTCTAACCCAGGCAGAGTTAGAAAAACCTTGCTGGTGTAATTTTTTCACTTTTTAATTTTTTTTTTCATCCCAACAGTTTCCCCTCCCTCTTCTCCATATGCCTCCCCCCACCACTCCTCTACCCCCACCCCATTCACTACTCTTCTATTTAATTTCAGAAAAGGGCAGGCCTCCCATGGTTATCAACCAAACACGGCACATCAAGTTGTAGTAAGACTAGGCACTGCTCCTCATATTAAAGCTGGAGTAGGCAACCCAGTATGAGGAAAAAGGGTCCCAAAATAGGTAACAGTATCAGAGACAGCTCCTGATTCCACTGTTAGGAGTTTCACAAGAAGATCAAGAACACAACTGTTATATATGTATGCATCAATCCCATTCAAGGCTCCCTAGTTGGTGGTTAAGTCTCTGTGGGCCCTTATGAGCCCAGGTTAGTTGATTCTGTGGGTTTTCTTGTGGTTCCCTTGACCCCTTTGACTCATATAATCCTTCCTCCTCACTGTAAACAAGATATCTTTTGAGGGAAAACGGTATATTATGCAATAGGTACACCGAGAGGTAGAAAGGACAAATAGGCCAATCCCAAAACTAAGGGAAGTAGGAATGTGACAAGTGAGAAATAAGAGCCATGGAGAGGAAATGCTTCACTTACTAAAAAGGAAGCAAGATTAATAAGGGATTGAATGGTCATGAAATGATTTTCTGAAGGAGTTGAAACGTTAATTAGAATATGGAAGAATGGATAATAATACTTAGAGAGGATAGAAGAGAATAATGATCATCTAAGAGAGGACAAAGTCATGAAAAAAATCAAAGGGTGTGTTTGACACTCATGAGGTGCAATGATGACAGGACTGTTGCTAAGTGCCAAAATATTGGCTAATTCAAGTCAGCAGTTTTAAAAATGATGCATTTACCTACAAATTTCCAAGTGTTCATTAAAATAAAAAGTATGCACAAGTGTAAAATTGGTAGATCTTACGCAACCAAAATTAACAAAACTTAAAATATTTTAATATACTTTCATGTGTGTTCTGTAATTGTTTTTTGCATACAAACAAGGTCTTTTGTTCATTGTTAGATATGTGTTCTGTGCTTTAGCTTCCTTGTTATCTCATTTTCATTGGCACACTTTTATAACAGTCATTATAATATGTTATATTTAAAACTAAAACAGTATAATATAATTCTATTTTAAGTAGGAATAATCTTTTTCCAGTGTTCTTGCATTGGGTAATTTAGCTTCATCTCAAACTCTCTATCAATTAAATGAAGGAATAAATTCATATCCATAGTTTTAAACCATTTAAATATTTCAAATGAGACCTTTTATATTCTAACTTGTTGAAATTAAATGATAATTACATCGACTTCTCCCTCTCTTTCTTCCCTCCATCCCTTCCTCACATACTTCCTTGCTCTCTCAATTGCATGTCCTCTTTTCCTATAAATAATAATTTCTTACCAAAAGGAAAAAGAGTCAAAACAAACTACATTATGTATGTGTGTTTGTTTTCCTGAACTAAAAGCACAACATCTATACTTTTACTCTTGTTATTCCTTCCCCTTTCCACTACAGAGACAAAAATATATGTTTTTCTTGAATCACGGGATTTCAAAAAGTCCATATTACAAGCAAAGGACTTGATCATTATATGATTGTGCTCAGCTCTCTCTCTCTCTCTCTCTCCTTCTTCTTTTCATTTAGTCCAGTGCCCAAGCAATGACAAGTTACTGAACACTTTCAGAGTGGGTATTCCCACCACCTTATTTAATCCACTTAAGAAAAATACCTCACAGGTAGACATACACAATCCATATAATTTCTTTTTGACAACCTCTTTTGATTCTAGATTATGTAAAGTTGTCAATTAAAACTAACCATCATACCTCTCATTGAGGCTAGGCTCCCTACTCTCCCTTGATAGTATTGTTGTACATTGTGATTTTATGTAATGGTCTACATTTTCAGTAAAATAAGAAGTTTCTTTGAAGAGAGGTGAGAGCTACAATTTTCTCTCTGTATTAGGATAAGTTTTATAATGTAGTTAGGGGTTTTGCTAGTCTATCAAAGTGGCAGCAGTACATTCTCTTCTAAGATCCATCACATCACTAGCCCTGAGTAGTTTTCTAGTTTTCTAGTACCAAGCATGACTTCCTTCCTGTTGAAAGGGCCTTAGGTCCAATTAGACAACTGTTGGTTACTGCTAAGATATGAACACCTTTAGGGATATCTTGCTGCTCTAGTCATTGTTATGGCTCATGGACATCACCACTGTGTATGAAAATTCTCCTTTGGCAGCTTGTGGAACCACTTTAAGTACGATGAAAGCTTGACCTCAAGAAAGGGGCACTAAGGTTAGAATCAGTTCTAATAATCTGAGTCTTGTGTTCTACATGTGTAGTGTCTTCAACTTTTGAGAGACAATCAAAGGCAAACAATAGACTATATTGTTCTGGGAGCCACTTGGACCAATGACTAGAAAGGAGACTTGTAACTAGGACTGATGTTTTTGTTATGTGGGATCTCATCGCTCTTGTGGGATCCACTAACAGCCCAAGTGTCATAACTCTGTATATATATTTAGTACAGTTTAGGCAAATATAAAATAATGTGATTCCTTGAGGTGTGATGAAATAACCTTATTCTACCTATATAATACATTTAATGCTATTACTATCTCATATACTAATTACATTTTATTTCCATGAGAGTTTTGAGAGTATTATTTATTTTATTACTATTTAGTTTTTTATTCATTAATATAATATTTATTATGAAAGTGCACTTAAACACATGTGTATGTGCATGCACGAGAAAGACAGATATTAATATCAGGTAACTTCCTCAAGATTTTCCCCCTTATTTTTTTATATAGTATCTATTCAGGAATCTATAACCTGATGTAGCCAGACTGGTATCTTGTTGTTCCCATCAACATGACACTGTAATTACAGAAACATGTATATCCACCTTTCTTATATTCAGCCTGGGGAACAAACTTGGCCCTCATGATTTAAAGACAACCAGTTTACTAATTTAGCTATCTCCCCATCCCCAGAAAACACTTTTAATCATTGAGAAGACTATTTTGGAGTGATATATTATTCAATGTCCGCTAAATAGAAATATGTAGCTGGCCATATACGTCCCTTACACAAAGGAATTCCTTTTTAGTAAGAAACATAATTAAACCTTCTGGCAAAAATTATGGTGATTTCTTCATGTCAGTCTACTTTCTCTGTTCTCTCTCTTGCAATACATATATAGATAAATATATGTGTATATGTTGTTATATATGTATGTATATGCATATATACTCTTTCCACATAGAGACCCCTGATAAGTCTCTTTCTAAACAAGAAGTTTCCCAAATTCCCTTCAATGACTATTTGATAAACTTAATAATACTTCATAAAAATAGTTCCTTTGTCAACAATAAAATCCATATAATGTAGAAGGGGGCTGAAATTTTTTAAAAGCACAAAACTTCTCAGATAGGCACATGATATCAAAATGGTTTTAAAATGTGACAAAACTATAGGAGATTATAAAAATTATGTTATAATGTATACATGTTTCTCTAACTTTGGTTAACATTAAAAACCACATTTATTCCCTGATTATATGAGGTGGCCTAGACGAACCTTGATTTTTTACTTTTTTTTTCTTTTTATTTATTCTTCTGTACTATAATACATCCCCACCATAGCTCCTTCTCCCTCCACTCCTCCCAGTCTGCCCCTCACCTCCACTCTTTCTTGAATGCACTCCTCTTCAGAAAACAGCAGGCCTCCCAGTGGTATCCATCAAACAGAGCATATAAAGGTTCCGTAAGACTAGGCCCAAGCCCTCATATCAATGCTGGGCAAGGCAATACAGTAGGGGAGAAGGGTCCCAAAAGCAGGTAAAAGAGTCAGAGACAGCTTGCATTCTCATTGTTAGGAGCCTCACAAACACCCAGCTACACAACCACATCATGTATGCAGAGGACCTAGCACAGATCCATGCAGGATCCATGTTTGTCACTTCAGTCTCTGTAATCCCCTATGAGCCCTGCTTTGTTAATTCTGTGGGCCATGTTCTCCGGATATCCTCAACCCCTCTGAGGAACATGGATATATGTATCTATACACATATAGATAGATAGATAGATAGATAGATAGATAGAGATAGAGATAGAGATAGAGATAGATACAGATACAGATATGTGAAAATTGCAAATTAATTATTTAATATAGTTATTTGTAAGTAGAAACTGTAATATTAGGCCGGCAGAGTAGCCGGCGGCTTGGCAGAGTAGCAGGCAGCCTGGCCAGAGTGTCTTAATGGGCTGCCTAACATCCTGGAGAAAGAGCCCCAGGACCAAAGGTGGCCTACACCACCTATAACCTAAACTCTGTTAATTAATATAAGTTGTTATATTAGGCCGGTAGAATTACCAGCAGCTTGGCGGGAGATTCGCCTGGGCTCAAGGGGAGTCTGGGAATCCAACAGCCCGGGACTGCTTGGACTGAGGGCCTATAACACGCCACAGTCTTTTCCCCAATAATTAAACACACCAAGACCTTTTAATATTTTAACACTTAGCCCTTAGCTGGGCAGACTCTCAATTAGCTACTCTAAGTTAACCCAGATCAGATCACCTAATTCCAAACCACCATGTGCCTGTGAGTACCTTCCAGCAATTCTCCAGTCTGTGTGTGTGCTGAGTTCCTGTGCTGATCTGAGGAAGTCCCAACTTCCTATACTCTTTCTGCCCAGCTAATTGGCCATAAGCAACTTTTATTAACCAATCAAGATAATGCCTCGGAAGGGGAGGTAACCAGATCTCAGCTATGAACTCAATGTATCAGAAACAATATTAGACCTTCCCTCAACAGATATGTATGTATAGATATAAATATAAATATAAATATATATATATATACACACACACACACACATATATAATGTAAGAATTTGGAGATGGACAGTTTTTCTCTAAAGTAACACATTTTTAAGCAGGCATATTAATAACTATGAATGTAGACACATTAGAAATTGAGAGAATTCTTGGTATCCACCCAAATGATTCCTCACCAAACCACAAGGACATAGCCACATCTATATTCATAGCAGCCTTATTTGTAATAGCTGGAAACTGGAAACAACCCAGATTCCCCCAAACCAACAAATGGATAAAAAAATTGTGGTACAATTACACAATGGAATACTACTCAGCTATCAGAATCACGGAAATCGTGCAATTCACAGCCAAATGGATGGAAGTAGAAAAGCGCATCCTGAGTAAGCTAACCCATACTCAGAAAGATGCACATGGCATCTACTCACTTATAATTGGTTTTTAGCCATATAGTACAGGATAACTATCCTATAACCAATACACCAAAAGGATCAGTAACACAGATTTTGGAATGAGAGCACTGTGATGGAGATGTAACTTGAAGCAATAAATTAACAACAAAAAAAAGAAATTGAGAGAATTCTAAAAACAGAAATGTTTTATGAAAAATAACAGTATAGCTTCTATATTTCTGCACAAATCTAATAAATTAACACAAGAATCCAAGGTAATTAAAATTGGCCTGACATACTCTATTGTTCTATGCTGCCAGAAACAAAACAATTGTTTAAACTTCTTAAATTATACAGAAAAGTTGCAAGCACACAGAATCGTATCTCCAATTTTGGTGACAATATTTCTCAAGGACTGTTTATGCTGTATTTTTAGTGAATTGACACTATAGAATTTTTTTTCTTCCATGAGCATCTATTTTTGTTGTTGTTTATTTATTACTTCAAGTTACATATCCATTACAGTGCCTTCCTTCCACCCCTCCCGGTTTCACCCTCCCATCCTCTCCTCCCTCTCCCACCCATTCCACTCCTCTGATGTGGAGTGCCCCTACTTACCAGCCCTCTCAGTTCAACAGTCATATGCAGGCTAAGAGCTTCCTCATGCACTGGGGACCTACATGGTAGCACCCCTAGGGCAAATTGTCCCCTTAATAGGTAACAAAGTCTGTGTTCCTGATCCTTTTGGTGTATTGGTTATAGGATAGTTATCATGTACTATATGGCTAAAATCCAATTATAAGTGAGTAGATGCCATGTGCATCTTTCTGAGTCTGGGTTAGCTCACTCAGGATGTGCTTTTCTACTTCCATCCATTTGGATGTGAACTGCATGATTTCCTCGATTCTGATAGCTGACTAGTATTCCATTGTGTAAATGTACCACAATTTTTTACCCATTCATTGGTTGAGGGAAATCTGGGTTGTTTCCAGTTTCTAGCTATTACAAATAAGGCTGCTATGAACATAGATGAGGATATGTCCTTGTGGTTTGGTGAGAATCATTTGGGTGGATACTTATAATCCCTAAGGAAATGGGAGCAATCATTAAAAATTTCCCAACCAAAAAAAGCCTAAGGCCATATGGTTTCAGCACAGAATTCTACCAGACCTTCAAAGAAGAGCTGATACCAATACTCTTCAAACTCTTCCACAAAACAGAATGAGAAGGAACACTGCCAAATTCATTCTATGAGGCCACAGTCAACCTGATTCCTAAACCACCACAAAGACCCAAGAAACAAAGAGAACTTCAGACTAATTTCCCTCATGAACATAGATGCGAATATACTTAATAAAATACTGGCAAACCGAATCCAAGAACACATCAAAAGTATCATACAAAATGATCAAGTAGGCTTAAACCCAGGAATGCAGCGATGGTTCAACATACAAAAATCCATCAACATGATTCACCAGTTAGACACCATAGAATTTTACTGTTTAATTGAGGAAACATGTTCAGAGAGCACAATAAAATGCCCAGGAAAGTGAAGCTGATATTGTACATACAAAACAAGACAGTGTTTAACTTTGACACTTCTGAGTTTTATTGTTTTTTTAATAAATAAATTTATTTATTTGTTGCTTCAGGTTACATCTCCATCATATTCTCCTCTTTACCCCCTTCCCAGCCCCACCCTCCCACCCTCTACCACCTAACAATTCCATCCTACTCCTCATGTACTGGGGGCTTACAAGGCAGTACCACCAGTGAAAAGTGTCTCATTGCCAGGGAGAGAAAACAAACAAACAAAAAAGTCTATGTCCACGTTCCCTTTGGTGCATTGGTGGTAGTATAGATATCCTGTACTATATAGCTAAAATCCTACTATAAGTGAATAGATGCCATGTGCCTCCTTCTGAGTCTGGGTTAGCTCACTGAGGATGAGCTTCTCTAGTTCCATCCATTTGGCTGCAAATTGTACAATTTCATTGTTTCTGATAGCTGAGTAATATTCCATTGTGTAGATGTACCACAGGTTTTTTTTGTTTTTTTTATTAATAATTTATTTTTTATTTCTTCAATTTACATCTCAATCACAATCCCCTCCCGACTCCCCCCTCCAGTCCCACCCTTCCACCCTCCTCCCCCTCAACACCCCCCATCCTCTTCCCTTCCTTTTTTTTTAGTTTAAGGTATTTCTTTTTTCCCCCCAACAGCTCTCCCTTTCAGTTCAAAAAATGGTTCTTTTTCTTATAAATATAAATACAATACAAAACAACAGAAATAGATAGGCCACAGTTATAAGAGTTATATGGCTTAGCATACATTCCCAATGTCCAGTCCATATGTAATTGGCACCTGACTTTAACATTTTACTATCTAACCATCTCCATGAGTTTAAAGTTCTATATCTAACTCAGCTGAGTTAGATATAGTACTGAGTTAGATATAGTACCACAGTTTTTTAATCCATTCTTTGGTTGAGAGACATCTGGGTTGTTTCCAGTTTCTAGCTATTACAAATAAGGCTGCTATGAACATAAATGAGGAAACTTCCTTATGATTCCGTGAAGAGTCATTTGGGTGTATACCCAGAAGTGGTATGGCTGGGTCCTGAGGGCCTTTAGAAGATGGAAATATCTCCCATGTTCATGGATAGGTAGGATCATCATAATAAAAATGGCCATCCTACCAAAAGCAATATATATATTTAATGCAATTCCTATCAAAATACCAACACAATTCCTTATAGACCTGGAAAAAGCTATTCTCAATTTCATATGGAACAACAAAAAAACCAGAATAGCTAAATCAATCCTCTACAATAAAAAAAAAAAAAAAAAACATCTGGAGGTATCACCATACCATATTTCAAGCTGTACTATGGAGAAATAGTAGTAAAAACAGCTTGGTATTGGTATAGACACAGACCAGTAGATGAATGGAATTGAATTGAAGACCCAGAAATGGATCCACACACCTATGGCCACCTAATTTTTGCCAAAGAAGCCAAAACCGCACAATGGAAAAAAGACAGCATCTTCAACAAATGGTGCTGGTCCAACTGGATGTCCCCTTGTAAAAGAATGAAATTAGACCCATACTTATCACCTTGTACAAAACTTAAGTCCAAGTGGATCAAAGACCTTAACATAAGGCCGGTCACACTAAAACTACTAGAAGAACAAGTGGGAAAAACCCTTGAACTCATTGGCACAGGTGACAACTTCCTGAATAGAACACCAAAAGCTCAGGACCTGAGACCAACAATCAATAAATGGGACCTCATGAAACTGAAAAACTTCTGTAAGGCAAAAGACACTGCTATTCAAACAAAACGGCAGCCTACAGACTGGGAGAAAATTTTAACCCCCCCCCATCTGACAGAGGGCTAATATCCAAAATCTGCAAAGAACTCAAGAAATTAAATGCCAAGAAACCAAATAATCCAATCAAAAGATGGGGGACGGAGCTAAATAGAGAATTCACAAGGAAGGAATCTCTAATGGCCGAGAGACACTTGAAGAAATGCTCAACATTCTTAATCATCAGAGAAATGCAACACAAGGTGACTCTGAGATTCCATCTCACACCTGTCAAATGGCTAAGATCAAAAGCTCAAATGACAGCACATGCTGGTGAGTGTATGGAGAAAGGGGAACCCTCCTCCATTGCTGGTGGGAGTGCAGGCTTGTGCAACCACTATGGAGGTCAGTATGGCGATATCTTAGAAAACTTAGAATATCTTTGACACTTCTGAGTTTTGTGTATATGTGTTTACTGTGCCTCTGAAGTCAACTTACTGAAACCCTTCTTTTCAATGTGGAATTTTTAAAGGCCTGTCTCATTCAGTCTATTCACTATAGTTTATATGGACAAAATCTTCCTAAAAACTACTCTCAACAATGAGAAACAACTATAACTGTATCTGGTTGCTCTCTAATTGTTTAAAAGGCACTGTAGGACAAGAATCAAATTCTTTATTTTGATTTCTACAAAAATACTAAATATTTAGTAAAACTCAATGAAGTATGTGAACTGATTGAGAGGTACAATTAATTTGGTATTTCGTTATGATTTCTTCCTAGCCACTACACATAGAGAAACACCTAATATCTCAGTAAAAATGGCACAGACCTAATCTTAGCTTTAAGGTGGAATACAGGAAACTGCACAAAATAAAGTCTCATGGCCAGTGGGACAGTCAGAGGTCATTTGGCATAGTATTCTGCCTTCAGGCAGATGAATATTAACTAAATATATTATGTCTTCTAGAAACCATAGATAGAAATGACCAAATCTCATTTAAAATGTATACACCAATAACTTATTTTCCACCTGTTAAAAAAGTCCTAATGTGAAACCTCTTACATTAATTTATGCTGTTTCTCTGACACACAGTGTCTCCTCTCAATTATGTTTCACTTAAACCTACAGAATTACTATTAGATATCATGCAATCAAAGTAATCCATGAATGGCTCATGATATATCAATAAGTTCCTAATAGAGTTATCTTTAACCCTTTTCTTTACGCTCTTATCACTTTGGGTCAAATGTTAAATATATGCACATAAGAAAGGAAAATATCCACAAATATAAGGAAACTCATAATAAATTCTCTCCTTCTGAGCATATATTAGTCTCTCTGATAAATCACATGACAACATCTGATAATTCAGGTCATTTTTCAACCTTAGACTCTGATAAAATTAGGGCAACAGTGGCAGAGTTTGCCATAGCTCTTCAGGACCCACTCAAACTCTAAGGCCAGATGTAGCTAGCATAGTATTCCAAAAAAAAAAGGTTATTTCAGAGATGGAAGTTTTTTTTTTAATCTCCATGGGTACTATCAAACCTTATTTTGCCTAAAACAATTTGAGAGTAAATATGACTACACTATCTCAGCTTAGAAAAACCAAGTCAACACATCTCCTTGTCTACAGAAACACTGAGAGATACACTACACTCTTTGCTCTGTCTTGCCTTTAATAATGCTGTGTATTATTTTTTAAAAATATCCTAGCAAAAGTATGTATTACCAATAACACCTCAACCTAAATGAATGATACAATGAATGAAAAAGACTTAATACAAATAAGTTTACTTCACATTTTATATGGTATTATTAATTGTAGCCATATCCTTTTACTATGTTTTGTTTTGTTTTGTTTTTTTCAGTTACCTACGATCAATAGAAGTCTGAAAATATTAATGGGGAATTTGAAGAGTAACAATAACTTTAATATTCTCTACTGTTCTTATTGATGTAAGGAATTCTTGAACTATCCAATTCTTATATTTTGGTTGTGAGCTTAGCCTTTAAAGACTGAGCCATCTCTCCAGCCCAAACTACCCAATTCTAATCTAACCAGGACTAATATATTCATACTGTATGGGTTATGTTCCATTGCACACTTAGTAGTTATCTTAGTAATCAGAGTGGCTTTCACAGAATCATTGTGCTCTTATTTGAATGGCTTTTGTTTTACTTGATAGTAGACTCACAATACACTCAACCGAGGAATGTATAAAGAAATTGTGGTACATCTACACAATGGAAGACTACTCTGCTATCAAAACAAGGATATCATGAAATTTGCAGCAAATGGATGGAACCAAAACAAGGATATCATGAAATTTGCAGGCAAATGGATGGAACCAGAAAAGATCATAAGTGGATATTAGCCAATATATACATGATCACCATGCTACAATCCACAGACCCAGAGAAGCTAAGTATCAAGGAGGGCTCAAGGGACAATGCTTAAATCCCTGTAAGTAGAGAAGATAAAATAGACATTGGAGATAGTTAGATAGTAGAATGTTAAAGTCAGGGGCCAAATATGTATAAACTGGACATTGGGTAGGTATACTGGGCCATTTACTCTCATAAATGTGGCATATTTATATCTGTTGTTTTGAAAAATACTTACTGTAATAAGAGAAGGAACCATCTGTTGGACTGAAAGGGGAAACTTCTGGGGGGAAGAGGGTGGAAGGGCGGGATAGGAAGGGGGAATAGGGAGGGGTTTGTTACTGAGATGTAACTTGAAGAAAAAAAATAAAGTATTTAAAAAAAATAGACATTGGAAATGCATGGAAAGTGGAACCTAGAAAAGAACCCAACATTGGTGCCATCTGAGAAACCTTATCCAACAGATAATTAGGCAAAATCTTGGAGGAAAAGTTAGGGGAAGATTTGAGGAAGCAGGAGGGCTCAAGGACTCCACAAAAATATCCATATAACCAATTAATTCAGACACAAGTGGGTGAAAAGAGACTATCCACCATGCAAAGAGTTTGCAAGGACTGACCCTAGGCCCATTACACATATGAAGCTGATGGGATGCTTGTTCCTCAAGTGGATCCCCTAACAATCATAATGGGGTCTACCCCAGACTCACATGATGTTGCCTTCATCAGGAACTTATGTTTCTAACAGAGTGCCCTTATGTTGCCTCAATGGAAAAGGAGGCACTTAGTCCTGATGTGGCTTGATGTACCAGAGTGGGTTGGTACTGGGAGGGGGGAAAATGGGTGGGATGATATAAATGGGAAGAGGGAAGGGAGGGGTGGGGATTGGAATGTAAAATAGAAAGATTATTTAATTTTTTTTGTTTGTTTTTTGTTTTTTGTTTTTTTGAGATAGGGTTTGTCTGTATACCCCTGGCTGTCCTAGAACTCACTCTGTAGACCAGGCTGGCCTTGAACTTGTGGAGATCCACCTGCTTCTGTCTTCCAAGTGCTGGTATTAAAGGTGTGCACCACCACGCCCAGTTTATTAAAAAATCTTTAAATTAAAAAAAACAAAACCAAAACAAACAAAAAATAGAGATTCTGGTGAAGGGGCTGATAGGTTAATATAAGTTAGATTTAGTGAATACCTAAGTTTCTGATACAGTCTCTTAATTCGGGGCATGAAGATCAACTGCTGTGAGCAATTAGCTTATCAGCTTATGGAAGAAGTCAGGTGAATTGAGGGGAGTCTCTTTGGACTGAAAAACAAGGTTGAAGCCAGGTGAAACAAGGAAAGACTTTATGACCTGGCATTGCTTTCAACTGCTAAGTGGGCAGAGCCCAAATTAAGCTGAAGCAGGTGGAACAAGGAGTGATCCTATTTAAGGACAAGTGGATGACGCCAGAGAGGCGTGTGCTAAGGGCCCCGATATGAGAGAGCTCCGAGAGTCCTGCTGGAGAAAGTTCTGGTAGACCAATGGCCAGATCTCCCTGAGGCAGAAGGAAGCTGGTAGCAGAGAAAGCCTCGGCAAGACAGCAAAAGGCCAAGGACTAAACCCTGTGGCTCAGCTTTTGCCTAGAGGGGTTTGACCTGTCCGAACAGTGGCCTGAACGGAACTGTGGCCAGCTTTAAAGACTGAGGCAGAACGGCAGAGTTGCTGATACGAAGGAAGTAAGGTGGCCTACAGACGCTGAGGTCTCCCAGAGAGAAGAAAGCCTCAAGCCTTATTTAAAGTGAGACTTCGATAGCCAATTTACCCTGACGAACCTGCGTCTGAGAGATCCAGAAAAAGGACTGCTAAGTGCGTTAAAGAGTCTACCCCCGAGACTGGTTTCCTGACGACTGAGGACCTGCCCCAGAGACTGTATCATTCTAAAAGGGTATGAAAGTAGTTGTTATGATTATCAATAGGTTTAGTGGATAGGTTAAAGGGGTTGTAGGAATTTATAGGATTAATAGTTAAGAAATTGTTGGTGTTTGTTATAAGTGAATTTAGTAATAAATAAGTGTTAAATAATAACTTAAAAGTTTGGTTACAGGTGGCGCTCAAAGTGGTAAGGCATTATGGGTAATTTTATTTTCAAAACTATAGAGAAAACTGCAGATTTTGAAACTATGATGCCAGTTGTTGACAATATGGCAATGTTTACTGCTGACCTCTACACTGTTTTTCAATCAGACCGAATGTTTTATGCTGTTTACTTTTTTTTATTTTATTTGTTTATCATAAGGAAGACGTCTGTTACACAATTAAAAATTATGGAAATGCAGATTGAGGAGCTTAAGAAAATTCTGGCAGGGCAGGTGACTGGAACTGAGAAAATGGCAAGTTCTTTTCTAGCTAGGTCTCCACAGTCGCCGCATGTACCAGTAGAAAAGCCGCCACGTGTGTCAGTAGAAAACCAGGTAGGTAATGGTGCTAATGTGGAACCAAGTGCGCCCCCAGAGGAGCTGCATGGTACTGCACAATCACCATCAGCTTTTCCAGTTATGTTTCAATTTAGGCCTGATAATAACGGTCAGCTCAATCAGGAATTAACATGGCGTCCAATAGACATTTTGGATTTAAAAAGATTTAAGGAGTCTATTGTCTCTTATGGAATGCACTCATCATTCGTTAAACAGATGCTAAATAATTGGGCTTTACAAAATAGAGTCATTCCCCAAGATTGGAAGGGACTGATATCAGCTGTGCTAGAAGGTAGCCAGCAATTACAATGGTTGTCATGGTGGAGACATGAAGCCACAAAATTAGAGCAGCAAAATATGGCAAGGGGAATAAATGTCACAACCCACCAAATGCTTGGTGAGGGACCTTATGCTGACATACGGTTACAGACTCAATTTGAAGATGTTGTCATCGAACAATGTCGTGTTGCAGCTCTGAGGGCCTGGGATATGGTGGCTGAGTCTGGGAAAAGGTTTACTTCATTTACCAAGATAATACAAGGTCCTCAGGAAACCTTCTCAGACTTTTTAGGGAGATTGACTTCAGCTGTGGAGAGAGATGTAGATAACCCTGATGCCAGACAGGACTTGATAAATGCCTTGGCATATGAAAATGCAAATGCTGAATGTCAAAGGGCAATTAGACCATTGAAAGCTCGAGGGGCCCCAGTAGATGAATGGATAAGAGAAACAGCTGATATTGGTTTTCAAGAGCATCAGACTAATGTCATAGCACAAGCAGTTGCTAGGGGTCTTAATGAGTGCTTTAAAAATGGTGAACTTGGTCATTTCCAAAGATATCGTAAGGCTGAATCCTCCAGAACTCGAAATGATAGGTACCTGGACTCTGCAGAACAGGGTCATAGAAGGGAACGAACGGCTTTTAATGGAGAACATGGTTGTAGAAGGGAACGAATGGCTTCTAATGGCAATAGAAGGTTAAGGTCTCCAGGATTTTGTACTCGTTGTGGAAAAGGTAAACACTGGTCCCGGGATTGTAGAGCTAAAACGGATGTCAGAGGTAATCCCTTGCCGGGAAACGAGGGGAGGGGCCTACCGGTTCAGGCCCCCCAAAACAATGTGAACCGTCGTCCATCATCCAACCAGAGGGAAACAGACAGGCAGGAAGAACAAAATTAACTATTGCTGATCTTTTACAGGCTACTGAAGGTACTACAGTTTTAGATTTGACCACAGATCAATCTAAAACATTATCCAAAACAGATGAATGTTATATGTTAACCACTGGTATCTATGGTCCTTTACCATCAGGGACAATAGGATTAATATTTGGAAAAAATGGATTAACTTGTCAAGGATTCTTTATTCATCCAGGTATTATAGATGGAGACTTCAAGGAAGAAATTAAAATTATGACATCCATATGGAAAGAGATGACAATTAATGCAGGGGACAAAATTGCCCAACTGCTGCTGCTTCCTTACACCAAGGGCAAGGTTGTTCCAATAGACGGAACAGGAGCAGTCGAAAATAGTGGAAAACGTGTGTATTGGCAAACAATGGTGAGTGATACGAGACCAAAATTAAAAATACAAGTGAATGGTATTGAAATAGAAGGATTGCTTGACACAGGAGCAGATGTCACTGTCCTCTCACATGAGTCTTGGAATTCAAACTGGCCACTTCAAAGGGTTCCTACACATTTTATAGGAATTGGTAAATTATCACATGTAAAACAAAGTGTACGATGGCTTAACTGTGTGGGACCAGAAGGGCAAACAGGGAAGTTGAGACCTTATGTGGCTGATGTACCCATAAATTTATGGGGAAGGGATCTCTTACAACAATGGGGTACTCAAATTAATATTCCTACAATGCCAGAAATAACAAACGATGAAATGATGGATGCTTTTGAGGAAGGTATTGACATGCATACTCAACAATTGCAAGCAATGTCTAGTGTCCAAACACAGGACACCCCAGACATTGAGATTATAGATACTTTTGAGGAAGGTATTGATGTGAGTACTCAACAACTGCAAGCTATATCTAGTGTCCAAACACAGGACACCCCAGGTATCGAGTTTCCAAATTTATACTAGGGGCCACTGCTGAAATTCCAACAGCCCTACCCTTGAAATGGCTATCAAATAAACCAGTGTGGCAAGAGCAGTGGCCCATAACAAAGGAAAAATTGGAGGCTCTTGAGCAATTGGTAAAAGAACAGCTGGAGGCTCGTCATATAGAAGAGTCTACCAGCCCATGGAATTCTCCTGTGTTTGTGGTAAAAAAGAAATCAGGTAAATGGAGAATGGTAACAGATTTAAGAGCTGTGAATAGAGTAATTCAACCTATGGGTCCTTTGCAGCCTGGTATGCCTTTACCTTCTCTGTTACCAAAGTCATGGCCTTTAATAGTAATTGATTTAAAAGACTGCTTTTTCTCAATTCCATTGCATAAGAATGATAGGGAAAGGTTTGCCTTCTCTGTACCTACTCTTAATAACAGTAGGCCAATCAAGAGGTATTGTTGGAATGTACTTCCACAGGGAATGTTGAACAGTCCAACTCTGTGTCAATATTTTGTACAAAAACCATTAGAAATAATGCGTAAGCAGTTTCCTCGATCTATTATCTATCATTATATGGATGATATTTTGTTGGCTGATTCTGATGTAGTTGTTTTAGAGAACTTATTTAAGGAAATGCAAAGAATTCTACCACTATGGGGGTTAAAAATTGCTCCTGAAAAAATACAAAGAGGAGATTCAATCAACTATTTGGGTTATAAAATAAGTCAACAGAGAATAAGATCGCAAAAGGTACAAATCCGTAGAGACCAATTGAAAACTCTTAATGATTTTCAAAAATTAATGGGAGATATAAATTGGCTAAGGCCCACCCTTGGTTTAAGTACTCATGAGTTAAGTAATTTGTTTCAAACATTACAAGGTGATTCAAATATAAACAGTCCAAGATGTTTAACTGCTGAGGCAGAAAAGGAATTAATGTTGGTAGAACAAAGATTGCAAGATGCATACATAGATCGAATTGATCCCCAACTTGATTGTATTTTGGTCATTTTACCATCAGCTCATTCTCCTACAGGGCTTATTATGCAACGGGAAGATAGTATTATGGAATGGATTTTCTTACCACATAAACAAAGTAAAAAATTAAAGACATACATAGAAAAGATATCTGAATTAATTGTAAAAGGTAGAATAAGACTACGTCAATTATCAGGAATGGACCCGGCTGAAATAGTAGTGCCTCTTACTAATGCTGAGATTATGTCATTGTGGGTAATCAATGAAGATTGGCAAAGAGCTTGCAGTAATTATTTGGGAGAAATTAATAACAAATTTCCAAAAAGCAAACGTATACAATTTATAAAAAGAACTACTTGGATTCTTCCTCGTATTGTAAAGGGAACACCAATTCCTGATTCACCAACCTTCTATACTGATGCTAACAAGATGGGAATGGCAGGTTATAAGACAGACAAAATCAGCAAGGTAATCAAAAGTCCATATACCTCAGTTCAAAAAGCAGAATTGTATGCAATCCTTATGGTGTTATTAGATTTTCCAGAGTCTCTTAACATAATTACAGATTCTCTATATGCAGAAAGAGTTGTGTTGCACATAGAAACTGCTGAATTTATTCCCGATAACACAGAATTAACTTCTTTATTTATACAGTTGCAACAGATCATCAGAGGTAGAAATAATCCATTATATATAACCCATATTCGATCCCATACAGGGTTGCCAGGTCCACTGGCACAAGGAAATGAGGAAATTGACCAATTACTTATAGGAAATGTGTTGGAAGCCTCAAAATTTCATCAGAAACATCATGTTAACAGTTCAGGTTTAAAGAAAAAATTCTCTATTACCTGGCAACAAGCCAGGGAAATAATTAAAAAATGTCCTACGTGTTCTCTGTATAACCAAATTCCATTACCTGCTGGTAGTAACCCTAGAGGTACTAAAAAGAATGAAATTTGGCAAATGGATGTTTTTCACTTTGCAGAATTTGGAAAACAAAGGTACGTACATCATACCATTGATACATACTCAGGGTTTCAATGGGCAACTGCTTTAAGTTCTGAAAAAGCTGATTGTGTTATTGCACATTTGTTAGAAATAATGGCATTTATGGGTGTACCTGCACAAATTAAGACTGATAATGCTCCTGCATATGTATCTAATAAGATGAAGCAATTCTTTGCATATTATAATATAAAACATGTTACTGGTATACCACACAATCCTACAGGACAAGCAATTGTAGAAAGAGCTAATCGTACCTTAAAAGAGATGCTTTTTAAACAAAAGGGGGAATTAAAGAATCCCAGGGATAGATTACACAATGCATTGCTAACTTTGAAATTCCTAAATGTTGGTGAAAAGGGTACCACTGCAGCTGAGAGACATTGGGTTATACAAAAAACTGAGGAATTAAATCAACCAATATATTATAAGGATATGTTAACTTTAGAGTGGAAACCTGCAATGGTTTTAAGATGGGGACGTGGTTATGCCTATGTGTCTACAGGGAATGAAAAAATGTGGTTACCAACAAAACTTATAAAGATTAGATCTGACCAGGGAGAACCTCCCATTAGCTGAAATATGAATGTCTTCGCATGGTAAGAATATTTTATTAAGTTTATGGTGTTCATGATATTCCAATCTTTTATCCAGGATGGACAGAGTTTATGCCTTAAAATGGACTTACAAAGTTGTTCTATGCCTTCCATTTGCTCAAATTTAGAGCAAAAATTTATTTTCAGAGCCAAGGACTGAATGACAATAACAACAAGACCAATGGGCCAGAAGATTTAACCTAACATACTGCTTCAATCACTGTTTTCTTAAAAACTTTGCATGCAAATCATTTTTAAAAGCGCTAGCCCAAAATGATCGATCATATAGAGACCTAGACAACAAAAAGCTATAGCTGACCATCCCAGGAATTGGCCAATATCTCAATTTTTAAAGGGTGCCCAAAAAATATTTTCAACTTCATTCCCAGGAGGTGGAATGAAAAAATTTTGTTGTCCTATCTTATGTATTGTGATTGTCTGTGTGTAATGTTTGTGATGAATGGCATAAGATGAATTTGTCATTTGCGATGAATGGATATAATGAATGGAACAGTAAAGGTTGGAGTGGCATGGTCAGGTTTTTCCTCAGAATCTTCCCTTTCAGATTCTAATGAGAGATCATCTTGGAAAGCTGTTCTACTTCAGCTGGAGCACTCAGGACATCATGGATTCATATGGTTACAGAAAAAAAAAAAAAAAAAGAGAAAAATATATGGGTTGGAGTTAGAGATTTTTTTCTTTCTCCATTCCTTGTCTCTCTCTTTAAAAAATATTTTGTTTATATTGTTAGAAATTTAAGATTCTGTTTATTGATACATGTTTAAAAATGTTTTGGATATAATAGAAAATTAAGTTTATTGATAAGAATTTAAAATCATTTCATTTGCATGTCTTTTGATTGTCAAAAGATGTAAATACAACTATGTGGGGCTGGAGAGATGGCTCAGCGGTTAAGAGCACTGGCTGCTCTTCCAGAGGTCATGAGTTCAATTCCCAGCAACCACATGGTGGCTCACAACTATGTATTGTGAGAAGTTTAAGGTTATTTTAACTCTTGCTATAATGTACATTGAAGAAAATTCAAAGTTATTGTTTATGTATTGTACATAGACAACTTATTTACATTGTATATGTAGTTATGCTTGTAGATTTATTTTTTATTTTACAAGAAAGGGGATATGAAGGGGCTGATAGGTTAATATAAGTTAGATTTAGTGAATACCTAAGTTTCTGATACAGTCTCTTAATTCAGGGCATGAAGATCAACTGCTGTGAGCAATTAGCTTATCAGCTTATGGAAGAAGTCAGGTGAATTGAGGGGAGTCTCTTTGGACTGAAAAACAAGGTTGAAGCCAGGTGAAACAAGGAAAGACTTTATGACCTGGCATTGCTTTCAA